>CM040921.1:31040000-31177500 GCA_023029165.1 Gobiocypris rarus | reverse complement strand
GGTGAAACAACGTTTCAGTGTTCAATCTGGTATTTTGTCAGGGACATTATGAAATCTTGAAAGTGGTGTGAAATAAGAATTACATGTTTTCCTTTGTCCAACAGTGTGAAAGGATTCCCGAAGAGAGACGGTTTGGCCTTCCTCTAAAGAGCATGTACATGAGGCAAATAGACCACATGGTGGGGCTTTCCTGACATCAGTACTGCCCCCTGGAGGTCACTTACAAACCCCCTGGAGGGGTTCGATAACTCTCAGATCAGAACTTTGCAGTCTCTTTTTGCACATGGAGTGGCAAGGTATTTGGTCAACCAATCAACCAGTATGTTTAGTTTTTTTTGAGACACTGAAGTGTCATTCTTAAGCTGGACCAGGTGTTTAGGTTTGGTTCCAGCCAGCAAAGTCCACAGCATTAAAAAAGCACATTCAGGGAAGTTTGGCTTTTCAGAATCGTAAAATCCATCGCAAATCTCTTTTTTTGATTCATCGTGCTGATCGCCTTCTGCATTGTGGAACTAGTGCGTTTACACACTGCGTGTTACACCTTTTCTTCAGTGCCATGTTTAACGAAACTTGACCTAGTATTATGAAGGGCTCTAATGGGTTGAGATGGTATGCATGTTTCAGATTTTCTTCTCAAGGAACAAGCTCTCAAATAAGCTTTATACTAGAAAAACTGTTGTTTAACCATTGTATGCCTTTCAGGAACACGCACAAAAGATGGGCTTCATTTATTACAAATCAAACTGCATTCTGATGACTTTTTTCACTTCGCAATTTTTTATTTTAGTTTATTTGCATGATTCCATATTTTTCAGCTGTACTCATTCTGTTGTTGCTGTCAGTGTATTGTGATAAAATTGGAAATGTTTTATGTAGCATACATGTTTGAAATCTCCACTCATGTATTTTGACAGAGCAAACCTCATATAATTTGGTACATTTTGCACAGCGATAGAGGAAGTGCCGTAGATTCTCTAAAAGTAATTAGTGTCTCCACATCTCTAGTTTGTGTGTAACAAACAAGCAAGCAAACAATTACATGCATCAAACATCTTGGACCAAATATTAACATTTATCAAAAAAACATGTGCCTTTAACACATTTTATTTTCATTTTTCTTCAGTCCTCAGGATCAGTAGTTTGCCATAATGCAGTCACTCAAGAGGTGATATGCATGTAATGTGTCAGTAACATTGTTAACCTTTTCTCTTTTAATGCTTAGATGTTGGTGCATATGTTTTCTGAACAAAAGTCAAAAATAAGGGATTCTGAGAATGATCATTGTGCTGATGAGAGAAGAATTCATTTCTTTGGTATTACAGATTATGATTTCCTTGGGGCTTGTATGGAGGATACTCTCAGTAATTAGGGGTTCATATTTATTCAGATCAAATACAAGTTTTCTAATTAAAGTTGATTAGATTAGATTAATGTTGATCTGTTTGTTGATTTTATTGTGATTTAACCTTAAGTCCAAAGAGATGAAGGTAAATGTCTACACTGCATTTTATCAAATCAAAATTAAAACCATGACCTGACAAAACTGTCAATCTAACTTGATTGAGTTGAAACTACAAAAGGCACAGAAGTGAGTGGTACTGTACAGTCATTCGATTAAACATAAGTTAAATTGTATATTTTTCTGGGATCAGCAAGTTGTAAATATTCGTAGAATATTTATAACGGTGCAATGCAAAGCCACTGGAATAGATAAACTGGTGTTAAACCTGGATAAACTGATGTTAAGGGCCCTTACATTCACAGGTTGTGCTCACACATTTGACACCCCTTTTTAAAATAAATAATAAAGTTAAATATTTTTAAATAATTAAATTCAAATAAAATATATATACACACACACACAGGCCCTTCTAAAAAAATTAGCATATTGTGATAAAAGTTCATTATTTTCCATAATGTAATGATAAAAATTAAACTTTCATATATTTTAGATTCATTGCACAACAACTGAAATATTGCAGGTCTTTTATTGTTTTAATACTGATGATTTTGGCATACAAACCCAAAATTCCTAACTCAAAACATTTGCATATCATGAAAAGGTTCTCTAAACGAGCTATTAACCTAATCATCTGAATCAACTAATTAACTCTAAACACCTGCAAAAGATTCCTGAGGCTTTTAAAAACTCCCAGCCTGGTTCATTACTCAAAACCGCAATCATGGGTAAGACTGCCGACCTGACTGCTGTCCAGAAGGCCATCATTGACACCCTCAAGCGAGAGGGTAAGACACAGAAAGAAATTTCTGAACGAATAGGCTGTTCCCAGAGTGCTGTATCAAGGCACCTCAGTGGGAAGTCTGTGGGAAGGAAAAAGTGTGGCAAAAACACTGCACAACGAGAAGAGGTGACCGGACCCTGAGGAAGATTGTGGAGAAGGACCGATTCCAGACCTTGGGGGACCTGCGGAAGCAGTGGACTGAGTCTGGAGTAGAAACATCCAGAGCCACCGTGCACAGGCGTGTGCAGGAAATGGGCTACAGGTGCCGCATTCCCAGGTCAAGCCACTTTTGAACCAGAAACAGCGGCAGAAGCGCCAGACCTGGGCTACAGAGAAGCAGCACTGGACTGTCGCTCAAATTTTGCATGTCATTCGGAAATCAAGGTGCCATAGTCTGGAGGAAGACTGGGGAGAAGGAAATGCCAAAATGCATGACGTCCAGTGTCAAGTACCCACAGTCAGTGATGGTCTGGGGTGCCATATCAGCTGCTGGTGTTGGGCCACTGTGTTTTATCAAGGGCAGGGTCAATGCAGCTAGCTATCAGGAGATTTTGCAGCACTTCATGCTTCCACCTGCTGAAAAGCTTTATGAAGATGAAGATTTCGTTTTTCAGCACAACCTGACACCTGCTCACAGTGCCAAAACCACTGGTAAATGGTTTACTGACCATGGTATTACTGTGCTCAACTCTCCTGACCTGAACCCCATAGAGAATCTGTGGGATATTGTGAAGAGAAAGTTGAGAGACGCAAGACCCAACACTCTGGATGAGCTTAAGGCCGCTATCGAAGCATCCTGGGCCTCCATAACACCTCAGCAGTGCCACAGGCTGATTGCCTCCATGCCACGCCGCATTGAAGCAGTCATTTCTGCAAAAGGATTCCCGACCAAGTATTGAGTGCATAACTGAACATAATTATTTGAAGGTTGACTTTTTTTGTATTAAAAACACTTTCCTTTTATTGGTCGGATGAAATATGCTATTTTTTGAGATTTTTGGTTTTCATGAGCTGAATGCCAAAATCATGAGTATTAAAACAATAAAAGACCTGAAATATTTCAGTTGGTGTGCAATGAATCTAAAATATATGAAAGTTACATTTTTATCATTACATTGTGGAAAATAATGAACTTTTATCACAATATGCTATTTTTTTTAGAAGGACCTTTGTATGTGTATATATGTGTTAATTATAGGAGATGTAAGCTATATAAGCTAATAAATAATGTTTATTTATTTATAATTTAAGTATAAATCATAGTTAATTGATGATAAAAGTCTATATTAAAGGGAACATAACACACAGTTTCTGCCAATCTCATGTTAATCTTGAGTACCTGTAGTATTGAATCCTTCATATCTCTGAAGAGACTTTAGTTTGATCATATTTATAAAAGACAGATACGCTGTACCGATTCTTTGCGAAAACATCCAAGCTTGTGCAGGCGTGCAGTGGGTGGAGCTAAAGAGACACAAGCACACACTCGAAATACATCATGGCATTATCCCTGGATTACTTTCGATTCACTATAAGTTTGTGTTGTTTACATTATATGCACTTACGCGACGATTGCCAACAAAACACATATTTGGTGCAGTTTCACTCACCGTCTGAGGCCTCGACTCATGACCGGGAACAAACAAACACACTTGCAGGACTCTGTTGCTGCTGTTTCCTTAACAGTTGATTATTTGCGAAGCTCAACAAGGTTATCTTTCCATCACAACCAAGAACATACTTTTTTTTAGTGACATTGTTGATCTCGTGGTCTAAAAACAAAATGACAGTGTTGGCGACGGCTTCCGTAACCCGGACGAAGCTCATTGATAGGGTTGCATGCTCATCTAGAAGTGCTCATACAATCAATTCCATCCTTTATGCTGTCATACAGGGCCATACTCGAGAAAAAAAAAGTGTATTTGGCAACAGAAATATTCTGTCATACGTCCAACTCGTTTTTTGAAATTTTGGCCATGTTTAGCATAAGTAAATCAGAATGCATGAGATTGAAGCTGTTCATTCTGCCATGCACTTAAAGGACAAACACATCAGGTTCAGTCTTTTCTACAGAAGCTTTATTCATTCAATTGACATGGTTGTTTATAGTTTCGCAGTCAATTGTGCCACTGTTGTAATTTAACCAATGCACTCAAACATCGTTCTTTGTCTCACAGCTACCCCTGAGCTAAGCGTCTTATTGAAATATTACAAGCTATG
This sequence comes from Gobiocypris rarus, assembly GCA_023029165.1. Classification (NCBI taxonomy): domain Eukaryota; kingdom Metazoa; phylum Chordata; class Actinopteri; order Cypriniformes; family Gobionidae; genus Gobiocypris; species Gobiocypris rarus. The sequence continues at coordinate 31,173,037 of CM040921.1, read as the reverse complement.
TTTTCATCAAAGTTGTCCATCTTACATAAAGATTCGGATCATGGGCCATAACATGATATAACTCCTCTGTAAATAACAGAACTTCCAGCATCCCAGTAAAGTTTTCTCAATCAGCTTAATAGTATAAACGTTACACAGTTAGTAACTGCTATAACATATAACCGAAATACTCTCTGGACTTCATAATGTGCTCTTGCAAAACATTATGCTGAAGTGCATATGCAGGTGTTTCAGAAGTTTATTTATTTGGTTTGCAGCAGCATGTAGTTGCAAATCTACAGGATATATCACTGCGAAAACTAATAGGGCCAAACACCAAACACACTCATAAGAGCCAGTTCTTCAAACAGGGTAATGCTGCATGTGTTGTTAAATATGACTTGCTGCTATGAATATGCATTAGGCTTTGATATTTCATTAAATTCAGTGTTTAATCAAATGTAGATCCCAACTGCAACAATATAATGCAATCAATTAAATTCCCTTGTGTGTGTGTTTTTGCGCGTGTGTGTGTGTGTGTGTGTGTGTGTGTGTGTGTGTGTGTGTATGTGTGTGTGTGTGCACTGGAAAAATCCTCATTACCCAGGGAGGAAAACGAGGAGGGGCAATGGGTCACTATTGAGTTTTTGTTGATTAAGCCATTCTGTAAAAGAAGAAAGACATTTGAATTATTAAACGTATAGAAATTGTACTGCAATTTGTTATGCTATAACAACATAACACAATACTCTTAATGTATTACGTTCCTATTAGTTTCACCTCTTGCCGCAAATAGCTTTTTAGAAGAGACCGCAGTCTTTGAGATTTTCTTTGATGATAATGTCTGTTACAGCATCGAACACAAACTTGACGTTCTCTGTGTCTGTGGCACAGGTCATGTGGGAGTAGATTTCTTTGATGTCTCGTCGCAAGTTCAGATCTAAGAACTGGAGCTTGATGTAGTTACCAGCATCCTCAAAGGTATTGGGACCTAAGAGAGGCATGCATTATATTTTTAGCATAGAAATAGTAGCCTAATTTTGACATTTGGTTCTTAATAATTAGTTAAATGATCTGTTTTAATGCCAATTTTAAGAACCTGTATGTTAAAGAATCAAACTTCTGTTTTTGTTTATGGTTAGAGTGATGCTGTTTTGAGGTCTCACCATCATAATCAGGGAAGCACATGCTCAGATGAGCTTTCTTGATCTTCTCCAGAAAGACATCCTTCTTGTTGAGGAAGAGTACAATGGATGTGGTGGCAAAGTAACGGTGGTTACAGATGCTGTTGAACAGGTGGAGACTCTCATGCATTCGGTTCTTTGGTTGAAAGGGCAGGAAAAACAGGGGTTCTTTTACTAAAATTCACCAAAGTAATACTGTATTTCATGTAAAGTTGTGGTTTCATTCTTGGACCACAAACGGCAACCTACCACTTCATCATCCTCCACCAGCACCATGTCGTATGCGCTCAATGCAGCGATGAAGATGATACATGTCACACCCTCAAAGCAATGGATCCATTTCTTCCTCTCTGAGCGCTGACCGCCCACATCAAACATCCTGCAGACCAAGAACATCAGTTAATGTGGCATTAGTGTCTATTCAGTTGTTCTAGAAACTTTTACATTTGTTAAACTTTTATTTTCTTTTATTCTTGAGATGATGGTAATTTCAAGCCATTGTTATCATCGAGAAGGCTCTGTATTTTAGGTGGTTTTGTGTACCTGAAGTTGAGATCCTTGAGGCCGAACTGGGTCTCGATGATACCGGTGGTCTTCACTCTTGATCGCAGGACGTCCTGTTCAGTGGGGACAAAGCCAGGCTGGACCAACCTCTCCAGGTCACACAGATAGCTTGGAGAGAGAGTAAGAGAATCAATAAAATGTTTTCCTCAAAGGGATAGTTCACCTAAAATGTAAAATTCTGTCATTATTTACTCACCCTCATGTTGTTCCAAACATGTGGGCTTGCGTTCATTTTCAGAACACAAATGAAAATGTTTGATGAAATCTGAGAGCTTTCTGTCCCTCTATGAAACTACCACTTTGATGCTTCAAAAAGTTCAAAAAGAGATCGTAAAACTAATCCATATGAATTGAGCGGTTTAGTCAAAATTTTCTGAAGAGACACAATCGCTTTTTATGATGACCAGATAGAATTTAGGCTTTTATTCACATACACATTTATCAACTCCCACAAGAGTTATGATAAACGGAAGCACAAGGATGTTCGCTTGACATGCAAGAACCAGTGAGGTTCATTCTCGTGTGTTACGCAATACGTTTGAGCTTCTGCAAGAACCAATGAGGTTCATTCTTGTGTTACGCATCATGTTTGAGCTTCCGCAAGAACCAATGAGGTTAATTCTCTTCTGCAAGAACCAATGAGGTTCATTCTTGTGTTACGCAGCACCTTTGAGCTTCCGCAAGGACCAATGAGGTTAATTCTCTTCTGCAAGAACCAATGAGGTTCATTCTTGTGTTACGCAGCACCTTTGAGCTTCCGCAAGAACCAATGCGGTGAATTCTCGTGTGTTACGCAGCACGTTCGATCTTCTGCAAGAACCAATGAGGTTCATTCTCATGTTATGCAGGACTTTTGAGTATCCACAATAGGTTTGTTCTTGTGTGTCAGTCAGGTTTGGTCGAGCTTCTCTTTTTTATGTTAGCTGATCCTTGTTTATATGTGACTAAAAGCCTAAATTCAATCTGTTCATCATATAAAGCATTCGAGTCTCTTCAGAAATGTAGGATTAAACGCTTAATTCATATGGATTAATTTTACAATTTCTTTATTAACTTTTTAAAGTGGTAGTTGAATAGCTGTCTATAGAGGGAGCAAAATGTCTCAGATTTCATCAAAAAGATCTTCATTTGTGTATTGAAAATGAACTAAAGTCTTACAGGTTTGGAACAACATGAGGGTGAGTAATAAATGACAGAATTTTCCCTTTAATATTTCAAAGATAATTTGAAAATGTACATTAAAGCCCTGCTTACTAATATTCAATCACCCAAAGACTAGGATGCTTTAAAAGATACATACTATCCGGCAGAGTCATTGAGCTGGTATTCAGAGGCTCTGTCAAAGCACGCCTGGATGCCCGAGTCCTTCCACAACCTCAGGATGATGTCTGCCAGCTCCTTGGGCATGGTGCCTTCCTCGATGGTGTCTGCTAAGTGCATCAGCTTCCTTGCATCATCCTGCAACAAACAGGTAAACCGTTGTATCTAAAGGTGTTTAAGCATTAGCTGCTTCATAAACGTTTTGTGAGAGGAAGTGAGAGCTCAGTGATTTCAAATCCTGTATAATCCTTCATGATTGGATGGTCTTTCTTTTAATAGTCTCTTTCAGATGTCTATCATTCATGACCTCTTCTAATAGTTTAATTTGATAAATTCTTGTTTTTACATACAGTTATGTTTTGTTGTATAATCTGACAAATATGCTTTCAAATTGCTTTCATTGGTTTTGATGAAAGAACAATTGGCAGGAGATAAAAAAAAACATTTACTATGAAACACCTTTTCAGTAAATTGTGTACTATATTGAGTGAATTCGGCTAATCTGGGACGCTTATGCATTTTTATGGAAGTCTATTACATTTACATAGGGTGTCATATGTTTGAGGGATTATTTCTTAGTCTGAAATGGTGTGAAATACAACAAATGATCAAAAAGTACCATAGTTTTGCTATATCTGGAGTACATTTAAAATATGCATATACTGTAAAAATAGTTTTGAAATAAAACATGAGTGCAATAAGTACAGTACAAACTATTCATTTGTTTTGATGTAAGTACATAGTAGTTAAACACACCTGATTTTTTTTTATGGGTAATACAACGGTATTCCTGAAATAACCTATGTGTAATCAGAATCAACGGATAATCATTCAGTACTTTGGTGTTACCATCTCATCATTATGCCATGGTATCACCAACGGTATATTCCAAACTTAATAACCTATTTATTTCTATAAATGACTAATGAATGCTGTAGAGCACCTGCGCAGCAGCGTCTCCATAAGAAATGTTGAGCGTGGTCATGGCCTTCACAATGGCCAGGATAGACTGCAGCGTGTTGCTGTAGATGATGACAATGAACTCCAACATCTCTTCAAGGGTGTAACCATCTTGGTGAATAATTCTGTGATGGAAAATATTTGACTGTTAATTGACAATGTTATTATTGGTTATGGTATAAAAGTCATTATTTAATCCAATGAATTGTATTCTCATACAGTACTTTTGTTTCCTCAGCACTTACTTCATCTGTTTGACAATTGTGCTTTTCCCTGACTCACCAGCACCTGAAAGGAAAATAGTTATGGATTAGGGATTATTACACACACACATTCATGAATATGTGGTTTATGGGGACTCTCCATTGGTGTAATGGTTTTTATAATGTACAAACTGTATATTCTATCCCCCTACACTAACCCTACCCCTAAACCTACCCATCACGCAAACTTTTGCCATTTTTGTACATATTTCGACAGGTAACTTCAGTGCATTATTATTTTTTGTATAGGTCTGTCGCTTAAATTTTGCTAAGGTAATTTCCAGATTGTAATGCTAATAAGACCGAAGTTATGAGACAAACTCTATCAGTGTTTTGAAAGTATAAATAACATTTATGAAATAAAATGATGTGCTCAATAATGAGTAGACTGATTTGACAGTAAAATTCTCAGTGTTGCATTCGGCCAAAGTGCATGTGACTTGTTTACTATATTAACGGCATATCCATTATATGTTTTGAATGCATTTTATAATGTAACAGTTTCACAGTTAATCTTAGAAAAAAAAACATGTATTTTAAATATTTGTTTAATGGCATCTTTTTATGAATGAAGGCCAGTATCAACGATACTAATACACGTGATGTTACCCCCATTTTAAACATTAATTACAGCCATTCAACATTACAGTGTAATTGAAAGCTATCAATTTTTTAACATTTCTTAGGCCTAAAAACAACTTTTAATTTAAGTGAATTAAAAGTCTATTTCCTGTCTAACAGGTAGGAAATATAGGCTACAGAAACTGAATAAAGTTATAAAGTTAACAGTCTGCACTGCATGCATAAATTATTAATTAAATATAGACTAATCCTTAATAAAGCTACAAAAGTCCTTTAGTCAAGAGCAGTGATTCATTCATCTCTGTTACCTTTGTTCTGTTAACAGTAATGATTGACACTATTAGTGGCTACTGTCACTTTAAGACTTGCCGCTGTACATGTGCTGTCACACACATCTCGTTTTAAGTTCATTTAAGACGTTATTTAACTTATTTAAGACTGCTCTTATGAGAATACTCGACAAAACAGACATTGTGGCATGTTTCTCTGTGTTGTTTGTTCAGGCTTGAAAGAGAACTCTTCTGAGATTCTGGCTGTCTGTGGTCATGAAATTGCCGCGAGTCTTTTTGTGCGTCTTGTGACAACTATCACAGACAGCGTGTTCACTTTAGTCTTGTCTTGTGCTTGAATGGTTCAAAAGCTTTTGCATTAATAAGAGTGTGATCATATAATGTAACGCTAGCCAAAGAATGACAGGAAAAACCTGATATGGCATTAATTGCGTTACATATTTTTAACGCGTTAAACTTGAAACAATGAATCACATGCGTTAAAGTTGACGGGATTAATACATTTTTTTTTTTAAACTCTGAATTTGAAGATCAAGGTAAATTGCCCTTGATTTGTCTTCCGGAAAACATCTGTTTCTTCTGATGGACAGTACAAAACGAAAATATTTAATATTTAAACAAAATTTGGATCAAATTTCATCCTGTTCAAAAGTTTTCACCCCTGTCTCTTAATGTGTCATGCTCTGGAGTATCAGTGAATGTTTAACCCTTTTTTTTAATAGTGTTTAAGTCTCTCAATTGTCTTGTCAGTGTGAAAAGATGGATCTCAAAATCATACAGTCACTGCTGAAACAAGTTCCAAAATGCAAAAATCCTGGAAAACTAAAGTATTTGCAGGAGCTGAAGAAGAACATTGGGCATTTAACTGCTCAGGAGAAACAAGGGACTCAAGAACAACCATCACAAGACAAAAACACAGCCGTGGATTATCCAGGAACGCACAGTACTGAGAATCAATGATAGGCTACATGATTGTAATATGTATTTTTTTAACAATATATCTTTTACAGTATACATCTGATCTCCAGGTCCGCAGACATCTGGTTGAAAACCACATATCTACCTTGAGCCAGTGTTTTGAGAGGTAAAACCAACTGTAGATGTTTGTTTAGAACAGTCTCGCATTAATATTTTAATTATTTTGGAATGCATATGTGAATTAATGCTGGAATAGTTCCTCCTTCTCTCTGTCTTTGTTTATCTTTTGGTGGATTACATTAAGAGGATTGAGGCTTATTATTCTTGTCTTAAGCTTGATGTCCCATAACCCTGACCCACATCACTTCACGGACAAAGACACAGGCAATTATGAAATTAAATCATTTAAATAAGTATGCATGACAGTACTATATATATTGAGATATAGAGGCTTTTATAAACCCTTCTGTCAATTTTGTGTCTTCGGTTTATTTAGCTCCACTTTGGTTTGAATTTCAGTAAGTTCGTTTTTTTCTTGTATTTAAGCTTTAGATATTTAATACTCCTTTCATATCACAGAAAATAAATTAATAAAACATAAAATGTCATGCAGTAATTGCCTGTTTATTCTGACGTTTTAAATGGGAAGGCTACACAATGAATCTGCAATTCCATTTTCCAAATCTAGCAAATGAGCCGTTCTTCATGTTGTGGCTTGAAGAATCATTCGAGTGCCCTCATGCGTTGTTACCTAGCAGCAGAAGTTTGACGGTCCTGGCATCTTTGTCGGCGTCCTCTTTCAGCTTCTTCTCTAGCTCCCTGGAGTGCTTCTCCTCGCTGCTCGCCCCGGCCCCCATACTGACTCTTGATTAGGGAAAAGAAGTCCTTCTGGATGACCACTCGCTTGCCCCGAGGCCTCCAGGTGCCGTTAACGATACGGCTCACACCTCAACTGGATCTTGGTGACCTGATGAATTGTTTTGTGTCTTAGAGGGATTTTGGCGATGTCTCTGACCACCTGGGTTGGTGGGGCCAATGAAGAGCAAGGACAGAAGGCATTCAAAGCGTGGAGAGGTCATCTAACCTCAGATTTAAGGAGAAGGTGCTGTGCTCAGCAAAAGGTGATAAGCTGACCAGCATCTTCACGAGCACATTAAAAAGGACTGTGCGAGTGGTAGAATGTGACATTAGAATGTCATCAAACGATGCATGTTATGCTAGCCAAGGTAGAAGATGGATTGGATATGTTGCATGCCATAATGGATTTCTATCTCTATATTCAGTTTATAATATGCTTGACATCATGAAAGCAAATTGCATCTGTATGACCAAAATGTTTGGCTTTTTCAAAATAGCCAGAAAGTTTTTCTTTTTCTTTTTATAAAACGACTGAACGCGTTCTGCAATCTCCACGAGTAATTCTAATCTCATTTTCCAACTGTAGTCATCAAAATCAGTTTGCATTTTCCATCTAGTGTACACAGTGTGCAGTACAGCGTTTAAAGAGCTTTAGTCTTTTACCCGACAGCTCATTGACCCCAATCTGAAGATTGATACATTTTAATCCACAGGCATCACCGGTGACAGAGACAAAGAGACAGGAGCACTTTCTTTGATGTACTTCATAGCAATTAATTTCAATGTTATGAGAGTGTACCTGTAAAAAACATTTATGCAAGTAACATTTAATTATATGGGTTTAAAATTTGCTTAGTATTAATGAGACATGACTGACTGTAGGTATAATTAACAGGACAATGAGCATTACTTTATTTGTAGTTTGCAATACAAAACGATTTTTTGAAATAAAGCCATACGTGTACACCCCACCACACACACATTTGAGAATGTGTCTCACAATTAGGCTACTATGTTACATAAAAGTATAGTAAAATACAGTAATAATTGGTTACACTTTATGGTAACACTATTTTACAGTGTCATTGTTACATATTTTGCATGTACTTACCATAGTAATAACAGTAAATGATGCATAATTACATGCAGCTAACCCTCAACCTAATCATAATCCTACCATGACCCGATTGTAATTACATGTAGTTAATTAATATTACTCAGTACTTAAATATATAATTACACTGGATAACAATACTATACCTTATAGTAAAGTAACCCTTCGGGCCCAATGATACAGCCTGTGCGACGCCAGTGTATTTTGCTAGTTTCAGCCCAACGCAGTTATCATTTTCATTTCCAGCACCACACTGTTTAAATAGCAAATGCACTCACGTCCATCTTTTCACCCATGGGCGTGCTTGTCTGAAAGCGATGATGAATGCCTACGTCTCATAATGGATAGTCATTGCATGTATCACAATGACCTATTTGCAGTATAATGAGGAATAAAAAATTGGAAGAAAAATGGCCCAGCCCACCCAATCAGAAGCTTGGCCCACCCTGGCCCCCCACGCCAAATAACCAATTTCTATAATTTAGCTCCAGAGTTTGAGAGAGATCATGGTTTTCAGTTGCTTGTCATCAAAAAATCTGCTTGTTATTTAGAAATTAGAAAGCCTGATTTAAGTCTCTTTTTTCAGTTTAAGCATCAAACGGTTTTAAACCGTTTTGTGAAAAGATGCAGGAATGAGAAAATAAGAGATAAGACAACTTGCTCTTTATTCTCGATGGTTTGCTTTTGCTTCTCATGTTCACGCGTCATTGCTTGAAAATGGATCGCAGTTTAATTTTTCCACTAAACTGCGATCTGAAGGGTTTTGAGCGCTCTTTCCCGTCTTACTGCCCTAGCAGGACAGAAATGTCATCAAAATATGTGAAAAAAATCTATTTAATGAGTTCCTGTTCTTTATATTTATAACATATCTATGATATGTGATCACTGTGACAACAGTTCAGGAAAAAAGAAGTTACTGAATAACTTTCATAGACACATTCTGTTTTTGCTCTATCAAAGAAAACAGAAGAAACAGCACAACCGCTGTGTCTCCGAGTAACACTGTGTTTTATTCCCCAAAGATCCTCAATCAGATGAGTAAATTATTTATTTAGGCTATAATTTATAAATGCAGTCATTTTCTAAGTTAAATAAATTAGCACTGAACGAATGGGTTGAATGTAGGATTCAACTCACTCTTTAAAGGGGTCATGAATTGAGAAACCAACTTTCCCTTGAGTTTTTGATATATAAAAGGTCATGGTAATATAAGAATATCCTGTAAGTTTCAGAGCTGAAACAGATTCGTTTGTAAACGAGACTGGATTTGCAGACAGAATTATATGAATGAATGAAGCAACACACTAATGTAAATTGAATGTAAAATGTGTTTTCCGGACAGGCTACCAAAACGTAAGCCCGTTCTGCCGACTGGCTATCTTAAATAGTGAAACAACATTCCTTTCTTGATTGCCGTTGTTCACTCTCTTGACTTGATATTTGAAGGACAAATACAATACCGGAAGTTTTGATCATGCTGTCTGCAACGTATTTGGTGTGTGTGTGTGTGATGCACAGTTCACGCTTGTATCTTCAGTGCGGCACGCCCATAAAATCAGAGCGTTGCTGGAAAGATCCTCAAAACCAGGGTAGAAAATAGCCTATTAATTATTAGTTGTTTTTAAATGTAAAAAACATGCAAGTTAACCTCAGACAACAGTATAAAAAAATTTAAAAAGCCAGTTCATTGCACATTTAAGACGGTGACTTGCCGCCACCTACTTTCTTTAAGTAGGTAGCCTATTATTGAATTAATTACTAGCTACTGATTACATCTTCAACAGTGTAATTAATTGTGTTACTAATAATCTCTTTCTAAAAATATTTCATTAGGTACTTATTACTAGGGGTGTGACGAGAGCTCGCGAGACTAAAATGTGATGAGATTTATTTTTGTAAAAGTAAAAATCTGGACCAGAATGAACCTTTGCATTGAGCCCTGTAAATATAGAGTTCCTTTCAAAACCTGCCTCTTTTGTTATAAAATTAAGTTTTGTTACGGGGAAAAAGCTGCATCTCAAAACTGGAGCCAGGCCTGCTGTAAAATAATTTTTCATTTATTTAATTTAATTTTGTTTACAAATGTTGGTTTAAAATATGATGTGATGACGTTTGCTAATTAAAACCCCTTTTAGCCGTTTTTATCACTTGAATGACAGAAAGCATGTTTGCAATGAGCGATTTAGAATGAATACTAAAGAAAATGCTTTTTTTCAGGCACATATAATCACACTTGTTTTTGTGAATGACCCCAATGTAAAAGTTCCCAGTTCATAAAATATGCAAAGCAAAGTGAACAAGCTATTGCTTTTTTTTTTTTTTTTCACTGTTAACGCTTTGTTTTTGTTTTTTTTCAATCTAACTTTAAGACTACAAATAAAAGGTTCAGATATACAGTATGTATACCCTGTATCATTTGTGAAGAAAGGCCAACCTATATTTGTTATAAAATATATAACTTTAATTAGTCAACAACAACGATGGAAAAGAAAACAAATAAAAAATACATTACTATAACATTAACTGTTTATAACATCTAATTCTGGATCTTTTTCACATTAGAATATTCTACAAAAGACAAAACAATGGGACAAACCACAGTGATGAATGTCTTACAAATGAAAAAACAACAACAAAAAACTAACAAAAAACAATTTACAACAACCATTTCACACAACCTGTTTGCTGTGCGTTTTGAGAGAACAACGGAGGCGAAACACACATCAGGTAATTGTGCTTGATTCCATCACTAGCTCAGCAAAGTCCTCTGTCTTCAGAAAACAGTCTCTCTCTCTCTCTCTCTCTCTCTCTCTCTCTCTCTCTCTCTCTCTTCATTATGTCAAAGACCATACAGCAACATATCCAGAATTTGACTACATATCTGTACAGTACAAATACAGTTCATGCAAACTCAAACAAGTTTAGTTCCAAATGATTTAGCGTTTCCAAATGATCACTTATTAATTTCTTTTTTTTCTTTTTTTTTTATACATAAAAGTTACATATTTAAGATTTGCTTTAAAAAATGTTTTTAAACAATTCTCCTCTGCAAAAACATGTACAGGTTTTGAACCCCCAGCTTTTTGAAATTCGTTACGTGCAATAGTACATATTTCTATAAATGAAAAGAACAAAACAAAAAGTGATGTACATACTGTACAGGAGGCCGTAATTAATAATAAACCGAATATATAACACACATAAACGACTTTATATTTAACACACATTAGCATAGCAACATATGGAAGATCAAGAAGATTAAAAGATGAGTGATAAAGTGTTCTTCAAAGTCTTTTGGGAGGTCACAGAATGCACCAAACAGATGTAGAACTTCCTTTATCCGTACATCTGCAGATTGAGAACGTGCTCAGCTGAAAGAGTCAACGGCTTCTGACGCAGTCCCATCATAGCTCTGGTATCAAAACATCAAGCGCAGTCAAACTGTCCATCAAGAGTTTCAAATGTTCAACTATCTGGTTAGTGGTATGTACACAAAGTTTTATGGTAAAAGTCGCACGTGTGTTTTATGACGTGAATACCGTTGTAATAAATATATTGGAAGGGAAGTATAATGATAACAAAATATTTGCACAGATCTATACACAAAACTTTTTTTTGCTCTATTTCCATACAAAGATATCCACAGAATCTAACTATGTACAGCCTACAATAAATACTATGCATTTTCAAAAATGTACTGTTTGTTTTCTCCTCGGCCATGATGGTTGCGGGTATACGTTGGATATTTTGTGTGTAATGGCAGTCAGAGACCTTGAGGTCAAACTCAAGTCTAGCAGGGAAATCTGTTTGGATGGAGTGGGGTGTTTTTCCCTCATGTCTCAGCCATGCTGCTCTGATCCTGGTGGTGTCTCCTGTTCCGCGGCTTCTGTAGGTCCTTCTGTATTTCCTTGAGGTCCTTCTTCTTGTGTGCATTAGCTGCGGAGTCATCCCCCATCTGCCAGTAGTCTTGGCAGTACTGGTTGATGAGGCCCATCTCTGGTTGGCTGAGGATGGTCAGCAGGTCTTTGTATTGCTCTGCGCTGGGCGTCCAGGCGCTGGACTGGAGAGGCGGCACGGCGGGAGCACTGGATTCAGTCTGGATGCTGTTGACGGTGCGGGCGGAAAGAACCACTAGCTGAAGTTTGACCAGCATGTGCTTGAAGTTCTTCTCGGTGGAGGTACATTGGTACACCCCTCCGTCAGACAGCTGAAGAGTGCGCAGGAGGAGACCTTGCTCCGTGCGAACAACGCGCCCATCAGAACGGATCTGAAAAAAATGAACAAAGCTTTAAGGTTAAAATCTATATTAATGTGAATGCCTTCAATTTATTATGTCCGGACAACATTTGCACAGTAGTAGAAATACAGTTCATGCAAATAAGCCCCCTAAAGTTAGTTTCAAATAATTTGTATGCTTCCAAATGATTACCTATTAAGAAATGAGGTGCTTACATAAATATTTTTTAATGTAATAAATGTAATGTAATAAATAAACATATACACACTATATTCCCAAAAGTATTGGGACACCCCTCCAAATCATTGAATTCAGGTGTTCTAATCACTTCCATGGCCATAGGTATATAAATCAAGCACCTAGGCATGCAGACGCTTCTACAAACATTTGTGAAAGAATGGGTCGCTCTCAGGAGCTCAGTGAATTCAAGCGTACCATGATAGGTTGCCACCTGTGCAGTAAGTCAATTCGTGAAATTTTTACTCACTACTAAATATTCTACGGTCAACTGTTAGTTAAGTGGACGCAATCGGGACTGACAGCAACTCAGCCACAAAGTGGTAGGCCACGTAAAAATCACACAGCGGGGTCAGTGCATGCTGAGGTGCACGGTACGCAGAAGTCGCCAATCAATAGCTACAGAATAGCTCAAGAACAGTGCGTAGAGAGCTTCATGGAATGGGTTTCCATGGCCCAGCAGCTGCATCCAAGCCTTACACCACCAACTACAATACAAAGTGTCAGATGCAATGGTGTAAAGCACGCCGCCACTGGACTCTACAGCAGTGGAGACGTGTTCTGGAGTGACGAATCGCACTTTTCTGTCTGGGAATCTGATGGACGAGTCTGGGTTTGGCGGTTGCCAGGAGAACGGTACTTGCCTGACTGTATTGTGCCAAGTGTAAAGTTTGGATAAGGGGGATTATGGTGTGGGGTTGTTTTTCAGGGTTTGGGCTTGGCCCCTTAGTTCCAGCGAAATTAACTCTTAATGCTCCAGCCTACCAAGACATTTTGAACAATTTCATGCTCCCAACTCTGGGGATGGTCTCTTCCTGTTCCAACATGACTGTGCACCAGTGCACAAAGCAAGATCCATAAAGACATGGATGAGCGAGTTTGGTGTGAAGGAACTTGACTGGCCCACACAGAGTCTTGACCTCAACCAGATAGAACACCTTCGGGATGAATTAGAGCGGAGACTGCGAGCCAGGCCTTCTCGTCCAACATCAGTGCCTGACCTCACAAATGCGCTTCTAGAAGAATGGTCACAAATTCCCATAAACACACTCCTAAATCTTGAGGAAAGCGTTACCAGATGAGTTGAAGCTGTTAAAGCTGTAAAGGGTGGGCCAACTCCATATTAAACCCAACAGATTAAGAATGGGATGTCATTAAAGTTCATGTGCACGTAAAGGCAGGCGCCCCAAAACTTTTGTAGGGAGCATAACACTGTACATCACAACATGGCTGTAACTGTATCAATTATGATGAGATTATGAGGTCATAATTATTACAAGTAACTAACCCTTAACCAAACCCAAAGAATGTGCAGTAACTCTATAGTAAGTACTTATAGTTAGTTAATAAATATTACTCAGTACTTCTTTGAGTAAGGACAATGTAACTACGTCACCTTAAAATAAAGTGTAACCCAAGGAATTATGTCACACATACCTCTCTCCTTCTATCACTGTTCTCTTTCTGGAAATGCCACTTGATTGACACATGAGGAGATCTGGCCTGGCACTCCAGGAAGGCTGTGCTTCCCTCTACGCCATACTGTACTGTCTCCAACGTGTTCTTATTAGCTGGCAGGAAATAAAACAAAATACTCTCTATCTAAACAATAACCAAAATCAAAGTTCTTTTACTTCTTCCAAAGTAGTTTTACTCATCAATATTATTGTTTCCTCACCATTGGAATTGTAGCCCCTGCATTGTCTTATAGGGTTGCCATACTTTACATCTTGTCTCCGACTCCGCCTACAAGATAGAAATGACCAATAGCAAATGAGGAAATTAATTCAAACAGATCTTATGGTGAGATCAAGTCCTGGAAGTCGTTGGGAAGTCGTGTTTGATGATAAGAACATTTACACACATGCAGCTCTCACCTTTTTTGGTTTGCAGAGTAGCGAGAGCAGGACTTTCCATCCCAGGCACAGTAAGGGTCTCTGGCCAAGCAGCAGTCAGCACACGCCTCTCCGTACACATCACACCTGTGCAGAGCCAGATGAGTGACACCCACCGCCGAACTCACATACAGCTGTTGCTACACACACAGGAAGACAGGAAAATAAAAGCTGTTAATGAGTTACTTTCATTCAAAATACATTATTGTTGTGATTCCAAGAATCTAGAATGATGAATGTTTGAGTAAAGCATCTGCCAGTTTTAAACTATATTTAACATTATTAACAGTTTTACTATTCATATTTCAGAATTAATTTTCTTTAAGTTTTGAATTCTAAATATTTTTTAGAATAACTTACCCGTTTTGGGGAAATCTTCATAGTAATGATTGAAGTTGGAACCTGCAATATAATTTTTTTTTTAACAAATATAATAGTATAAATTATACATATATACAGTACCTGTCAAAAGTTTAGAAACATTAATCATTTTAAATGTTTTTGAAATAAGTATCTTGAGTTAAATATGCAGCCTTGTTTAACATATTTAAAAACAGTAATATTGTGAAATATCACATGGTCCTCCAGAAATCATTTTAATATGCTGATCTTTTGCTCAGTTGAGCTGCTAAATATTTTTGTGGAAATTGTGATATTTCACAATATTACTGTTTTAAAAACATTACGATTTGTAATGTTCATATATTATTAATCATTTTAATTTTAAAATTGTATAAAACAAATATAAATACAAAACACAAGTGACACAATGTGTAGTGGAAACATAAAAAAGAGGATCTTACTCTAAAGACCTCCACCTCCTCCAGAACCAGCTCTTCGGTCTGTAAATCGTCTCTGGGCAGGACAATCACTTTCTGAACTGTCCCTCTATCTGTAAATGACCAAAAGAGAGGAGTCATAAATATTTATGAAACATAATGTTTTTTTTTGGGACTGAATAATGAAAAAGATGTTTGAATCAATAACAAAAGGCGACAAGGACTGTTTACTACTGCATTTCTAGATCTACAGCTGCAAAAGAGTTAATATTAGCAACAGTATGTCACACATTTGGTTCTTTGTAAATAAACAATGATTTAGAATTATAACAATTTTATTGTGGTCTCAGACTCCACAGGGTTATAAAATAAATATAGCTATATAAAATCAACAAGACATCTATGTGTAGATGGGTAGGAAGTTCACCTGTTCCTAAGAAAAGAACTTCATAGTTGCCATCAGCTGCAGCCACTTGGTCCACTGTGATGGTGGTGAACTCATAACCCACATTGGTACGGACCACTAGGGGGCGCTTATGCACTGGATAAACAGCATTGAACATGGTCGGATGGTTTCGCATGAAGTTAATAACCTCATCTGGGTAATCTTTAGTAGACTTCATGTTGGGGGTGAAAGTCCCTCCTGGACACTATTGATTAGAAAGATAACATAAAATGTATTTCATCTTCTAAGATTTTCAAACATGAACTACTATTATACTAAATGTTACTTGTGACACTTACTGTTCCTGGTCGGGGGTAAGGGATTTTACCCTGGTAGGCAACCCACTGGTAGTTTGGCCCTTCCTTATGAGCGAAAGGGCCATTAAAGACCATGCGGACATCGGCCATTGAATACACACATACTGCTGAACCTTTAAATACAGACCTAGAGAAAGAGAAGGATTGATATTAGATCAAATCACAGTCCATGAAAACGCAGACTTTTGACCCCACTCTATGTCATAGTACAGAGGTAAAATTAGTTGGGAATGCCGTTTCACAAATTAGCACAAATATACAGAGAGAGAGAGAGAGAGAGATAGAGAGAGAGAGAGAGAGAGAGAGAGAGAGAGAGAGAGAGAGATAGAGAGATAGAGAGAGAGAGAGAGAGAGAGAGAGAGAGAGAGAGAGAGAGAGAGAGAGAGAGAGCTGTGAAATCACAAGCAGTTGATTTGATAGAGAGTCTTCACTATTATCACCAAGAACGGCGCTTTTGGGTTTAAAGAGCTCAGACAGAGCTTGAAGGCTTCGCCGATTTAATCTACAGCTAGACTGTGAATTGTTATAACACACTCAGCCTTGTGTATTTACACTGGATGATTAGCATGTGAACCTCTTCTAAAATGTTGACGACTCCCTCTGAGGCCAGTTGTATAATATTTTAACCGAATATCCTCTCTAACCGCATCTGATAGTGGTGGTATTATGAAGTCCTTATGAGAATATCACATCTCAAATTCACAGAAAAGTTCCTTCCTTTGTGCTGTTAGAAGACTTGTACTACCGTCTGTGAAGCCTGCCAAACACTTGTTATTCAGTATGTTAGAAACAGTCTTCAGCAGTGGAGAAATGGGGGTGTTGCCCCGTGGGCAACTGGAGTGTGAATATGAAGCAAATCTATTCAAGCTCCCTTGCCAATCTGATAAACGGCCTGATTAGTAAGAGGCATCGAGGAGAAGTGAGGATTGGATGTCATATTTTGGGAGAGACAAGTTGTAGACATACGCACCCAGACACAGAGAAGACACCGTAGATGACAGGATTCTTGGTGTCTTGAGTTTTCTGGATGTACACGTCCCCTGAAAGGAAGATTAAATTACTTTAGTTCCTGGATTTAAAGACAATTGAGCTAATTCACATACTTCTGAAGTGTGTACTTTGGTGGTGACATACATGGTTTTGAGTAAGTAGTGAGACAGTGAGCAGGTAACGAGACATATGATTGTCTTGATACTATTCCTTTGTTGCATAGCACATTGAAAATGTAGCATCTACCCTAAATCATTATTACTTAAAAAAGCTGTCAGCATCGTGTTTTACAATATAACATAAAATTAGAGGTGGACAAAGTACACAACTCCATTACTTGAGTAAAAGTAAAAGTACTACTGGTCAAATATTACTCCGCTACAAGTGAAAGTTCTAAAAACAGATTTTTACTTGAGTAAAAGAACAGAAGTATTTGCTTTTAAAAGTACTTAAGTATCAAAAGTACATTTCATTTTTCATGTCAATGCAGTATTTTATTATTGTTGCATTGTTGTATTAATGCTCATGGTGGTTTAAACCAGTCAGTGATGCTCCATCTGACATGCTAGAATACGACTCCTTAAGCTCATTTCAATACTTGTATAAAAGTTACAAAGCCCTTTACAACGCTGCTGTCACTTTAAGGCTGAATGCACGGAGCCTTAACACTGATACACATCCCATATTCTCCCAACTGTTTACTCGTCTTTCTCCCAGACGTTTACATTTTTTTACATTTTATGAGACATGCATCAATTGTATGTCAACTAAACGAATCATTAATATTTTCAGAAAACTGAAACACTTTCTAAATATGGCCATGGGTGCCAAGGAACCGTATTCTTCCATTTTGCTATAAACCGATCAGTGTTTAAAAAATGTTGGGAAACTTTACATGACCCTACAACAGTGATTACTGATAGGCTGTCTGCAAAAAACTTTTACTTTTAAAGAAGAAAAAAATCATCCAGTGACTTTCAAAGCTGCTACAGAAACGACTTTCGACTTTGAGGACCTTCATAGAAATGTAGTGGAGTAAAAAGTACAATATTTGTGTTTCAAATGTAGTGAAGTTAAAGTAAAAGTTTCCCAAAAAATAATACCCAAGTAAAGTACAGATACTCAAAAAGTGTACTTAAGTACAGTACTCAAGTAAATGTACTTAGTTACTGTCCATCTCTGCATAAAATGTCCCTACTACCTGACAGATATCACTGAAATAGCTTAGAAAATTGCATTAGTCTCTGTGACAGCTATAGGGAAACAGCAAAGAGATGGCTCACCTTTTTTCAGTCACTCATAAAAAAATAGAATGCTTTGATATTGCTGCTTTTTGCTGATATTCAGTTAGCTGACAAGTATTTGGAGGGTATAGTTTTGGGTGTGTGGTAGAGGAATGGGGATGCAGTAGCTGAGGTCTAATGTAGTGGCTAACTGATAGCAGAAATAAGCAAAATGGCTAAAATTGCTTTCAGCACCTTTGAGGTTTTAAACACTCCTCAATACTTTTGTATGGGGATAAAAAAAAAAAAGTCAAACTGCTTTCTGGTTGCACAAGGGGTTGTAGGGAATATTAGCACACTCTGAAAACTCACAGAAAATTGAATTTTTTTATTTGAAAAATTGAATGAGCCCCAAAAGGGACATAGTGGGAGGAAAAAAATTTTATGAGGAAAATTATGTTTTTGCATTTTATATTCTTACGAAAACTGAGAAACTTTGCCCTTACTTGCAAAACCTTTGTAATGGAAATAAGGTGAGATGAAAAATTATTTCATTCATTTCTGAGAGAATGCATACGTTTTGGAAACAAATGCTAAATTTATTGGGGAAACGCAATACTTTTGCAAGAGAATGCAAAAGTATTGAAATGTACTTAGCTTTTTCCTCATATCTCATATTTTTTTCATGCCCACTTAGAGGTTAAATGTACTAAGATTTGGAACACACTAATTCCAATTTTGAGCTTAATTTGTTCAAGCGGTCCGGTAGCAACAATGGCTAAAACCAATGTCAAGTTTGGGGGCGGAACTTCTTGTTATTCCTGAACAATGGAAGATTGGCAAATTGTTTGGGAAACCCATTTAAAAAGATTCATTATATTGGTAGCTCAATTTAGCACCACCAGTGCACTGATATTACTGTTACTGCTTAATGTCAGCAAGGCACACAAAAAGCCAGAAGTCTGTGAGTGTATGTGGGAAGACATTGTATCTGTCTCAGTTCAATTACATCACACAAAACATTTTGCATTTAGAGGACAATCCTTCTCTCTCATTGTTCCTCTCTGTCTTTGGCTCAGTCTCCGAAATTCTCCAGCTTGTTTTGACACAAATTAACCACAAAGGACCATTGATATGCTAGCCAAAACGAGAAAGATGGAAAAAGACCATTGGGAGAAACAGAGCAGAATGGGCAGAGTGGGACTGTTTTTGGGGCTCACCATTGTAAGGGGGATGACAGATAGAGGTAAGCAGTAGAAGGGTGAAAAAAGGGCAGAAGGAAAGAAAACAAAAGGAGACCCAGATAGTTTAGGACATAAGGAGGGTGAGTGGTAAATGAATTAGACAGATGTCCCATCAAAAACAGAAAGAAGATGACCTCAGATGGATAGTCACGGCTAAACAGACTAAGTAATCAAGTGCAGAGGGAAAATCCCACACTACAGCGAACAAATCTCACTCTAGCCAAGCCACAAACCCCCCCCCATAAAACCTCACTGCCCCTCTGAGGATAAGGGAAAACATCCAGTCAAAAACTCCACTGACAAGTTCATTCCTCAAACACAGTGACAGAGGGACGGTGAATGACCAAAGAGAGGGCAGAGACAGGCAAAGGAGGCCTGAGGGTACCTTGTGCGCTATGTTACGGGAGCTGGGAAATGAAGCGCACAGAACGGCCGCTTACTAAATTTATGCATGTTGCAAAAGCAATAAAATTCCAGCATTCATGCGCTTACATTCATTTGCCTCTGAAGAGTGGCTAAGGCTGTTACAGCTGGTTTATCAGCCAATCCTCTTCAGTCCTGTCAATCAAACTCTCCCACAACGGGAAAGACTCCATTTTGTGTAAGCCTGTTAAGATGCAGCTTACATGCATGCATTACTTCACACATGTGCAAATATGCACAATCATGTATGTAGCATGATGTCAAACCACAAAAATAAGAAATGTTTTATATTCAGGCAGTTGTAGGACAACCTTTTGAAAGCCCAATTTGTCATTTAAAGCTCTACAGAAACTACTCAGAACCGGTTGCCTTTTTATTTTTCTCACAGGCCCTTGTGGCACTTCACGCTGCATGTACAGGAAAGAGAGGAAATTACTTTTTCCAAGTTATACCCTCTGGAGAGACATATCCATTGAACCATCATACATGAACGGTTTCCACAAATGAGCTATATCATGCCCTATCCTGAAATAAGAGGCCTCTTATTTCAGCAAGTATACCGTGAAAATGAACAGAACAGAACTGAATATAATGTGCCTTGGGTGAACACCTCACTTTATATATGGAGTCAATCAAATGTTAAAGCTGTTTTATTTTATATTTTGTAATACAAGAGATGTCCATAGAAGCAAAACAGCATACAATGTCCTCTAGGTAAACAAATTAGACAGAACAATTTATCAAATA
The DNA here is from genome assembly GCA_023029165.1 of Gobiocypris rarus. Taxonomy (NCBI): domain Eukaryota; kingdom Metazoa; phylum Chordata; class Actinopteri; order Cypriniformes; family Gobionidae; genus Gobiocypris; species Gobiocypris rarus. The sequence goes on along the minus strand of CM040921.1, from coordinate 31,152,468 downwards.
ATCAGTAGTAGTACACTAACAAAAAATAATCAATTTTTTTTAGACATGTACGACGACAGTACGTTTTATTGGATGTTGGATGTTATTACCATGGTATTCTTGGATTCTGGTACATAAATGTCAATACCATTATATATTTCAAAGTATTACCATCAGAACCATGTCAAGTACCATGATACCACCACATTACAACACATTTTGTAAGGATCAGTATCGTGGAATACATCAAAGTACCATGATATTACAATTAAAAAATATATTTTTTTTTTACCATGGCAGGGCTCAAACAATAAGGACTGCCCGATGGCCCAGGGCCAGTGTGAAAGACACTGTTGAGGGAACAGTCACTTGCCCGCTCGGGCCAGTGCTGCATCAGTTGATAATTTGCGCATTTGTAAGCTTTGCCTATTTAAATATTCAAGCGCACATAGACGCTTAAGTGTCTAAGGCGCAGCGACACTAGCTTAAAGGGTTACTTTAGCGATTAGCATTAAGCTTTGTATCAGTAGAAACCGAGGAGTATATTTGAATTATCGTACTTTCCCCCCTCATATGACCCTGAGACAAGAGAATTATGTATTTTATTTCTGGAAAAATTCCTCCGATGGTTTTTGTCCAGAGGCTAAAGACTACAGCCAGCAGAAGGCGATTCATGCGAAGGATTCATGTAAACGGAGCAGTGGAGAGCAAAGTGAGTGTTTCAACTTTTCAAATGAATTCCTATGATAGTTAAGCTTCCAAAGACATGATCTGAAAATGCGCCAGACTGAACGCGTGCTGTGAATGCGGCCGCAGCCGCGAATCCCGCGCTTACCTCAGCTCATGTGATGAATGTAATCCGATCCTGCTGCGTTTGTGCCGTGACATTCAATTGACTCACTCATAATATATTGAACAGACAGGTTCAGTTTTTAATTGTAGTGTCTCTAACTGAACTGATTTTATGAAAATGAACGCGGTGGGCAAGTAAACCAGTAGCCGTGCCTAGAGCAGCCTCGAGCAGCAAAGTGCCTTCTGGGAATTGTTGTTTTTCATCCCCATGAGACAAAAATACATTTTCTGTGTTTTCTCAGTCTAGAAGGCACCAAATTAAAAAATAATTTCATATTTCTACTACATTAATGACCGAGTTTAAATACAGATTCATCTTCCCAGCGCTGAAGTACCCCTTTAAGAGTACCCATGCGTCTCACAGTGAACGAATATTCACACAAAATTATGTCAAAATGCCTGTCTTGTCGATAAGCATCGCAAACATAGTCAGTTATGTCTTTTAAATGAATGTAAACATGAAATATTCCAGTGAAATTCTAGCGTCATGCATTCTGTTTAAAAAAAAAAATAAAAAAAAAAAAATATATATATATATATATATATATATATATATATATATATATATAAACACTTTAATGTGGGTAAGTTTCATGAAAAAAGCTGAGAAAAATCACCTTACATCCAGACTAACGTTACATCCAGATCGGATTCAGAACGATGTTCAAAACACAGATGGACTGTTAGATGGAGTCCATCAACACCTCAAAGCTTCACAGTCCTATAGCTCATCCTGGGTCGACATTTCATCCAATAGCACAGCCATTTTGATTTAGATGCTGTTTATTGCTGATGATCGCATTGTTTTTCATATGCATCTGCTTATATGAGAGAGCTTGTTTCTGTTTCTTCTTCCTCTGTGTTTTGATCAGGAGATTCTGTACTTGTTCAGGAGATGCGTAATACACATTTGGATATGTACCTAAATGTACATAAATTATATTACCATGTTATATACCATGGTTTAATTGGAACATTTCCTGGAACAGACAAATCAACTATTTTTAATTGTCCTCTTGGACTGTGTGTACTTTATTTAAAATATCCTATTAGAAATAGCAATAAAATTCTAGCAGTCCAAGAGGGCAATTTGCATTTAAACCAGATTTGCATTTCATTTCTTCTCATAAAGAACAACTGTATAAAATATTAAACACCAGTCTCAGGAATTGAATCAGAAACTGCTAAAAGGGAGACTTACGGAGCTCATCAAAATGTGTCTCAATGCCATCAGAGCCGGTCACAGAGCAGATGAGCCGAGCCTTCAGGAAAGTACTCCACTTATTCACCAGACAGCAGTGCCCTCCATCATCATTCTGTAGAGGAAGTGAGGTCAGGTTAGCCATGAAGAATCACTGTTAGACACCACACAGATCCTAGCTGTAAAGTTTGATTTGATGGACACCTTGACAGTCTGTATCTGTGAAATGGAGACATTTCTTTACATCAGTATCTGTCTCTCTCTCAGGGCTATTTCTGTGGGTTTGCATTAACTGGCTGTGACTGGGTTGTAAACATTGGCTTTGAGCACTGCTCAGCCCCATCTGCTATGGACAGCAGCCAACTTCAATAATGAGACGCAGCGATGCCCAGTGACCAGCCGCCAGCAGCTACCCACTCATTACAAACATGCTTCTTTGATTCACATTAAAACAGCAAAAAAAAAACACAAAAAAAAAAACAAGAAACAAGCGGTTGCTCATGTAGGAGGCATTGGACAATGATGCATCTGAGGACACTGAGGCACTGCCAATCAACAGTTCAGTCCTGCAGGACATGATTTGTTAAGCATCATGTTCAGCATACGAACACACAATAATTGAAAAATGTATAGTAAAATGAAGTGCTTAAAAGAATATTGAATGGGACTATAGTAGTGCATGCAGAATTATTAGGCACGTTGATTATCTGATCTTTCTGATTTTTTTCCAAGCACATTTGACCAATTCCAAAACACATTAATCTTAATAACTACTATTCATTTTTTATTTAATCATTTATAAGTGATATATAATTGTTCATGAAGGCTGGAAATGAACAACATATATTCAGGAGTGCATAATCATTTATTTTACATATAAAATGAGCCAAAAAAGAGATTTAAAGTAAAAAATGATTACATGCCAATGATAAGAATGCATTACTAGACATTGCCGTTAAAGCATGACCATTGGACAGTGAAATGCTCATTGGGTCAGCAGGGTCAGACAAAAACAGGTGGCAAAGAAAAGACACTACCTGCAAAAGAATTAAGAATTAAGGTGAAGAATTAAGTGTGAAACCATCAGGAAACCTTTAGTCTCCAGTGCCACCATTTTCCAGAACTGCAACCAACCTGGAGTCTCCAAAAGTGTAAGGTGTTAGGTAAGAAAGTTAGATAAAGTATCCTAAAAAATGGTCATCAATTAATAACAATCACAAGCTAAAGTGTTGTAAAATACATGTTCAGAAAGTTTTGGGAGTTCATTTAAAAATGAACTCCCAAAACTTACTGCCAGATTCTGGAAGATGAATTCTTCAAACAGTGGTACGGAGAGGATGTGGAGCTGGTCCTTCAAGAGTCACTCTCAAGCTATCTGTCTATAAAGCCTATTATTATATATATATTTTTACAACAAATCAGCTTATGATACTTATTAAGTGGGGGTCATTTTTAGGATTCTTTATCTAACTAAAGTCTCTGAGATGCTGACACCCTGCACTTATGGCATTTCATACCTTGCCCTTCTTAATATTAATGTGGTTTGGAATTGGTCAAATGTGCCTGGAAAAAAATGTGATCAGAAAATCAACGTGCCAAATAATTCTGCACACACAATGTACATCAACATTTATTCACCCTCAAACTCATGTGACTTACTTAATTCTGTGGAACATAAACTGTGACTTTTCCATGCAGTTACAATGAATGTGTTATTTCTGAAGCCATGAAAAGCTGAAGCCATATGAAAGCTTTCAAAAATGAAAAAATATGATCATAACAGCCACCCCAGTTCTCTTCGGCATGTTGAGATATGCAGCAGTTTTCGATGTGAATGAATCATACTTGAGTCATTTATTTACAATGAATCAGTTTACAAAACCAGCGTATAACTGATTTGTTCTTGAAGGAAACCTATCCTGTACTTGTGTTCAACTCAATGACTCAATGATTTGGATGCAGAGGATAACAGCTCACTGGAGGGGATGATTATCAAAGAAAAATTATTTCAATATCAGTCTGTTATTCACATGCTATTGCATACTGTGGCAATGTGACATGTTGTATGGCCACTTTTATGATGCGTTTATAGTAGGGCCGGGACTCGATTAAAAAAATTAATCTAATTAATTAGAGGCTTTGTAATTAATTAATCGAAATTAATCGCATTTTAATTGCATATAAATATTTGACCTGAGAACAGTGAGAAGTAATTTTTTTCACATGGATTTTTAGTATACCATTGAATAATGACTGAATACATAAGCTTAATCAACAAAATTTTGTTTATTTATTTATGTCCAGCGTTTTGCGTTGAGGTGATATTTGGGGCTCGATACGCAAATTCCTTGTTGCATAGCTTCCACACAACCATCTTGTCGACGCTTCCATCCTTTCGTTTTTTAAAACAAAATTTCCCATCCACGGGGCCAAGCAAAGCAGTCTCATCCACTTCTTCGTTCATGTTCACTGTGGTTTGTTGTGTTCAGAAGTCAAGAACGCTAGTTGGTGTTCCAGTATAATCGGTCCGTCGATAACTCATTCATTAAAAAACGTTCCGCGGTGCAAAAATACGTTAAAATTGTTATCAATTTTTTGCGTAATTAATCTTTATTAACGCGTTAAAGTCACACAATTAATTAATCTTAATTAACGCGTTAAAGTCCCGGCCCTAGTTTATAGTTATTTTTTAAGACTTGAAAGCTCTAGTTCTCATTCTTTGTAAATGCATGGCAAAGTGCAAGCACATTCTTTGAACTTTCTCAGTGTATAATGAAAGAAAGTTGGAACTAGAAGGCAAATAAATGTAGTATTCCTTTAAGGATATGTAGATATTTTGTACTGGAATATAATACAAAGGTTAAGAAAATGTCACACCAAACAAATTCTGCCAATCCTGGACTGAGCCATGGGAGTCTGGCCCATCTCAGAGGCCTTCTCACGGAAGAAGAAATACAGCTTGTCATCATTCTTTTCTGCACTATCAGGGATGAGCTGAGCATGGACGAATGTTGGATCTGAAGGAAAAGGGGGAAAAACAACAACAAAAGAGATAAATCATTGTGGGAGACTTTTTGTTAACTACAATAAAAATAAAAGCATGCATTTTCAAAAGAACATTGTCAAGCATGCTGTTGTTGTGAATTTGACAAATAAAACAAAATGATTTGAGTATGGTGCTGTAATAAAGTGTACAGTGTAGCATGTGTTTAATTACAAGCAGATGGAACAATCTGTGGCTTTGCTTATGAAAAATAAACTATGTAGAGCACAAATAAATAAACAATTTTTTTTTTAATAACTTGTGACATTTTCACAGCAATAATACAGTTAGGGATTACAATAAAGGTCAAGGATTGACTAAGCAGTAATTGCTTGAGGGAAATGATCAGGGTCAGTGTTGAATATTCATATCTGGCACTTTCTCCACTAAACAAAGAAAATTTTCTTGGTGGTACGCCATGGTTCAAAAATGTTGTGCGTACCGTGGAGCCAGCGGGAGTTATACTGGTCGGTCCTCATGGCTGTGTGTTTGCCCAATGTGCGAAAGATGGCCGAGTCTGTTCCCATAAAATCAATGTAGACGCCGGCGTACAACTGGCCATCTGCCAAAACGGAGTGAACATAAGGGAGATAAAGAGAGGTAGACATTTTGAGAGGTAGATAAACTTGATAAAAATGAGCTCATCCAAGTCTGAAACAAAAGAAATGATGCTTTGTATATTTTGGAAAAGAAGTATGATGAAAATGAGAAGTACGTACTTATCAAAGCTGAGACGCTGTTCAATTTGGGGTCGTAGGGGCATTTCCCTTTCCCAGAATCTACTTTACCAGGCTCCAGTCGGAAAATGTATTCCTGGAACAGGGAGAGCATGAAGTTTTCATTAATGAGAGCACAATAGATCACATTAGATGAGCAGTATTCTCTTTCCGGTGTTTAAGAGTGTGTGAAGGTATAGCCAGGAAGTGAAATGCACACAGGTTCCCTGGGATACATGGAAAAATAACTAGTTGGGGCTGTTATAAAACTGAAATATGTTTAGGTAACCTATTGTGTGTGTTTTTTTAAATGTTGGCGTCTTACATATTGTCTCATGCCAACACCAATATCTTGCCACTTGACAAAAGGGGGCTGGTGTAAAACTGCCCAGAAGAAAGAAATTAATGCTGTAATCCAAAGTTTCCAAGGTTCTTGTTAGTTGCCAAAGAAAATGAACAGTTTCTCACAATCAACTTCTCAACATATGGATATAAAACTGTCTATATGGCTGCTTTGGGTTAGTAACAATTATTACAATTCTGGTATCTTGGAAAACAAGATCTCGCTTCATGCTAAAAGTCACACTCCAGGCAGTTTGCATGCTAGCTACAATCAGATGCAAAACAGAACAGTATTTCTTTTTAGTATGGTAACTGCTGTGTTTGCATCAAATATGTACAGCGGAAATGTCTAACATGGATTGACACATTAATTCAAATCTAAGCAGAGATGTAGAAGAACATCTATAGAGTACACCATGCCGCTAAAAATATATCAGCAATTCAGCAAATTCAAGTCTCAACGAAACACTTGTATTGGATAATATACAAATATTTTTTGGATCCTTTCTACTTTCCAAGATATACACGCACACCACAAGTGTAATATAAGCCACCGATAAATTCTGTGCTGACTAATCACTTTCGAGTATGATGGAGTGTGGGTGTGGAAGTAATCTCTGCACGTTCTGCTAGATTTCTGTGCCAAAGGCAGGCTTTGGACAAGTATAGGCAAACTTGAGACAACAGTTCCTCTGATGTTTCTCTCAACCAGCTGTTGAAAATCCAAATACGGTGAGGACAGAACCTTTCCTTAAACTTCTACGTAAAAAAACCCCAATTATCTTGTAACCCAAGTGCAAAATAAAGTTCAAAAAAGGACCTCAATCCCATTGTTTACAGCAAAGGGAAGAGTTCATTTCCCACCTTGGGTGCGTATGGTTCTGGTGAGGCACTAGGGTCTGCAGCTCGACTGGTTCGGCCTCCCGCACGAGGCATCTGATCTTGGAGCATGCCCTATAAAACAAGGGGTTTGCCTCAATTGAGTCCTGTTTCTATGAATTCAGTTAGGACCCAAGAGAACATCCCAGACTGCGTCCAAACAAGGAAGATTCTGAGATGCTAGAAAGATGGCTGCAGTTTGGTGTGTCCACAAAGGACAAAGAAGAGGAGCAGATGTTAAGTTGTTTTTAAAACATGCACATGCTGGGAAACCTTGTAAGCACATGAAATGTCCTTTGCATGCATATATAAAAAAAAGAACAGACATTCATATTGCAGAACTCGATTAAACGTGAACAAATGATGATCATGATCAATGTCACAAATTTGCTTATATTTGAATAGTGACCTAGAAAGAGCACATAACTTTAAATAGAAAACCCCCAGATTTTCATTGTGATTTTCAGACTTTTTTACACAGCAGTACGTTTAAACAAATTTCTGTGGACAGTGGTTAATTACGGGATGTGATCATGGGAAAGAAGGGTGGTGAAATTAGGACTATGTTTAAATGCTATTACCCTCCTAAACACTAGGAAGAGTTTTTTTAAGTAACAGTGACAAAAGACATGCAGGTGGTAAAGATTATCCTGTTTGTTCCAGGGTGGGGAAACATTCCTCTCTAATGACATAATATTTGACTAAGGTAGCTAACAGTTTGAACCATTGACCTGCAAATGGTAGCAGGTGACCAGCGAATGAGGGTTTACCTGTGCCCTTTGACCTCTGTCCACGTAGGTACAGATAGGGTTATAAGCTCCCGTTCCACACACGTACAGGTGAGTCCTGTTCCATGGCTCGATTAGACGGATGAAATTACCACACTCGCCCTGTTGACAGACCAGAATGATATCAGTGATGCGGTCATCTTGAAATGATACTTCAGATGCTTACATGCTTATCTTGGAACAACTAGTTTAAAATTTACAAAGATTGTGGTACATTTCTTACATTGATGTCTTTCCCTGAGAGGACACACTCAGTCCTCCTCTGAGGAGCCACAGGCCAGTGAATCTGAGGAGAAAGACAGTGATAAAAATAAACAGTCATCCTAATCTAGAGAGCAGATTCAAGTTTACTACTCCCAAGCCTTGCTTATAGTATTGTTTGTTGCAATTTGTCTGGTGCAACTAAGACATCTTACAATGAGGGGCTCTTTGTTAATGTCGTTCAGGTCTAGAGACAGGATGTAGTCCTTGCTGCCCACATACATGCGGTCATGGTCCTCGTCCATACGAAGGATTCTATAGTCCGTCGAGTTGAGCAGGAAGGCAAAGTGATGAGCGGTTCCAGTAGACTTCAGCTCTACAAAAAAAGGGAAAAAAGGTCATTTTCATTTATATATTTAGCAGAGGTTTTTATTTAAGGTGACACACAAATGAGGAATTTTCTGTTATACATTTTTTTTATATGGATATGGAAATGCTGAAGTGTCATTTCTGCCACTGGCAGCACCAAATATAACTACAAAAATAATGACCGTTTCAAACAAGTTTCCACATCTGCATTCATCTCAACCAAATGAATGAGTTTGGGGTGGGACTACCTATTTATTTGACCAATGCTGCTATGTTGCAACCTCTTGATTATGGACAGTTGAACAGCACAACTCTACAGAAACACATCCCAGATGAGACTTGAAACCACAATTCTAAGCATAGGAGGCCAGAGCTTTTCCATTAGCCCACCGGGACTGTTGGTCACAGTGTTTTATTGCCCATTTTGTTTTATTTACAGTAGTTTCTGGAATTCTTATGGAACAGTTGACCTTGTCAGTGCAATAAGTGAAATACAACTCACATTGAAGATAATAAGGAGAACAAAATAACAGAAACATCCTAAATACTCAACACCTCAGAAGATGTATTAAATATAATAGGCTTTCTAATGGATGCATGTCCATGCTCCAAATCCGCAAACTCTAAAAGGGCTTGCATACAATCAGTCCAAACACAGTACGTGTTGCCAAGTCACAGTAGTTCGTCAGTAAAACAGCATCTGTACAGCTGTATGGATATGACCAGGCTGCAGTCTCTGTTGAGCTGGCTGGATTGTTTCCCTGAGGTTCAATGCCCTGGATACATTCCTAGGTCCTTTGTTATTATTATTGTTTCAGCCCTTTTTTTACAGGGTGGATTTCTTGGGAGTTGTTGGCTCTCTGAGAGTTCTCGTGGGGCCTTCCTGAGTGTTATATTTAAATATTACTACTAACACTGGGGTGCCACGCTTTATTTTCCTCTTCCTCCAACAAGCTTAGTTTCCTTTGCTGGAACTTGGAAATTGAGTACAGTATGTGGTCTGAGACCTCTATGTATTGCAGTGGTATTGGATATTTAACTGTGCATGCTAATTTATGTATTTGGATTAGCTTTGCAGCAATCTAACACTCACTTAAAATTAATCTTCAAAAACACTAATAATTGAATAACACTGTTAAATGTATTCTTTAGCAAATCTCAAAATGAAGGTCTATTTTTCCATAATGCTGTGATGCCTAAATTAATTTGTAGCATTTAAAATGATTAAATGGCATCAACCAGAATTTTTCATATCAATGCATCCCTCCCCATCTATGGCATTAATTATCGTGAACCAATATAGGTTATGGTTCATGGAGTCCACAATGCAGTCTCTTTGAATGACCATGGAGGACTGTGTTGTATCTTCCACTATTGCAGAGGTGGAAGGAAACCTTTGGATAATGGAATTCTACAACTTAACATATTGGCTTCTATCTCCAATAAGGCCTACCTGAGAATCAACTGCAGAATGTTGAATGGTGGAATAATGCATTGTGGATTGTTGGCAAAGAATACCCACTTATTGCCAAGCATAATTTCAATTTCAAATCTTACTGTAACAATTCCCCATTCTATTGTGAAAAAGATCTGTACTGAAAATCTTGAGTAAAAAAAGAAGAAAAAAAACTGCTTACACTCAGCAGCTCAAGGTCAAATTTGCAACTTCGTAATACAAAGAGAGACCAGACCACGTAACGCCACCAGAGTTTAAAAACACATAATTTCTGATTGCTCAAGGCCTAGTGAATGGAAAAGTGCCATCAAAGTCTTTCAAAATGTATGAAATAGTCTGTAATATAACTGCAAGTACAGGATATCGACAAAGATGTAACAACATACTTTTAACATAGCATAAATGCAGCCTCGGCTTATATTCTTGACTTGGCAATTGTTTTTGGAGAGCAATGATGATTCATGAAAGTCAAACAATACATACAAATAAAACAGAATATAATTTTGTCAGCAAACGCCCTCAATTTTACTTTCGGCAAAAAATTACAAAGTATCTCAGATTATATTTTCTCTAAAACATAGAATTGGAAAAAGGAATTGGACTTAATCATCATAAGAATCAGTTTTTCCACATTAAAAAAAAAAGATTTAACAGATTTAACTACAACAAAGCTACAACAAGATTTAATAGTCAAGTTCTGCAGAATGTTTTACTGGGAAGTTTGGGAATCTAGAAGAATGTGCAAGCCACAGAGAACTACTCATCTCTGCAAAGTACCAGTATATGGACATTCTATCAGAGGACACAATCTACTCTGCTCTTATACAAAGGGATTTAGCATGGGGCCGCAGCAGACAACATAAAATCTCATTTACCTGTGTGGGCATTCCTGGCACATAGCTAGAATTCCTCATCTCTTTCATTTCAGAGTTCTAATTAAGCACAAGGGCAGGTCTACCATGTTCCAACAAGTTCTCAGCCATGTCTCTGTCTTTGTCAGCATTAATAATGCAGTTTAGTAACAATCTTTATAAAAAGAAATACAATGGTGAACATTTTTCCATGACATAAGAGTTAATACTTTTATTGAGAGCAAGTTATGTACTGCCACACTACATCACAAACGTTTTTAGCATCTTAGACCTGGAGCTGGGGGAATGTGTGTCATAAGCCAGATTCACACTGGCTTGTGTCAGAGCACATGCCCTAACTGCTAGGCCATGGCTCCAAACTTTTATTTCTCTATTGTTTTTTAAGTTAAGTTTCCATCTTTTTATAACCTGCTTTAGTTGTACAAACTAATTATTTTAAAGTCAGTATGAAACAGAAGTTGCGATAGCCTTTTCTTCCCTATTGTGACGCATATCCTAGTAAATTAAAACAGCTTCTCAAACAAGAAAACATGTAGGGCGGTACTTGATTTTGTCCATCAGAAATTTATTTGATCATTGTGGTTTTCTATTGATGTGATCCCATGCAGTGTTGGGCAAGTAACTGAAAATTAGTAATTAGTTACAGTTACTAGTTACTTCTTTTAAAAGTAATTGTACTTGCTGTTTATCAAAAGTAATTAGTTACTTTTATGTCTGCTTTTTTAAATGTAAAAATGAACAGTACTGAACAGTCAAACACAATAAACATAATTTTAGACCTATTTATTGTAATCAACAGGACAATAGACCTTCAAATCAACGGTGTTTAGTGTCCACCAGCAGCAGCGAATGTTCCTTCGGCAAAGCTGGGAGAGTTAAGGCATTTTTACAACTGGTCCCTTCATTTATTTTCTCTGACCAGATATCTATCCGATTGTGAAAAGACCAGAAGTAAATGCCTTCCAAAATTCTTTCGAGACGGACTTAAATCCAATAACTCAAACAAACCAATTCAGAAGGTGGTCTGGGACGGATTTCAGGCGAAACTGGACAATGCATCTGGTTGTTTAAACCACGTATGTCAATTTTACTCCTGGATAATTGTTAAAAATAAACGTGTATGAGCGTGTTATAGGCTATATGTTGTAGTCAGATATGACGCCGTTATTGCAACACGCCTTGCTGTAAATGAGTAGGCTAGAGCAATCCAACACGCAAACTACTACAAGTGAAACTAAAAGTATTAGATGCTCAAAAACACAATTAAAACTAATGAGACTAAATGATCTTACCAATGTTTAGTTCGCTCTTTCTCCTATTGTGGTCTTTGATCTTGAAATGAGTTGATGAAGAAAATGCAGCTCATATCTGTTGCTTTCGTTGACGTGAACTCCGTTATAGGCCTATAGCGCAGGAATTGAAGATCAGATTTATATTCATTTTGCGGAGAGGTGTAAGGTATATATATATATATATATATATATATATATATACATATATATATATATATATATATATATATATATATATATATATTTTTTTTTTTTTTTAGATTGTGTAGCCCTTTTCTTTTGTGAGTGCCTCCGATCAGTCTAACCTCAACTTATCAAAAATGCTTTTTACTGTGGCGGTGGTGATAGTAGGCTAAACGTTTAAACTAACATTGTGATGCTTGAAGTGTTTGATATATATGGATTTTATTATAGGCAAGACAACTCGAGAGTTAATTTGAGAGGCTAAAGCATTGGGTTAACTCACTTTCGGCCGCTGACCGCTTGGTCGTCACTTTAAAACAAACAAAGAAATGCTCCAAACATTTTTCTAAATTAACTTTAAAAAAACTAAACAAAATATAACTACTTTCACATTAAAAATAATACTGAACTATTTGAATGGCTTCAACAATGTGCAACAATAAATAAAAATAAAAATGGGGGGATGGTCTAGGGCCTTGATTTTAGCTTCTTGTCTGCAAGCGTTAATTTTTCACAAAAAAGCAAGTAACAAACTTGTTTAAATTTCAGTAATTGTAATTGCATTCCTTGATGAAATTTTTTTTTTAAAATTCCACTAAAAAAAAGTAGTGGAATTACAGTAACGCGTTACTTTATAGCACGTTACTCTCACGTATCTCTTATGAGTGATAGGTTGTCTCGTCCTCACACCAGTAAACACATCATCAGAGAAGAAAATAGATTTTGCTGCAAGAGGGACGGGAAGTTATTTTGATTAAAGTATACAAGGGCACATTTAATTAAAAATAATAATGATGCACATGGATAAATAATTTATAATCAATATTGCAATATTCCATAAAAATTGAATTGTCAATTTTAATTTCATGGTGAGTTAAAAAGAGAGTATAACAGGACATGTAAAGGACATCTGGACACTGGAGCAACTAGTTTTTAGTACTTTGAGGACTGCAGTGAGATGTCTAAATTTAATCTTACAACACACACTTAGCTTTATCTTTGGAGACAGATCTTTATTCTTTACCTTCAGCTATCCAGCCTAAATGATCAATTGAAGATTAGGTCTTATCTCTTGGCTTCAAAAGCTGTCACTTGACAGCTCGCAAGGATTTGAGTGACCAGTTGAAGGACAGTGCGCCAAATATAAATGGAGAGAGAGACCTTACCTGCACTGCCTGCCATCATTGGATTGTGTGTGTGTGTGATTCACTCAAACCAAATTAAACCTTTCCTCTCACGTTCGGCATGTGTATGAGGCATTGATTTTTGCAGCCCTCATCACTGACAGAGGATTACTGCTCATCCTTATCTTCTGAGAAGACAGGACAGGGTGATTAAAGCAAAGGATTTAATCAAACCACACAGATAAAATGTCTTTTTTCCCTCTCATCTGTCCATCAAAATCTATGACAAATAAGGGCAAAATAAACAGACAAACTTAAAACTTGCTGAGTGCCAACTGTGGTAGAACTAGAAGTACCCAACTACTCAGCTTCAGAAGCCATGAGGGAGACATTCAAACTTTTCAGATGAGAGGGCCACAATATATACATATACACAGTGGCCATAGTAGTATTTGGAGACTCAGTCCACACTTCAAATACATGCATTTCATCACATTAGATAACAAAATATTATACCAAGTGGCAACTAACTTAATTTTTCATCTTATAAGTGGGCCTGTAAATAAAGGTTAAATAAAGACTGACCTCCAAACCCAGTTTCCCATTCTTTCTTGCTATCATTAATTGAAATATAAAATAATTATTATACCAATACTGATGAGCTCTCATTATAAATATTCTCACTTTTTATTGAATGTTTTGCACACAAAACTAAAAATGCATTGCTAATTTTCACATGACTCTGGGGGATAAGTCACATATCAAACCAAGGGGCATCTACTTGAAAATGATTTTAGAGTTTTTATTAGACACAACTTCTGAGCCACGTTTTAAAATTATATTTAACTATGAAGTTCCTTGTATAAGAAGTCAGTTCCCCTCAAGTTCACACGGAATAACCACCATGTGTGGTTTATTATATAAAAAAGTGTCCAAAAGATGTTTTGTCTTAATTTTAAACAATGCATGTATAGTTTCATATTTTGAACTTCAATTTGTGAAATGTTGTGACTGAAAAGTATTTGTCATATTTTCCTTTAAAATAAAATAAAATATACTGATATATAATTAAATAAAAACTTTAATTGTGGCTTAAGTGTCCAATTTATTTTTGGAGCCACTGTATGAGCCACTGCTTGTCACTGTCAGTCTGTAAAGTACCATGGAGGTATGGGGACATGCTCCTCTTCTGAGGAGGAGAATATGAAGCATGAGAAATAAGAAAGAGAAAGAGTAAATTGGGGAGAACAGTGATGAATTAAAGAACACAGTAGGAATATGACAACCAAAATTGCACAGATGAAGAAAAAGAGGCGATGGGGGTGTGTGACTCTCTTTGGTTGGGAGTCTCGCCTCATGGGAGTGATGGGAGCCACTGTTTGTTTTGGCCCACAGTTTCAGTGAGAGTGAGGGTCATAGATCACGCTCACAGACACAGGCACACACTCAACGACAAATCGAGCACCGCGTGTTACCCTGACCCCTATGTGATCCTACAGTGAATTGTTTCTGAAAATGGGATGAAATACTTTTCATTTCTCCCTTCTCACAAACAGCAGCCTAACAGCAGAAACATGGTAATAATTAACAGGCCACGGCTCCATTTGGTGCAATGACCCAAAGTCCTTGCTCTAGTTTAAAGAGCTTATTAAAGATGTCAGAATGTGTTTTCACAAGATCACAGCCCATAATACACTATAGTTAGGCCTATTTATTTTACATCAGAATTTGATGTGACAGCCTATTATGTATGGTATGTCTGGTAAGCCCTGACCTTTCTCATTTCGCCTTGTGTATAGAACACAGCCAAAAACAACACCTCAGATTCTTGATTCATATCGATTAATGTGTTTGAGAAATCAGGTTTAGCCTTGGCAAACAGTTAAACTGTAGCAATCCTTCTCAGGTGTTAAACACAAAGAAATGTGTGAAACAATGAGCAAAAAACAATTCAGCATGTCGGTGTTGTGGAGAAATTTAAAGTCCCTTTGATCACCAATTTTTTTTTTCAAAGTTTTTTTTCCAGTAAAAGAAATTCTTCATGAATTTGAATTCTTCATGAACTCAACAACCTTGCTTCATTTAGTATACGTAGAACCATGAATATCCACATATAGCCCTGCCTCCACTCACTCACACCAGCTCAGGGATCCACTCGGCCAACTTTAAGTAAACGCCAATGGTATCGCTCTTTACAACGTCGGACACATAACAGTAATTCATATAATTAGCCTTTTGCTTGACTACGTTATCAAACTGCTAAAATAAACTGTTGCTAATGTTACACAAACCATGCCTTCTAAAAATCAGCATCTTTATAGAAATGCTTTGAATAACTCAGAATGTCAGTGGAGAAAGACATATAGTTCATCATAACATTGTAATATACATCAAATACATAATTCACCTGCTATATTGTTAAAAATGTACACAATTTTTCATATCAACAGAAAAATATACCGCAATAACCTGGCTTCTCGAGACTTAATGCCATTCCAGATCGGAAGTTACTTTTCAGATTTTGATTAAAGAAAATCTGTGTATTAGCTTGACTTGCACGGATTAATTCTTCACCGAAGACCTGTAATATGTGCTAACAAAGTAAATAAGATCCTCAGCAATGGTGTTGACTTGCTCATGGTTTGTCTTAAAGTAAAAACACCACATATAAAGGTCTTTTAAAAGTAGCTACGTTGCAAGTGATGTTTGCGATCATACATAACACATTCATAAACTTTTGTGAGTTCTCGTGACCAAAAAAAAACAGTTTCCTTATGCATGCATCCAACATTGCTCAGCCTGATGAACCTGATTAGCTTTCACTCTACACTCAAACACGCAAACATGTTAGAAGACCTTGAGGTGTTTATCTCACCATCTTCTGATATCACCGGGATGGTTCGTCTTAAATGAAGTTGTCAACAAACAGGCACAGATAAGCGCAGCTCCTCTTCCTGTTTAACGTTATCATATTGGTCAATCTGATGGTTGCGGCAAATCTTTTCAAATAAGCATTCCAACAAGAAACACCATCAGAGATCTGTTGTTTCCTTCTCTCCTTTAATCTTTTTCCTTTTTAACATGATTCAACACCAGACTGTTCCTCCCTCCTGCATTTCACACCATCATGGTAGCAACAATGTGAATGTCATAAAAATATCAAAAAATATCTTTGAAACAAGAATAATTTATTTTAAAAAAGATAAATATATTAAGACTTTTATTCAGAGAATATATCTTTAATTTGAATTTTATTTATGTTTATTTGTTACCCCACTAGCAAAATTTTGCACTCAATTTGAGTATAATTCTTAAATTTAGTTAGGTTTGTGGAAAAAAATCTATTAGCATTTCAAATTATTATTGAATTGAATTTGAGACAAATTCAGTTAATAAGGCATATTATTTTGTACATTTTGCTTTTTAAAGATGTTTTTACTGGAATAAAAAAAAGCATACTGATTGGAGAAAAAAAATGTAGTTCATTAAACAGTTTTCATCAGCCTTGGTCTTTCCTCTTAGGTTCCTCTCTTTCTTCAGTGAGTATGTCTACATGCCAAAGAAGAGATAATGGATAATTCGGATTCTTCTCACTCAATCTCTACCTTACTTTTTTTTGTTGCTTTTTTCCTGGGTCAGGCGAGAGTGTTAAATAAAGAACAATAATAGAAATACAACATTCCTATGGAGCCAGGGAATGCAAATTTTATTTTGTTGTGAATAAACCTTATAATAAGACATTTTTGTGGAAACCATGATAAAACATTTTCCTGAATTCTTTGATTAATAGAAATTTCAAAATAACAGCATTTACTAGAATTTTGAGACCCACTTTATATTAAGTGGCCTTAACAACTATGTACTAACATTTTAATTAATAATTTAATAGAATGCACTTATTGTGTACATACATGCTTTTACATTGTACTATAATCTATATTTTCACTGTTTGCATCTTCTGAAAGAGTACTCCAGATGCAAAGACAAGAAAAGAAGAAGCATAAACAGGCAATCAAAGCATTGCTTATGCACATGTAAGCTAACACAATTATCAAACATTCAACAGCATATCAAATCATAACTGCCTAACGTTACAGAGTGAAAAAAGTGTAAGCTTTGGGGGTGTTGATGGACTTAATCTTCTCGATCTGTTTTGATCATTGTTCTGAATCCTATCCAGATGAAGAAATTATTTTCTCAGCATTTTGTTCAAAAAATTGTATTACATTTTTTTCAAATCATTTACCCACATTCAAGTGTTGATCGAAAAAAAAGAAAAAAAAAAGAATGAATGCTTGAAACTAGAATAAAATGTTATTGTTGTTTAAAAGCAGAGGCTCTGTTCCTTATTTTTAATATATTAAATGCTGCCGCTGGCAGGCAACTTAAAAAAATACGCTGGCAGAGAAAGAGGTAATATAAGTATTAATTTCTTTCAAAAATAATTACATATTGTTATGTATTAAATATTAAATTCAGGAATATTTTGCATGAACAAATTTGAAATGATTCTCATGCCCGTTGCTACATCTACTACAACAACATCAAGAAAGTATCATCTTTAACACGGCTGTACACAAGCACCTTACTTTAGTCTTGGTCTTCTCCTGGCTGGTTTTTGAATTAGCAATGCTTGAGTTGAAGTAACATGTAAAAGGCTGTGACATTCAATCTTCTATCCTGATTTCAACACACTCGCGCAATATTGCGTATGTCTGTCACAAAAGGTGCATGAGACCTCACTGAAGAAGAGATTGTCATCTGGATAAGTAAAATGCTTGTTACCAAATCACAAAGTCACAGAAGCTTTGTTCCTTATAGCAGGGTGTAGTCCAAATCTCAGGAATCTCGAGAAGCATGTTCAGTAAAACTGGAAGAAAGCAAGCACTTTTTGTTTGATCAATATCCTCTCATTTTAAATTAACCTGCTGGAGTGTGAAAATCAGTCTTTTTACTACACCATTGTGCTTTAGTTTGGTGCCCATCTCTCTGACACCACAAAACCATTCAACACACAAAGGCTACGCTGGTTAGCTAGATCAGGGTCAAGAGGTCACAAAGGTTATCATGCACACTGGCACAAACTAAAACTCCAGCCAGTGTCCTCTGGGTCATTAAAGGTGGGGTCAGTGAGTTGCCTACTGGATCCTCAACACACATCCACTTGACCTCTGTTGCTTGGAAACAAGGGAGAGGTCATCCCAGGAGTGAATAGTCACAGCGACCCGTAACCAAGCAGAGGACCTTAACGGCATGTGACAGGCGAGAAACAAGCATCTGAAAGCGGCAGCCGCTACTCGCCTGCTGATTAAGAGTGTGTGAGAGAGCCTGTAAGCTTTGATTTGGCCGTTGCGGTCCACTCATTCATTGAGTGCTTTTCGTCTCTGTCTTTGCCTTGATTGTGAAAGCTGTAAAAACCTGTGACAGGCAATAGTCTTAAAGGGATAGTTCAGGCACAAATGAAAAGACTCGGTCTGCATATCTTAATGTCATTCTAAACTCATTTACCCTTTTGCAAATTCAAACCTTATATGGTGTCAAGTGTGCTGTGCTTTCTGTTCCTGTCTTTATCATGGTTTAAATTGGTAAAAGGCCACATTTACAAAGAATAACTATCACTTTCATTCTATAGAATAATCTTTCATTCTGGCTATTCTGTTAAAATGATTAATTCTCATTTGTGTGTAAACTATTCCTTTAAAAATGTCCATTATTCACTCTGTGTGAAAAGAGAGTTTAGTTTTATAAGAAAAGCTTTTACAAAGCTTCAAGGGTACCAATGACAAGCTGTTGTGTGAAATATTATCTTTAGCTTAGAAGTTTCAAAATATGCATTTTAAGAACTACTTTCTACTCTTATGCTCACCATGGCTACATTTATTTGATCCAAAATACAGTAAAACAGTAATATTGTAAAATATTATTACAATTTAAAATACAGTTTCTATTTGAATATTTTTTAGCTTTGATGGCAAAGCTGAATTCAGCGTCACACGACCCTTCAGAAATCATTCTAATATGCTGATTTGGTGCTCAAAAAATGTCTGGAGAACAGTTGTGCTGCATACTATTTGTTTATTTTTTTGTGTGGAAATATACATTCATTCAGGATAAACAGAAAGTGTCAAATTAATGTGCTTGCTGAATAGAAGTATTAATTTCTATCAAGAATAAATAAATACAAATCTGAGCCCAAACTTTGAACAGCAGCAGTGTAGGTGTGGGTTATGTAAATGTACGCCCTTACTAACTGTCAGTGCAGGACAGCATCATTTAAAAGATATTTATATTTTCAAAATTAATTTCTAGTATAAAGGCACTGATGCTCTGCTGCACCCTGCCACGCTTTTTCAAAAGCAGAGGCTTTCAAAGACACAGCATGAGATGCATCACAATGCCACCATACAGTGTAATAAAAGAACCAATATGCATCAATGTCTCTCATCGTTTCACCATTTCTCATGCTCTCACACAGACACACACACACACACACACACGCAAATTGAAGCACATTAACATATGTAGCTCATTCTCATGGGAGAGAGGCCATAAGAATTGGAAAGCGTAGCCCCACCCCCCTCCCCATATAGGAGGTGTCAGTCAAAATGCATATTAACCACTTAAGGCACTCAAATGCCTGTGAGAAAGAAAAAAAAACGTGTGGAATGACTCTATTTAATAAGGCCTGATGCTGGCGGCAGCAAGCCATCTTAAAGACAATGAATTTGATATGGCAAAAATTCATATTTGGAAAGCAAGAATTTATAAAGGTTTACACATATACTGAAAATGTTATTGTGTTTTGTGCATGTGTGTGCAACTGTTAAATTCTACTGCACCTAAACGCCATATTTATTATGGCGTCTTATTTCCTTGACTTGGTAAATAAATACCGTAGTCAAACATGTTGATGCCAACTTTACAGAAACAGTTCCTGAAATGAACTGTATAGCATTTAAATTATTAATTTAGCTTTTAACCAAAACGACATACAAATGTGGAAAAGCATAAGAAATATTAGCAAATTACTTTTTTTTTTTTTGCAAAAAAAATTGTTAAATTATGCTTTCAGAAGAAGCATCATTTAAATATATGTTTGAATCTTAAAGCAGATTTTTAAACTCAAAGTTGTTTACACAGTAAAAAATTTCAGGCCTCTCCAATTGAATATTTTCTAGCGACTGGTCACATCTAAATTTTTCATTTGTCCAAATTGAATTTCTGGGGACCTGAATTTTTTTTTAAACAGTGTACCTTTGTATGGAAGATTTTTCCTGCAAAAAAAAAAAAAGGTAATTGCGACTTCTTATCTCAAAATTCAGACTTTTTTCTCACATTTGCATGATATCAAGTTGCAATTGCGAGTTATAAAGTCAGAATTGTGTTATAAAGTCACAATTCTGACTTTTTCCTCACAATTGCGAGTTTATATTTTGCAATTCTGACTTTATAAAACGCAAAAGACAAAAGATAAAAAGTTGCAAGATATAAACCAGCAATTCTGAGAAAAAAGTCTCAATTCTGACTTGATAACTTGCAATTGTGAGTAAAAGAAAAAAGAAAAAGAAAAAAAAGTTGCAATTATCTTTCAAATTGTTTTATTCTGTGGCGGAAACAAGCTTCCATACTGTTGAACTATATTTTAATGATGACAAAAGTATGTTTAAATACATTTAAAACGTAGTTAAAATCCCATTTGTTCACATGTCTCATTAAAGCTATCTGTCAACAGACAGAGAGAAAAAACACACTGTGCTTCCAAGTCTGTTTTAGGACATAAGATATCACGATAGTATTAAAGACAAAAAGTCCTCTGAATGACACCACTTCCATTAAATTCGTGATAAGCAAAGAAAGTGGCCTTTGGCAGGGTGAACATGCAAGACTTAATTGCAATGCAAATGGCCATCACCTCTAGACACAAGTATATGGAGAAAAACGAACCCACAACAACTCAATTTCAATAAAGAAAGAATTTCAATAAAAAAAGAAACGCAGTCATTGCATATTGAAGCCGTTCCCTGATTAAGAGAGCAGTCTCTAGCTTTTATCTTCTGCATAAATACATAATACCCCATGCTATGCTAAGCTGACTGACAGCTTGACAAGCCAATGGATTACTGCCTCTTTGCAGTTCATGATGACAGACAAGCTAACCCCGCCCACTAAAGGCAACCATGAGCTTTAGGGCTAAAGCCCCTTTTTTCATTTGACAGACAAGTTGGCAGTCCTTTCCAGTGACCTTATGACCTCTGAGCCCTGACAACAAAGATCATGTGATTAGCACAGAAAGATGGCATTGAACTTCTCTTTAGTCCTGCTCTTCCTTTGTTGCAGTAAGCGCCCCCGTCCAACTCCAGCTCATCTAGAGGCACTTTAGCTGACAATATCCAGCAGAAACAGAAGGAGCAGATGAAAGAAACAGAATAGCAAGTGTCTCAAAGTGGCTAAATTCCTATTATTAGCATGATGGAGATTAACATGAAAAGGGTGAGAGAATAAAGTGCATTTAAAATCACAGCCAGTGAATAGAAAAAGTTAACAAGCTTCAGTGCAGGAGAAAACACATCCTATTTATCTTCATTCATTTGCTGGTTTGACATCTGCAACAGATAGTCCCAGAGGTTAGATGTGCCCCCATAAAAATGGATCACCTTACATGTTTTAATAAGACCAATCATTTAATCCATGTTACAGGCAATTAACTCCAAACCAGCCATGAAATTATCTAATGGGATTGTCTCTTGTTCGGATAACTAATTGAATTCACAAGCCAAATGAAACAAGCTAGTGATAAACGACCTGTGAAGGAAAACAAGAAAAAAAAATTAAATGATAGGGATAAATAAGGTATGCTTTCGTTGGCAAAGTCAACATGATCAGTCTTCAGACGTTATGATGTGGGAAATCGTAGAGCAAAGTCTCAACATGAGGACTTAATTGGGACATTTTGATAAGGACGTTCAAATACACTGGTCTTTCTTCCTGTGTCTGGTTTCTCAGAACTGTTGAATAAAGGAATGTTTTCTTAGTCAAAATACTTCTTTTGTGAATTGTCAGTATGCATTAATGTTGAGAAACATCTGTATTTAACAGCTATTATGATAAACATTTTAATAGGCTATAGTGTTAAACTTTCAATTACTGGTTTAAATCAGCTATTTTGGGTTAAATGGGTTAAAATGTGCGGTAAAATGTGTTAAGCAGAGCTAAGAGTACTACAATACACAAATTGATCCAAAAATTGTAATAAACAAACAAGCTAGGGGTAGGGAACTTGTATAACTAATATTATATCAAAATGAGTTTTCTGCGTCTGTGCAGATTTTGTGTGGGCTTGAGTTTGTCCACAACTCTCCTTCAAACAATATGCAGATTGAATGTTAACCAAAAAAAAAAAAAGTTCTCTACACTTAACTTTCTTTTGACATTCAGTGTGGTCTAATGTTGCCTTGGACCCCATTGGACATTGTATGCACATAAACATTATGTGTGAGTAAATGATGACTGGTAATTTATGGGTGAATTATCCCTTTAAAGGGCACGGACAACAATGATATTTGTTGTCACCCATTAAGTCACACTTGGGTAGCCTCACCACACACACACATATTGAAGTCAGAGAAGCAGCTTGGAGAGCAGTAAATATGTTTTCACTTGATTCTCTCTGTAACAAAATCAGCAGGCAGCGCAGACATCACGTTCAAAAATCGCAGAAACAGATGTTAGCCGACTCTAGACAGACACCTAACACATTCCTCCTGGCGTCTCTCCAGCATGCACCTCTCTTATCCCATTACGCTCTTTCTCCCATACATCCCATCTACATTTCCATCTTGTTATCGAGTCAATGCGTTCTCAGCTTACAGGAGACTATGAATTGTGGGACGGTTTGAATATTTGGACATATGCACAAAATCTTTCTTTCTCTCCTATTTCACATCTGTTTGTGTCTTTTTTTTCCCAGCAAAAGGTATGGTTTGGTGTATCTATTTTGCAAAGTCTCCAATGGGACCAGTTTGATAGACTCAAGATTTAAGCTGTAAATCACAGCTATAAAAAAAAAATCATCTGGCCTCTGTGCTATTTTTCGAGCTATCGAGGGATGATAATACTTAAGCTTGTGGTTTTAACCTAAATGGGTCTGTAAGAGTGATGATTTTGACTTTATAGCTTTACCGTTTCTATGATGTGAGGCTGTAAAAGTCTTCAAAGGTGAAAATATGATCCAATATCCTGTCCAAGTACTGAACTGAATCAGACCGCAATTAATGAAAACTCTTGTCAGGCTCCATCCCAAAAGACGTGTTACTTCCTCTTGCCGACATATTTGACATGCTTCTCACAATATTGCACTTTCATCTGCTGTCTAACTTGTATGTGGTAATGTTAAAGGAACACTCCACTGGTTTTAGAAATAGGGCTTATTCAACATCTTTCCTACATTTAGATATGTGGGCAAATGCATTTTTGTCTCAGTGCATGCATTGTTTTAGTTTGGCAGTGTCACCGCTAGCTTAGCTTAGCATGAGGAATGGAATCCTATGTTGCCAGCTAGCATGTCCCGAGTAAAAGTGAACCAAAAAAAAAAAACCCGCACCTAATTACTTCTTGAGGCCTGCGTATTCACAACGAATACAAATAGCAAAGCAGATTAAGACTAGGTGATTTCCTAGGCAGATATTAACTTATATTACGGGGAAGCACAGGCGAAGCACTGCTACTTGGGTGCAGAGATATCACGCAACACATGCACAACAAACACCGCTATGTTGACAGAAGTTTGGGGATTTCATGTGTTGCGTGATATCTCTGCAGTAGCAGTGCTTCGCCTGTGCTTCACCATAATATAGTCCCAAGTCAATATATAAATGTAGGAAAGAAGTTGAATAAGCCCTATTTCTAAAAACATTTTTCTAAAAATATGTATATTTAAGAAAAATGTGTTATATTTATATAGAAAATATATTTGTATACAGTAAATACAGATGGACATATTTCTAATATATACATTAATGAGTGATGAGTAATATATATATATATATATATATATATATATATATATATATATATATATATATATATATATATATATATATATATATATATATATATATATATATATATATATATACAGGAGGATGGAGATATATATATATATACACAGTACACACATATATGTGACCCCCTGGACAATCATCTGAAAGCTGAATAAATAGGCTTTCCATTGATGTATGGTTTGTTAGGTAGGATATTGGCCGAGATACGAATATTTATAAATCTGGAATCTGAGGGTGCAAAATTTAAATATTATGAAAATCGCTTTTAAAGTTGCCCCTTAAAAGTCTTTAGCAACGCATATTTCTACTAATAATTATATATAATATATATAGTATATATATATATATATATATATATATATATATATATATATATATATATATATATATATATATATATAGTAAGACATTTACAAAATATCTTCATGGAACATGATCTTTACTTAATATCCTCATGATTTTTGTCATAAAAGAAAGATCAATAATTTTGACCCATACAATGTATTGTTGGCTATTGCCACAGATATACCTGTGCAACTTATGTGCAACTTATGACCTATGTTTTGTGGTCCAGGGTCACATATTATGTAAACACAAACTTTTATTTTGGATGTGATTAATCGATTTGACAGCACTATTGTCCTTATCAATCTATTCATCTCTTGTTTTAAAAAAGGAAACCCACTTATCAACATCAATTTGTATCCACATAAGATAAGAGCTCAGGTCTGGGACGGAAAGAGTGGCTAGAGTATTCATTTCTTGTGTAAGAAGCAAAGAGACCATCTTTTTTCATTTAAAGTGAGTAATTGTAGCCAGCAATATTTCACTATATAGCTATAGTAGCATGTCAGTCAAAGCTTAATCTGGATTTTTTGTTAGCGTGCACCTGTGCGAGAAAGGAATTGACCTCATCCAAAGACCTCAATGGTGATTCATTGCTGAGGTGTGTGTAAAGTTTAAACCAATACAGATTGAGGTGGAATACGTAATTATATCAAATTATGAGCATTTGAATTGGGTTAGGACAGCACAAAAACTGTGGTGGTACCTTTTTCAAAACATGCCATGGATATGTAAATAAATAAATTACATTTAAATACATATTAATTAATTGATTTCCATATGTGCAACAGAAAAAAGTGAGGAATGAGAGCAGGGGACAAGAAGAAGAGAAGAAGAATAGAGACAGAGAAAGACAGACAGAGACAGCGGCCAAGTCTTGAAGAGCCAGTGCAGCCTTAGGGGTGTCTACATTCACAGCCATTTACTTCAAAGTACAAAAATAGAGGAAGAATGGGAAACGGCATCATGTCTTTGACCTCCTAAACAAACTTTGCCTTTAATGAGCATGAGATCACTTCATCACACAACAACATGAGCAGACAGCTCACAGCCACCACAGACGACATTAACAATTCCAGTCTCATCTCAGACACAAACAAACACATGTACACAATCTACACACATGCA
Organism: Gobiocypris rarus; assembly: GCA_023029165.1. Lineage (NCBI taxonomy): Eukaryota > Metazoa > Chordata > Actinopteri > Cypriniformes > Gobionidae > Gobiocypris > Gobiocypris rarus. The sequence continues at coordinate 31,126,638 of CM040921.1, read as the reverse complement.
ATCGAGACTGCAGCTGATCTTGGCTCAGAACCACAAGCACATCTTTCCCACCCGTCTAAGTCTACAGCCCACATGTGCCATTCCTCTGAAGTGACGAGGAACATCTGGAGGAAAAACTTACCTGAGAGATGCACAGACACGCACAGATGCAGACTCTCACTGAATTAAACATAAGAGTAGATTGCTAGTGCGCTTCCGATGATTATGATTGTTGCCTCTTATCTACCCTATCATTAAATTGTCAGGTATGTAATTCACTCTAACTTGTATATGCTTTAGAAAACACTACATCACCATTTAACAAGCAAGCACAGTGAAATCAGATTTCCACTTCTCTCTCATTATGTAAACGGTCACAAGACCAGAAAACAGCTAAATGGTTCCAGTAGCATTTTCTCCCCAAATATCCCCTACAAAACAAGTAACGTGAGGTAACAGACAGTGCTGGTATCAGATGACAATACCACGCTACATACTGATTAACATATTGGTCTAACATATTGATATTTACATGGTATACTTCAAAGAATTTCATGGTACTAATGTCTCCTAAAATCCTTTCTACTGAAATAAACAGTGAACGAGACCACTGGTGACATATAGTACTAGTCAATTCATTAACATAAATTATTTGTTCTGGAGACAATCGGATGGGAAAATCATATATATATTGCCTTGATGAGTGTCATCGAATCATTTATTCAAAAGTGTGCTGCACACATTCTGAAAAGTGAAGTCAAAGCGTCTCGATTGCCCCTGGGTGGTTGGTCACAGAATAGCTCATAAACCCTGCCCCCCTCTATGTATTATAATGGGATGCGAGACAAACTAAATGATCAAATTACACTCCAAATAATATTTTCCCAAAGATGGTTTCTGCCATTTTAGGTAGTTTTTTTGTTTTAGTTTTTTTTATGCTGATGCAAGTTCAAGAGTTCTTTAAAATAAGTTTGGTTTTAGGGTATGGCATCCTGATTGACAGCTTCACTCAGCAAAGTAGTCACTGAGACATCAACAGACTTTTTCCGTAGCTTTAGTTTTAATTTCTGCATTTCCATAACTGTTTATTTCACACGGACATAATGAGTTGTTCTGCAGTAAACAGGATTATTTGACGAATAGAACGTTCAAAAACACAGCATTTATTTGAAAGAGAAATCTTCTAAAACTTTTGAGAAATGTAATGCTTCTTAACTTACTTTTTTCTTTTTTATTACTTACCCCATACTTAGTGTATTGTGGTTTATTATTAAATATATTTCTATTTTAAGGATACACAGAAGCAGTTTTTGTTTGTCTCATTCTCTTTTCTGTCCTTCTCTGTCCTCTAACATGATGGAAAAATGCCAGCCAGTCAATGATTGACACATTTTTCCTTTTACCACCCCATAACCCCTGTTGTGAATTCACATTCTGTTCTCTCCATCCAGTGGTGTCCCTGCTCTATGATTGGCTATCTCTCCCTCTGTTTCCTCCGTCATGATGCTTTGGTGTGTCAACATAGGCCATTGTCTAAGTCTAAGTACTGCTGTGGTATTAAAGTCTGTGCGTGACTGACAGATGGTAATAAATGATGGCAGTCTAAAACAACATGAAGGGAGAGGCGCCCTTGACCTCACAACCCCCCTGAGGTCAAGCATGTCTGGTAACCTCAAGGATGTAACTCCCACACCCGGACCACATCTGGAGGGAGAATCTCTCTCACTCTCTGCTGATTTGTGTGTGTGTGTGTGTGTTGGAGAATGTAACTACTCATCTTCTCACTGTTGTCAGCCCATAATGAAACGGTTCTATCTGTTGTCACTCCCATGGCAATACTTAAAAACCTCCCCTATTTGGTAAGATCAAAGGTTGAATTTAGAAATGTATAAGAACTTGATGCACAAAAACATAGCTATCAAATAACAGGTGTGCCATAACAGAAGTGTGCCATAACGCAGTGACAGGTAACAAAAGAAATGCTGCCATGGCAACCAAACCAGTAGACACACAGGGGAAATCCATTGTCTATGCTGATGGAAAGAAAAGGGTATGCACACAGACACATGGATGCATCGTTTTTTGTGGGGTGAATTATTAGTAAAGCCAACTCTTCTGTTCTCCTCAAAATTCAGTTATTTACGGAAGTGACAGTCAAATTCTATTACCAAACTCACACACGTAAATTTTGAGGACAACTGCATTCTCTGCAACTAATTGTTGGTCACGTCACACAGTGCAAAAGAGCCGCTCTGCGCTGCAAAAATGTGTATCTACCATGTGTGTTGTGGGTTTTAATTAAGCGGCAACCTCCCTCAGTTTCTCTTGAAGCCAATACGGAAGTGAATTAAACTGCAATTCATTGACTGGCCGCTAGGGACAGGCACCTAAAGAGAGCAGAATCTCATTGAGTTCCATGTTAAAAGGCCCAATTTTACTGCAGAAAAAAACCATGTTTACATCCCGGTACAAATTGTGTTTTTGGTCTACGGCTAATTTTGCCCTTCATGACAACTGTGAGCATTTTTGTATAACTCATTCGTTTACATTATAAAAAGCTTTAAGGTTCTGCATAATTAAAGAGTGACAGGTGGATTGCCGTTTGTCCACGTCCCGCCTCTTTGCCCATTTTCAGTTGGAGTGATACACGATGACACGCTGCCAAGATGGCAACAGCCAACTTTTTGAGGCTTCAAAACTGCTATTCAGAACCCTATGGGTGCCGCCACGGACACTATGTCCATATTTTTTTAAGTCTATGGTTTTAACGCATGTAGTTTCCGAGATTTGTGCTGTGTGACATCTGAGGGTTTTAGATCCGGTCACTGTTCTCCACCAGAGATGCTTCCGTGTTTTTTGTTCTACGCACAACTCAAGTACTCCGCCCAGATATAAAAGCTGCTTACGGTTAATGAAAATTTGATGGATTAACTCATGGCTCAATTGGTGTGAAAAGTGATAAGACTTTTCAGTTTTATGGACCTCGCAATATTTGATATTACTTTGACCACTGTCACTATGGTTACTGGTAAGAGAATACAAGCTTGACTCCTGTTGCACGTTCATACAGAGTGTGTTCGAGGCGATGTTCGTAAGTCACTGTGTGAACAGGTCATTTCTATACTCACACCTGTAAGTAAATGCAGTTGTCAGTCCCAAAAGCTGACAATGTGAATGTAGCATGTATGTTGATATTTTTTTTCCATTCAACACACAAAAAAGCATAATAAAAGTGGTCCCATGTTACCTATTTTAGGGTGGTGTTATGCTGTTTTTGTCCTTTTTGGAGCTTAAAAGTCACAGTCACCAATTTATTAATTTCATGCTCCACTGTAAAAATATAATAAAATGTGACAGTAAAGACATGCATAATGTTACCAGATTTCTATTTCAAATTTGATTAATCAAAGAATCTGCTATTCTTTGATTAATTAAATTTCTTTAATCAATTTTCACAACTTGTTTTCAACACTGATAAAAAGTTTCTTGAGTGGCAAATCAGCATATCAGAATGATTTCATGTGACACTGAAGACTGGAGTAATGAGTTTCGCCATCTCGCCGTCAGATGAATACATTACATTTTTAAATATATTAAAATAATTAAATAAATGAATGAATGAACTGATTAACTATTCCTATAAAATGTCATTAATTAATTTATTTGTTACTGTCCTGACTTTCATGGGGGTCCAGGCCTGGGATTCAGCAAAGCTGCCTGCTGACAAAACCTATTGTAACCGATCATTATAAACAGACCTGAAAGATGGTGTGTCTTACTGAAACAACTCAGAGTGGACCACACAGTCTTTCTCTTTCTTCATTTTCAGCAAAAAAACACAATAGGATGAGACAACATGGATACTCTCCGAGAAATTAAAGCTTGGGAGGATGACCAGAATGGTCGTCACTTCATTTTGCTGTAACTAAACAAATTAAGTTTAGGGCTACAACAGCTGCTCAAAAAAACGAATCAGTAAATATTATAAATAAGTTGGTTGTTTGCAGTGTGCACAGAGAATGCCTGTTGGTGTGACCTAGTAAATAATGCAAGATGCATTTCTATTAAGATCCATGTAGAACTTTAGTTTAGGGTTCAATTCTCACTACTAACTAATTGCTTACTAGCGTGCATAATACTATGATAATGGCTGTTTACTACTTATAAAGCACATATTAACGCCTTACTCTGCATTACCATATTCTGCATTCATTGATCCTACCCAATACCTAAACTTACTATCTAACTAACTATTAATAAGCAATTGTGAGTTTTTTTTAGGCAAAATGCATAGTTAATAGTGAGAACTGGACCCAAAATTAAAGTGTGACCAAAAAAACATTTACTACTTGCACTACTGTTTAAAAGTTTGGGGTCGAAGATTTAAGGAATTAACACTTTCATTCAGCAAGGACTTATTGAATTGTTCAAATATGACAATAAATACACTTCCTAAATGCAGCCTTGGTGAGCATAAGAGACATCTTTCAAAAAAAGAATCTTACGACTCAAACTGAAAATGTATTTAAACTGTTAAACTGCTTTTAAGCTTTTTTTTTAATTGGGTTTTTTAAAAATCACTTTACATTGTTACCTATATTTTTCCAACATTTATCAATTATAAATATAGTTGCAGCACAGTTGAACACAGCTTGAACTTTCCTATTTTCAGTCTAAAGAGTGATGGGAAATTTTAAAGGAGTGAAGTCAGGAAACATATCAGGTTATTTTTATTCTGTCTGACACATTTCCATCTGTCCTCACAAAACACAATCAGCATGGGAGACTTATAAGAGACACTATCACACACAAAGCTTACAAACAGAGCATCTTTGTCTTTATCAGTGCAGAACACCGACCCTGCCTGTTTCTAAAAGTGACAAGTGAGAAGATTTGCTTCTTTTCCCCAAAGCTGCTCTCCAACAGCAATAGAAACATGTTTTGATACTCTGCATGAGTTTCTGCATTAGGTTACAGAAACCCCTGTGTTACACTCCAGAAAGAAACACATCAAACTGGCTGACAGTGCAACCATTTATCCAGACCGGTTTTATAACAAGGCAGCCATCTACACTACTGATGCTTTAAAATGCCTTTGAAGCGAACAGTGTATTAGAGATGAGGAGCTGCAGACAGACAGGAAATAGAACATGAGGGGAGGGATAGTGTCAGAAACGAGTGAATGTGAATGCTGATTAGCGATGAGAAAGGTTATGATAAAAAACACGGCCTGAAGATGAGTGTTACAAGACAAGCATGAGTGTGTGAGTGCTGTGAATGTCTGTTTTACAAAGAGATAAGAAAGATAAAAAACTGACGACAGACAAAATATCTCTGTGCCTCCAGAGAAAGGTCTTAAACAGACAAAAACAGAAAACTATACATTTTGTAGCCACAAGTAAAGTGTATTGTTCAAATGTTTCTTAATTGTTTCATTTACATAATCAACTTTGTCTCACGTTTTCCCCAAAATTGTTTACAGGCGAGAGGGCGGGGCAACCTGTCACTTACATGAGATCACAGCAATAGCAAACCACAAAAATCCAACCATCCAATCAATTCCTGATGGACAAAATCAAGTCCCGCCCTACATTTTTTCTTGATCGAGAAGCCATCGGATATATACATGTCACAATAGGAAATAGACCATCATAACTTCCATTTTAAAAGAGAAATTAAAATAGACATGGAATAAGAGTAGAGCTCTAAACTATGTGGAAAGCATATTTCAGATAAATTGGTCTAGACATTTGATAACTGAGAAATTTCGTATTCTACTTTGACTGCGGGCTTTGATATCATAGCAAATCTGAGGAGTTTTATATAGCAAAACACTATATAAAAAGCAAGATTATGTCTGTTTCTAGAAACAGTATAAGTCACTTCCATCTAAATCTCATTGCTGTCAATAATTCATTTCAATTGTGTTTTTCTTTCCTATAAGATGGTAAGCAGCAGCTGGTTCTAAAGCGCATCACAAAATGAATCACTTGTAAAGCACAAACATATACCAGCAGATGAAGACAATCATTGAAATACTCAAGTTCATTTGTTTGGGTCCTAGGTAATTAAGCCGTCCAACTGATTGTAACTAAACCACAAAAAGGCCAAAAATGGCATCCATGGCGGCCATCTTTCTCTCAAGACATCCAACCATATTTTAAAAATGAGAAGAATGACCCAGAGTCTCCTTGCATAGAGGATGGTTTTCTCAAAATGAATGTCTCTCTGCCACATACACACCCACAACTAACCCAATGAGTGACTCATCTGAGGAGCTGTGACCCAGACCTCACTCAAAATGAATGTCTGCACTCTTTCTCGTCTCATGGGAGCGCTTCCACACTCCTTCAGGGGGTGACATGTTAGACACCTCCCCTGGGAGAGGACAGAAAAAGAAGCTAAAGAAAGAGAACCAAGAGACAGTAATGAAATAGAGAAGTGGGAATTGATGGAGAACAGCACAAAATACAAGAACTCAAAGGATGGACAGATAGACAAGCAGAGTGATTTAAAGTGGCAGTACCATAGATTGAGGGTGAAACTCATATACCATGGTCTTCCTGATTTATGGTTTAACAATATATTAAATACTTTTAAATATATTCAATGTCATTTCTTGGTGATATATAATTGATAAACATCGTTCAAAACATACGCAGTATTTTGCTTATCATAACAGCATATTAACAGAAAAGGAAAATATTGAAGTTGGGAAATTTTATTTATTAAATACCATGATTCAGTTATTTGAACTGTGTTTAAATAAATCAGTTCATTTACTAATTTGCATAACATTTCTCAAATGTTCACTGCATGTAGGCAAGGCAGTTTATTAATCTATAGTTATATTGGCGCATAAAGAAAAACTTGACTGTTTTTATCAATAATTTTACGTCATTACTTAATACTTAAGTAGAAATGATGGACAAAATGATGATTCCTCTGAAGAAATTAAATTCAGATTTTAAGTAGTACTTTAAGTAGTATTAAGTAGTTTAAGTAGTATTAAGTACTCTGAGTACTAAAGTAGAAATAAATATACAAAAATCAAAAATGTTGCCAAATGATTGAAAATTCTTGAAATTAAGTTATATCACGGAATCCTATAAATTATTGCCTTGACCCATCGAGGGATGGACTGCACTAGACCCCTGAAGGTGTGCTGTGGTATCTGGCACCAATATATTAACAGCAGATCCTTTAAGTCCTGTAAGTTGCAAGGTGGGGCCTCCATGGTATTGGACTTGTTTGTTCAGCACATCCCACAGATGCTCAATTGGATTGAAATCTGGCGCTTTTGGCGGTGAACAGGGGTCAGTATGGGCACCATACTGCTGGTCTGCGGCTATGCAGCCCCATATGCAACAAACTGTGATGCACTGTGCATTCTGTAACCTTTCTATCAGAACCAGCATTAACTTCTTGATCAATTTGAGTAGCTCATCTGTTTGATCAGCCTTTGCTCCCCATGTGCATCAATGAGCCTTGGCAGCCCTTGATGGTGTCGCCAGTTCACCACTGTTCCTTTAAGTTTAAGTATAAAAATGGTACTTGATTCCATGTCCAAAAATACACAGTATTGCTTTAGTACATGTCCAAAAGACATACTAAAGTTAGTATGACAGTACCATGGAACTTTATACATAACATGTTTCTGAATGAACACAATGTTATTTCAGATAATACCATGGTAGATGTCTAAAAAACCATGATGGTATAACAAGGTACTTTGTAGTATTTTGTTAGTAACAAAAAGAGGAAGACAGAGAAGAGAAAGTAAGAGAGGAGAGGGGGTGTAGGAATGTAGGGTCTCTATATTTAGCCCTGCTGCTGTCACCTCCACTCTCCTCTCACTGTGACAGTTTAGATCCAGCGCCGCAGCACAGGATGCTGGGATGCACCGCCCGCCACCTTGACAAAAACGACACTGAGACAGCGTCTGGTGCACCCTTTCACAAACAAATGTGTTTGGTCTAAAATAAGACAACAAAATGCAGCATAATCAGGATATTCAGAAGAAAAATTATTTTCTGCAAGACTTAGACAACATAATTCATTTAATATAGCATGCCCCTGGCAATAACAAAAACAACAAAGAACAGAGAACAAAGAACAGGCCTCCCTTTCTGAGCCTGCGCCTGTCTAAGTCCTATGCACCCTTTTCTAAGTGATTCTTATGAAACTGAAACTCAATGTAGGGTCAAGAGGTTAAGTTTATTACTCTGCCAAGAGCTCCATTAGAGAAAGCCTCATGGGAACAGCTCAGAATAATGCATTTTTGATGATTCCCATCGCTTTTGGTTTTTAATACCATTCTGATATGTCGCTGCGGTTTCGCTTATAAAGTGAGAGCTTGACTGAGCCTGGTTTTCAGCTAAATATGGAAAACCTCAGTGTTACCTGAAGACAAATTTTTTTTAGGTTGATCAAAAAAAACTGATACAAAACGCAGATGAGAAAGACTGCAGGTCGGGCCAAAAGTAAAGATGGATGAACACAGCGCACACAATCCTTTCCAAATACTTTCCCATCAATGCTACAGGTGAGCTGGATGCTGAAGTAATAATGGTGTATGAATGGCACTACAGTCTCTATGCAGCTGTTAGTTAGTATCTCTCTAGTGTGGGATTGAGGTGGGATTGAGAGAGAGACAGTGTCTCACCTTCAGTCTGAGCAGTTCTCCTAGGCATATCTTGGCAGGTTAAAGGAGGTTCATCTTTCAGAGAGACAGTGATTGCTCCCGGGCTCTCTCCCTCTCTCTCTCACACACACGCCCGCTCTCTCATTCACTCTGTATCTGTGTGCATTGTCAGAGGGAAGCACTTAGTGAAGTCTCTAGTGTCGCAACTGACCTAGTTAGAACCCAGGTAAAGACAACATGAAGGATAAACCTAATCATGCCATGAGCGGAAACTGAATATAGAATAAGTGTTAAAGTAAGGCTATATTTACTAGAAGGTTCCACTTTCAACCACTTCTAGTCTGATTTCTTCGAGGAGAGGGTCTATGGGTGGGTAAATGTATGGATTTGTTCAGATCTTTTGATCTAATGGACAAAATAAACTCATGCAATTTACATATGAACGTCTGAAGATTACAGCATAACACAGGTAGAGCATCAGCTTTAGTTTCTTCTCTGCAAGACCACTCTGACCGCAGGGGGTGTGTCACGAATGGTGAAAGAATATTGAGCTTGGTATGTTTTCAAATATGTCTTCAAACCAATCTTGGGTCTCCGTCCAAAATTTGACAGGCAGCGGCACCGAGTGTAGCAAATAGATTCTATTTACACTCAGTGAAAATAACATTTTCTTAGCGATAGATGATATTTACACTAAGTGCAAAAAGCTGTAGATGCTATTTACTAAGTTGATATATTCAACACCATAAGGTAGCAGTTCTTTGCAATATGTGTAAATAGTAATTACATGTAATTTATACTTTTTGACAGATACATACTATTTACACCTCAGTGTTGTTGTACATTAAAAGGATGCAATAATAGCATTGAGTGTAAATTATTATATTCATTAAAATGATGAAATGGCTTCTGCCTTAATGGGACACTAAAAGCCCTCCCTGCTCCTACCCCTAACCCTACCCAATAAAGGCTTTTATTATTATTAAACATTTCATTAGGCACTTTCCACATTTAGAATATTAATTTTTATTGAAAGTAAATGCATTTCTGGTGTGATTTGTGAGATAAGAAGTGTCTGTTCACACTAAGTGCAAATAGTGTGCCTTGTTGGCAAGTGCTATTCGCACTAGCTCCGCCTACCAATACCTGGTTGGGCCAAAAAAGATTTTTAAAAGCAATGTGATCTCGACATCTGCAGTGCCGCAATCAGTAAAGCGTATGGCTTAAACATCATGATTTTGACGTAATTGACTCTGTTTGAATCCGCCTTGGGCAGAGTTTGTTCTTTTTTGTTCTTTTTTTAATCACAAATCACACCAGAAATGCATTTACTTTCAATAAAAATTAAGAAAATGTGGAAATAAAGTGCCTAATGAAATGTTTAATAATAATAAAAGCCTTTATTGGGTAGCGGTAGGAGTAGGCAGGGATTTTATTGTCCCATTCAGGCAGAATCCATTTAATAATTTTAATGAATATAATAATTTACACTCAATGTTATTATTTCGTCCTTTTAATGTACAACAACACTGGTGTGTAAATAGTCAAAAGTATAAATTACATGTCATTACTATTTACACATATTGCAAAGAACTGCTACTTTTATATGGTGTTGAATATAACAACTTATATTGAATATATCAACTTAGTATGCTATTTAACTTAGCAAATAGCTCCTACAGCTATTTGCACTTAGTGTAAATATAATCTATCGCTAAGAAAATATGTTATTTTCACTGAGTGTAAATAGCATCTACAGCTATTTGCACTTGGTGTAAATAGTGCAAATAGCCGTTGCCTATTTTTTTATTTCCGTATTCCATGGCGGAAACAATATTCCATAATTATATAATAAGCCATAACATGAAAAATATCTGTGCACCCCAATTTCTACTTTTCTTTTTGTTCCATATATGCTGCATTTGAAGACATATCATTCCTTGTCCTTTTCTCTGATTGTCTTCATACCCCATTTTTTCTTTAATATCTTCTGGCAACACTCAAGGCCAAACTCATTTACATAAAAAAACACTAAATGAGAATTGTTAAAAGGGAATACAGAAAATGATTTACAACATTTAAAAATAAGCCACTAAACATCAGCCACACAATAGAATAGAGAAAACCAGAGAATTCGAAGATGTGATGAGATGTTAATTGCAACACAGTTCCAGAAATACAAAATGATCTTGGAAGCTGTAACAGACAATGTTTTCAGTAGCCATTTTGAGATAATGTTCTCGCTGCATCATTGCAATGGTCTAATTGGGTGTTCGGATATATTTGTATAGCATTTTTGTTCTGTTTTTTCAGGCACAGCCAATTATGCATCCAGGTGTTTCTCAGATATAATGAAATGAACAGCAAGAACAGAGTTAAATGCCTTTAAATAGAGCTGCAGATTAGCATTACAAGCATTTATAGCAAGACTTTGTTCACTATTTCCCACACAGCGAGGACGAATCACCCTGACAATGACCTGCTTCTGTTTTTTTGGGGTCACAACCTCAGCCTCTGGCACCCTCAAATAGGCTGTTATTAGGGCTTGTTTGAAGATAAAAAAAGCCTCCAGCACAGACAAACCCACACACACATATATTGTGCCCAGGTCAAAGTATATATTTAAACCTCTAGATAATTTTCAAAATGCTCAACAAGCTGCTGGAAGCAGGTGCAGGAGCTTGAGCATATCACTTTTTGGGTATTAGCTTTTGCTAGAACTGGCAAGTCTATCAGCAAATATAGTATAAGAAGAAATGCAGATACGCCATGTTTGATTTACTACAATTCATCACCAACTGCATGATGGAGCCATGATATTTTATGACACTTCAAAACATAATGCAACTAAGCGAATTCTCAGGAAGGTACGTCAAAGATAAATATATCTTTGATGTTATTCTGTCAGTACATTCAGTGACATAGCTGAAACTCACACATACATATTGCACACATCCAAACATGGTTTAATCTTAACCTATAAATACAAATAAAACATTAATGTAATTTTCCATCTTTTTGTTAAAAAAAAAAACAGCCAGACATGTAAGCACTTAAGCACATGTAAGTAAACTTAATACAGATTTATGCTTTGTTAGATTTCAGAAGAATCATTGTGACATTTTTGAATAAATTTTAAATGTCAGCTGAGGATATTTGCTACTGTAATGAAAATGAAAGTAACTTCTTATAAGCACTTTAAACAAATAACCATTTAAATGTTTAGGATGTTTGCATTCTAAGAATGCACAGGGATTCCGATATATAAAAAGTTAGGTAATGTTGACTTCCTATTAATTCAATAGAATGTAAGCCAGGGAATACTAGGGAATACCAATATGGTGGCGCCGTGGCTTCACTTATTATCGTCATGAGCAATCCAGTCATTTATATAGATCATTGCTTTTAATAAATAAATAAATAAAATAAAATAAAACAGATTGACCACTCTAACATGGATGAAACTCCCAGTTTGCACTGACCGCTATATTTTAACTTCTTTTAACTTTTTTATAATTTAATATTCCTGATTTCTTACTAGACCAGAAGCCCTGGACTGTGACATCATAGCCACATCATAAAAAGCACATTTGTCGTCATGGATCTATATGCGGTGGATAAGCATAAGGGGTTTATAAGCACTTTGCATTAAATGATAACTCCTAAAACTCTCAAACCAGAGCTTTTACTGTCTCCCAAAGACAGTAAAACTGTTTTTAAAAACTGTTTAAAAAAAACAAACACTATAGGTGTTAACTTGAATAGCCAAGGAAAATGAAGCACACCACTTTAAATGCCCTGTATAACTAATAATTTATGCATTGCCATCAGCCCCACCTTGTAGTTTTGATGCACCTTGAGATACTTACTTTAAAATGTTCTCAGTCTGAGAACATTTGTCTAAATTGAGCAATAAGCACTCTGCCCCTCAGAGAATCTACTAATGGAATTTAAATTAAAACAATGTGCACAAACAACACCCGTGGCACCATTTTCAAACACACATACACACTCACAAAATACCAATTCTCACACAGCATTCCTTCTTGAATCATCCCTGGGCTCTCCTAACCACTGTAAAGTGATATAATACGCATAAACATGTCCATAAATCCGCTGTCATGTCCACAAACTAGGAGTTATGTGAGGGTGCATATGCAAAGAACTTAGGCTGTCATGTGACTCTTGGTAAGTCCTCTGGACTACCTTTTAGCATGTAAATCCCAGGCTTGCAGAGATACATGGGAAAGAGGAGATTTAAAAAAAGAAGTGCGTGCATGTGAAAGAGAAGGGCAAATGTAATACATCATAGTCACTCCCATAAAACAGGGAAAAGATGAGAAGAGCCATAGAAAAAGAGTCTGAACTTGTAATAAGTCATGTCTGCAGAGCCCGAGACCTCGAACTTCACAGATGATTGGGCTTCCAGGGACGTTTTTGTGGTCTGGACTGTCTGTAATGCGGAAGGGCACAAGAAGACACCAGTATCTGCTCTCTTAACTCACCGACACCGCTAACAGCAGCCAAGTCCTCCCTCAGAGCCGAAAACTGACTCTGTCTGGCAGAGTTCCCTGCCCTCCCTCCTTACATGCTCATACTGGAGAATAAGAATCAAAAAGAAGGAGATCTCTGTGAACCGCAGTAAATGTGTATGCGTGGGGGCATTTATGTGTGTGCTCAAGCTTGCGTTTATGTATGAGGGATAGACTTGTGAATCATACCTGAATCCCCCCAGGGAGGATTGCATAAAAGGTATTCATTTCTTTCTTTACGCCATTTGCCTTAAACCGGACTTCTAGCTAAATTGAATCATCATACTCCATGCATGAAATTAAATATTCTCAAAACCATTACTACTGTGTTTCAAACACTTTAGCGTTCTAACAACATATTACAACACAGAGTTGTGAAAAATTCGGAACTGAAGAATTGATTCTATTTCAGTTCATGAATTCCCCTCCATCCATCCATCCACCCATCCATCCCTCCATCCCTCCATCCATCTTACCTTAAGACCTACAAACCTTAAATCTTCAAGGCTTTTTCTAATTTTTTCATAACTTTAAAATCAAGCATTTTCAAAGCCAACATTCAAATTTGTCTTTAAAATCTTTGCTTTTCTAGATAAAATTAGTTACATTAATCTTTTATTTCAATTAATTTTATTTCTACTTCCTTACATTCAAATTGCAAGAATGAAATGGAACCTAAAAGGCATTTTAATGCAATCATGAATGGTTCAGAACCCTGTTACAACAGTGAACAGATGATGATCTCATTGCTCAAACAGTCGCATTTAAGCAACTGAGAGGGATATAAAACAGGATGTCCTGTGCGTCTCTAAGAGTGCAAGCACAGTGCAGGCAATTACAACGAAAGCCTGGATTTTGGTTAGCCATCATAATGATTTTCTAATGACACATCCCAAGTACAAAACCAAAACAAGATCCCACTAAGCTTGAAGCTGTTTGTGGGAGAGAACAGAATGTTTAGTGAGTATAAGTCCTAAACAAATGTAGCCGTCTTCACAAGACGTTCAGGGGAGGAACATGATTCAAGTGTTTAGTCAAAGCTTTTGGACAGAGGAGCAGAAGTAGCCAGAACTAAAAACTATAATCCATCCAAAGGGCTTCCACTACATCTTACATAAAGCAGACTAGATATTTAAATTCGTCTTTAGTTGCACTATGGTATTTTGATAATCTCCAGAAAACCTAGATCATATTTTTTTCACATTGTAAGTTGGAATATCCTATCCTGTGCATGCATGTAGTATGTCTCCAGTGTATATTTTGGCAGTCAAGAGTGGTCAGTGTCAGTGTTGACTGACAGAAGTACACTAAGATTAGACATAAAGGCCCTGGGAAAACAACCACACCAATATCATATGCAGAATCAGTATTCCATTTTGGAGGAAAGACTGTAAACATATAATTTAAGCTTAAAAGCAAATATTACATTTCAATTGCGATTCCTGAGAATAAAATTACAAAACTGCACTGTTATAAGAAACCATGGATGCGTAGTCCTGGAAAATAGGCTGCTACCAAGAACATAGATATTCAGAAGAAAAAAAACCCAGTTCAGAGTATCCCATGGGAAATACTGTTTCAGAACTAAAAACTAATTGCATTGCTTAGCCAACCAAGAGCCGTGCACAAACCCCAACATGAAATCCAATTGCCCCAGCAAGGGTTAAACTCACAGTTGCGCAAATTCTGAATTTAGGTCCTTTCTGGTAGACATGCTCAATCCTAAAGAGTGTCGAAAAACCAATTAAAGAAACACAATAACAGGCAACAGAAAGGAAAATTAGTTCAGGCAGCAGACTGTGAAAACTCCTTGAATTAGAAAGGTGAAAAAGACATGTAACCTAAGAAAGGAAGTAGCTTGCTCAGCATAAAACTGAAGAGATTCCCACAAAGCACTATTAAAATACCTTATTGCCTAATACGACACATTTAAAACGCACTGAAAGTTAACATTATGAGACTCAGGTTTCCTGGAAACACTGAGGACAAAAATAATAACGCATATTTCCCATGCAATCTATGTCATATCAATTGCAGTTGTTTGTTTATTTATTTCTACATTCAATTGAACAGGAAAGCAGTGGATGTAATCTCCAGCAGGGGCTGTAAGCATCCACAGAGCAACAGTGTGAGACAACAGAAATGCATCTTACCTTTGAAGGACAGGAAGACTCGTGGAACAGAGGCGGGTGGCAGGGAAGACAAAGGGCTGCTGTGGACCGAGACAGCTGAGAACACAGAGACCAGAAGGGTCCCCAGCACCAAAATCCCGACTCCCTGCATGATCACTTTATCCAAAGACCCACAGGAGATTTATTCGGTCCTGCAGGAGAGGGGAGGGAGGAAGGGGGTGAGGATCAACATTAGACAGATATAAATGAGCTGAAAGAGTTAATCAATTTCACATCTATTCAACAGAAGCAAATGGAAATTGTTAATAGAGCTAATAAGTTTGAGTGATTTTTTAACAGATATTTACATATTTCTACTCAAATGGTTATTGAATCCTAAATATGGAGTCTACTAATGAATGGTAAGACATTGTTCCAAATACCTTGTGGAAACCTTTCACTTTGTAATAATTGACTTATTAAAATATTAATAATGCACGTTATGGTTTTTATTGTTGTAGTATAATGACCATTTAGTTAATTGTGTCAAAAAGCAGAAGTAGAATAATAATAATAATAAAAAATAATATATTTTTAATTACTTTAAATAAATAATCAGTGAAATATAATCAACAATCAGTCTTAAAAACTACAGCGGTTGATCTCTGTCACAACTAATGCCTTTTCCCTCATTCCAAACAAATCAAATAGATCCATCAGCATATGGCTTGCAAATGAACTTCATTTATCAATAGCAGTGTCATATCCATTTTTCAGCAAAAACAGGTCTCATCAAATCTTTCAAAATATTTTTCCATCGGATTTCCCGATGATCCGCTTAAAAATAGCGTAGCCTATAAAAACATTTGGATAACAACTGTTCTGCTGATCTTCTGTAGGCTACAAACAAGTATTTATCATGGTGCATGTGACGTAAAGCATAAAATACAAGTTAACCGTAACTATAAACTGAAATGAATGCAGAACTCACCTACACAACGTCCGTCACAAACGAGCCTGTGTGTCCCACTGTGGAAATCATTTACAATCCAGCGCAAAGACAACGCACAGAAACAAAAACAATGCGTCCAGTCAAAAGTAACTGCATACACGTGCCCACAAAGTAGTTGCTCCTTTAAACTAATTTAGGTGACTGATTCCGTGTCAGTTCAAATGAAGTGCGCGTATCCCCTCTCGACTGGAGTTTTTAAACCCGTCTCGTGTATTTCTGTCCACACAGCAGCAGCAACAGCAGCGCGCGCGCTTCAGGTCCACTGACTGTCTGCTGCTGAAGTAGTCTGGCAGGTGGATGGAGCGCCGTTACTCCCCCTGGGCGGAGACTTACCTTAAAAGTAACACCCATTTATGTTTTGAACGCAATTAGGCATTCCAAATACATGCGGCGAAACCAAAACAAAAGCATGTTAGTAATGGGTGTGCAACGCTTATCTTCACTAAATCACACGCAAACATGAGAACGACTCTCGCGTGCGCTCGCCTCGCGCTCACTCTCTATCACCATGGGCGACGCCCACGCGCTACACGCGTTCACAACAGTAGCACAGTTATTTGGAGATAATAGACAACAATTTCAGTGCATTGTTCTGAAAAGAAAGGAAGCAATGTGTATATAATTAGGCTAATAATATCTATATTTTTAAAAATTAGGATACAACGCACCTCTTATGGAAAACGCACCTTTTCTGCTAGTAAAGTGTATGATTTTACAAAAGAAGCTTGTTTCAACTCCTGCATGGAGCATATGGTTACTAAATACGCCTCTATAAAGCATGTAAAAAATCAAATGAGTAGGATATCCAAAAAACACAGTAGCCTATTCATGGAACAGTATGCAACCAGTGGATACCAGTGTTTCCCATCAGGTCACACAAGCTGAGGAGTCATCAGCTAATCACAAAACTGAAAAATAAAACAAATGTCAGAAAACGGAGCCAAAAGCTATTTTCAAATGTATGAGCAACAGAGAAAGTTGCTCCACATGGTTAAATTGCATTTTTAAAATTGTAATAACAGTTAAATTATTTTCACGGTTGTTGATATGTCAAATAAAAACATCCAGTTCAAACAGCGGATGCCAATGCCAACTGGTGGATGCAATATTTTGCCACGTTAAAGAGATAGTTCAGCCAAAAATGAAAATGATCCCCTGATTTACTCCCCCTCAAGCCATCCTAGGTGTATATGACAATCTTCTTTCAGACAAGTACAGTCGGAGTTATATTGAAAAACGTCCTGGCTAATCCAAGCATTATAATCGCAGTGAATGAAAGCCCAAAAAGTGCATCCATCCATTATAAAAGTAATCCATGCAGCTCCAGGAGGTTAATAAAGGCCTTCTGAAGTGAAGTGAAGTGATGGGTTTGTGTAAGAAAAATATCCATATTTAAAAATATAGCTTTCAGCGGACTACCTTCCGTATTCAACTTACGGAGAAAGTGTAGTGCCTTGCGTAGTTATAAACACTTATGCTACATCCGACATCATCGTCGCATCAGTTACGTTTTTCTCTCCGTAAGTTGAATACGGAAGGCGGCACGCTGGAAGCTAGATATTTTACTTTAAATGTGTTAAATATGGATATTTTTCTAACACAAACCCATCGATTCACTTCAGAAGGGCTTTATGGATTACTTTTATAATGGATGGATGCATTTTTTGGGGCTTTAAATTTTGGGCAGCATTTACTGCAATTATAAAGCTTGGAAGAGCCAGGACATTTTTTAATATAACTGAATGCATTCGTCTGAAAGAAGAATGTCATATACATATGGCTTGAGGGCGAGTAAGTGGCAATATTAATTTTTATCATTACATTTTCCTTAAACTTTTATTGAAAGAAAATTTATGTTATTATCTTTTACTAAACTATAAATCATGTCTTCTGTTGCATAATATATATAAGTTCTGAGATTCTCATTAGCAACATAAGATCATCTTAACTCAAAAATCCCACTTTCGTTGATAACCTCATGGATCATGAAAATCTTACAGTGCATGACAAAGATGTTTGTTGCTATTCAGTGCTGTGAAAGAGTCAAGGGCTCAATCGACGAAAGCTTTCTCTGTGTTGGTGAGAATCAGTAAAGGCAATTTCACAATTTGATTTCATGTCATTATAGAATTTTGTAAAGTATGAAGACTGCCCTAAGGAGACAGAAGTCGAGCGAGAATGGCATGTTAGTGCAGAACACATAAGGATTATAAGATTTGTTGAGATTTTTCTATAAAAACGGCAGTGCAGAAGGGTGATTTTTGTAGATTTGTTCATTTTAATGCATTATGCATTCTCAGCCAAGTCCCTCTGTGCTGTTTTTCACACAAGCAGAGTATAACCTTGGGGTCATAGTGCAATGTGGACTTTGCATGCATGCGTGTGTCTCAGATTTATGAAAAAAAAGTGCAACCTGATGTTGCACCAAGTTTGCGCAAAACAGCCATTGTCTGACCATAGAAATGCCAGTAAGGGCAATTCATCAAAGAAATGGATGAATTGCAAAACACACATCCAAACCACAATACACAAAATGCTCACTGACGGATTTGTGAATTACATTTCTTTATTTTCTTTACTGTTTTAGCTTTAGTGCTTTAGTGTGTGTGTGTGTGTGTGTGTTTATGTAGTTCAGGTATTCCCCATACATTAGGCTAGTAAGGATAGTAAGCATAGAAATACCAGACATTTTTGTGGGAAAATGTGTTGGTCCCCTAGGAAAACAGCTTATAAATCATACTAAATTATGTTTTTTTGTAAATGTAAAAATGCAGAAAGTTTTCTGTGAGGGTTGAGTTTAGGGGTAGGGATAAGATTAGCAATAAATCTCTTGTGGGTCTTTGGATAAAGTGATTAATATATAGTTTGTACATCATTATGTCTATGGAATGTCCCCATAAAACATGGAAACCCTGTGTGTGTGTGTGTGTGTGTGTGTGTGTGTGTGTGTGTGTGTGTGTGTGTGTGTGTGTGTGTGTGTGTGTGTGTGTGTGTGTGTGTATTTGTGGTCCAGGTAAACCCTATGAGGACAAAAATAAAAACTCCCCATAAAACATGAAAACACAACTTGTGTCACAACACAAGTATCTTTATGAGGAGCAGTTTGAATTTTAGACCATCGGAGTGAGGACAAAGAGAGTAAAGTGAGAACATTGTGGCCGGTCCTTACTGAGACTCTTTTAAAGGCCTGTTTGAGGGTCAAGACTTGGTTTTAGGGATAAGGTTTTAATTAGGTTAAAGGTAGGTTTAGGGTAAGCGTTCGGGTTAGGCACTTAGTTGTGAGGGGTAGGGTTAGGATAAAGAGCTGGAGATTGTTTCAATGAATGTCCTCACAAAGATAGATGTACAAGATGTACGTGTGTGTGTGTGTGTGTGTGTGTGTGTGTGTGTGTGTGTGTGTGTGTGTGTGTGTGTGTGTGTGTGTGGACTGGTAATCCCTACGGTATGGGGACAAAATGTCCCCACAAAGATGGCAATATCCAAATTTTTGTCCTTGTGGGGACATTTTTTGGTCCCCATGAGGAAAACATCTTATAAATCACACTAAGTGATTTTTTTGAAAAAGTAAAAATGCAGCATGTCTCCTGTGATGGGTAGGTTTAGGGGCAGGGGCAGTGTAGGGGGATAGAAAATACGGTTTGTACAGTATAAAATGCATTACGCCTATGGAATGTCCCCATAAAACATGGAAACACAACATGTGTGTGTGTGTGTGTGTGTGTGTGTGTGTGTGTGTGTGTGTGTGTGTGTGTGTGTGTGTGTGTGTGTGTGTGTGTGTGTGTGTGTGGACTGGTAATCCCTACGGTATGGGGACAAAATGTCCCCACAAAGATGGCAATATCCACATTTTTGTCCTTGTGGGGACATTTTTTGGTCCCCATGAGGAAAACATCTTATAAATCACACTAAGTGATGTTTTTGAAAAAGTAAAAATGCAGCATGTCTCCTGTGATGGGTAGGTTTAGGGGCAGGGGCAGTGTAGGGGATAGAAAATATGGTTTGTACAGTATAAAATGCATTACGCCTATGGAATGTCCCACAAAACATGGAAACACAACATGTGTGTGTGTGTGTGTGTGTGTGTGTGTGTGTGTGTGTGTGTGTGTGTGTGTGTGTGAGATAAACAGAAAATGAGAATGATATTAAAAATAAACTGCTCTTTAAAACAATGAAATATATGGGCAGATCAGTCACAGAGTTTTTTTGTTAAAGTGATGAATCTCTGCAAGATTTCTCTTTGAAACTGGAATGTGTGTGCAAGCTCTCTCTCTCTCTCTCTCTGTCTGATGAGGCCACTGAAGAAGCACAGATGAAGATAGGCAGATAAGGGAGAGATTTCGTCCTTTCAACACCTGATTGTCTTCTAGCAAAGCATGTCATTCTGTGCAAGTGTGTGTTTGTGCACTAAAGGAAACAGACAGAAAGTCTGAAGTCTCGATAGCCAAAATGACTCATTGGGCCATATTTCAAAAGCCTCGGCTATGACGACCAAATGTAGCACGCAACAATATCCTCGAATATCACAAAATGAAACAGATATGATTAAGCAGAGTACAGTAAGTGAGAGAGTGTGAACCATAAGTGTCTGGTTGCAGTCGGCTCAAGCAGACAGATAACAGGTGTGATCCAGGACGACAATGACACAGAGACATGGAATGGCCTTGATTTTCACACACCAAGCCAAGGCAATTACCACTCGCAGCTCAGTAAAGCATCTCATTATCTCTGCATCAGCAGTCAGTCAAAGCACGGGCTCATGTGTGTGAGTATATTCCAATCTATTTCATAAGATAGAAAGGAGATGGCGATACACACCGGAGGAGTGGATTAAGTGTGATTTATGTGTGGTCTTTTCCGTAAAATCTAATTTAGTGCGATCAACCCAAACCCAAAATATTTGCTCAGTATTCAAAATTCATATTTCTCAAAATTCAGGCCCCTCAAATTCATATAAGTTTTCATTATCTAAATGCAAATATTTCCATGTAATTTATAGCTGCAGGCCTGTAACCTTAAAATGTACTGTATGGTTATCACTACCTTTTTAATTATCGGAACGATTTTTGCAGTTCTTTGTGACGCCTCATAATCTCATTTATCAACTGCCATGATTGTACAACCAGATGCTGGGTAATTTAGATCAAATCAAAATGACATTCAAAACTAGACAGACGTCTTGGGATTTTTATGGAGTGTGTTAGACTGTATGGAATATTGTTAGTGGGATCCATGGCCTCTTCCGACATTATCTTTGATAATAGTTAAAAACTTCTGGGGAAATGGATGGGTCCTGTGAAGGACATTAAAATAGAATGGAAAAACACTTATCACTTAAAATCAAGGAAAAGAGGGATGGGAGGAAATTACATAATTTTTTTGTAGTGAGTTCAAAGATGGAGGTCAAGGGAACTTTTCTGTAGAGTGGAGGATATATTTCCCCAATGACAAAGACAATCCCTGCATCCAAATATCCCTATACTTTCATACTATATAGACCGTATGCACCAGAGAAACAATTAATACTGTGGTTGAACTTTCATTTTTTTCAGTAGCTCTGTATATTTCTATTGCATTGCTGTCAAAGAGTAATAAGCTAGTGAAGTGGATTTACTTATTGTAAACTTTATCAAAGGCATTGTAATGTTTGCAGATTTCATAAATGTCAGTAGACCGGGAAGATTTCAAAATGAGCGGCTCATTCCTAAATCCGTAAGATCTTACCTTCATGCTGTGGAAATTCAAACCGGAAGACAGAACAAAACGTGCAGAGCAAAAAAGGTGCAGGGCTACATAAGGTCTATTGTAGGCGAAAACCAGTTTGTGAGCTGAGTAGCATGTCAGAATTCACAGAATTCATAAAATAGTTGGCAAAAAGCACCCAAAGTACCCTACTATTTATGGCAAGATTCTGAAGTGCGCATCCATACTTTACCATCCCATGAGGCCAAGGGAGACGATTTGTGAATAGAAGTAAAGCGCAGAACTGACACCGTAAGTTGCATGATGGTGACAACATTCTACACACATTCATAGCATAAAGAACATATATTTTTAACGATCTTGTCTTGAAGCAAGGATCAAACCAAATGTAGTACATACTATACAGTATGCGATTTTGAACACATCAGCTAGTGATATTTAAAAGAAATAATATAAAAATACATATATATATATATAAATATAAAGAGGCCATTTTATGCCCTTTTACAAAGTCTTGTTTTTGCTTTTGGGGTCTACAAGAATAGATTTTCATGCTTGAATTATTTTTCACAAATTTTACAATGTTGCAGCACTTTTCTTCCCAATCCGTCAGTAACGCTCTGGGGTGTGTTTCCCAAAGCCAACTATGGACGCAAATTCCGTTACCGACACAATTCAATGGAACCTGTGACTAACAGTTGGCTAACAATGCTTAGATGTTTAGTTCTAGTCTCTTTGAAGCTCCTCCTTCCAAAAAATAAAATGTGCTCTAATTGGTCAGCTGGTGTGTTGTGATTGGTCAACCGCTTTGAGTATGTTTTTTGGAAATGTCATGCCCCTAACCGTAATTGCCCCTTTTTTGAATATGGCTTGGGCAGGAATGATTTAAATGAGGAATATTGTGACATGTACATCTATAAAAGTCTAAGACTACCATCGAGGTGTTTCAGGGAGTTAAGAAACAGTGTTTACTGATATAGAGAATAACTCTTGTTAGAGTGGACTTTGTGCTTTGAAAATTAAAAATACATAAAAGGTACTACACATACACGTTGTGTTTTCATGTTTTATGGGTACTTTCCATAGGCGTAATGGTTTTTATACTGTACAAACTGTACATTCTATTCACTACACTGCCCCTGCCCCCAAACCTACCCATCACATTCTGCATTTTGACATTTTCAAAAAACATCACTTATAAGTAAGATTTATAAGATGTTTTCCTCATGGGGAGCAAAAAATGTCCCCACAAGGACAAGGATTTCGGATATTGCCATCTTTGTGGAGACATTTTGTCCCCATAACATAGGATTTTACCCACCAACACCCCACACACACACACACAAACACACACTCTCTCTCTCTTTTATAGCTAACAGTGTTGATTCATGCATGGTCACAAAAAGATTACACACACACACTTGATCATGTTCATAAATATCTGTGCTTTGTTTTGCCTAATTTCTTTCAAGACACGCCTGCAGGAATAAGCATGTTTGCTCACACACAGGTCAGATCAGCTCTGGTGCATGTAATGACTGATCATGTACTCACCCCTCAGTCACAGCACAGGATCTGCTACCTTTTACCTTTGAGATAAGACATTAAAAATGCACAGCCTCCGCCACCACTCTCAGGACTCCAGCCTACTGTTCATTAGCATTTAAATGGGAAAGAGATAGCCGTGTTTGCCTGCAAGTCATATACCTACAGCAAAGAGCGGAGAGACTTCAGTAGACTTCCTATAAAATTCTACACCTCTTCTGAATCTATCACTCAAACAACTGAAAACAACTATAATACCTATCTCTGCCTGCGGACAAAAGACTGCTGGATTCTAAACAAATTAGCAGTTGCGTTTTGAGGACAGTTTAGATTAGTTCAGCAATGCTGTTTCCAAAGCAGTTCACTAAACATCAATGCTGGCTATTTAATTTACATTTGCATATTCATGAGAACAGATATGGTTTGTTACCTTCTCAGTGTTTGTACTAGAAATTTACATTTTAACCAGTTAGTTTTGAATGCTTCTTCAATTGTTCATGCAATTGTTAATTGATTGTATTTAATTAACGTA
Source organism: Gobiocypris rarus (assembly GCA_023029165.1). Classification (NCBI taxonomy): domain Eukaryota; kingdom Metazoa; phylum Chordata; class Actinopteri; order Cypriniformes; family Gobionidae; genus Gobiocypris; species Gobiocypris rarus. Next base: position 31,102,583 of record CM040921.1, on the reverse strand, counting down.
AGCATGTTTTGTTGTATTTGTATGTAAAAAATGACTCAAAATGATTTATTTAGTAATTTTATTGGTTATTAACAGCATTACCACATAAATACAGCTAATTTTGAATCTTTTATTTTTATTTTTCTTGAGTTCTTACAACAAGAAAAAAAGACCATGCTTGTCAACCAGCATTTTTGTTGGTTAACAGCACCAAACCCACACATGAATCTGGCCTTTTTAGCAGGCTAACATTATCATATCTGTTTTGAGTTATGGAAAGACAGGGTGCTTTGCCTGAAAGATCAATCTGTCAATCTTTGGAACAAGTAGCTTAAAAGATGATAGTCTGCTTGTGCTTGATCTTTTCCAGATCCTGACCTGATGAACCCATACAAGCAGGTTTCAAGGGAAAGAGAGAGTAAGTTTAACTAAAGGCTTTTGCATTTCCGATTTGTCACCTCAGAAAAGCAGTCATATTTTAATAATGTTTTGTTTGTGGTTTAATCTTTAAAGACCTGCTATCTCTTTTACAGTAACAACAGACTGGTTGTCACTGGATTTTCCTTGTTCCCAGCGCTGAAACTATAAGCTTCACTGCAGTGGTCACATATGGATCTAATCATGGCTGTTACAAACTGAGGTGTCCCACGAATAACAACAATGGTTTCATTTTCAAATGGCCCCCCGTCTGAAAGAGCCTCTTTCCTCACAACCCGCGGCCAGCAGGGTTGTGTAACCATCATCCTGTCAGAGTTGGCTGAATAAAACCCACCTCAAACTCCTACTTGCCGCCCCAGAAGACCACAGACGGCCCCTATTTGGACGACTAGCCCGGTGAACGCTGCGGAGACATGCTCCAAATCTGAACTATGTACTGAATATACAAAATTCAATGCTCTAGTGACCAGGGAAATGGGCTGAAGACATGAAGGATTCTACCGAAGTGGAGGTGATGGTTTCAGAACAAGAAAAATATGGTTGTGTGGGTCTTTATAGGGGATGGAAAAGAATGATCCAAGAACTGGACTTACAAGATCTAATTCACTTGGGATTAGATGAATACAATGAGAAATGCAGAAGGAAAATGCAGGAACTACTGATGTGGGTCACCGCAGACTTGAGAGACATTATTACAGTCTGCTGGATACAAAAGAGTAGAACTATCTTGTCTTTGTATGAACTGTCTATGTAGGCTACAACCTTCCCGAATAGTTCAGACAAAAATTATATATTTTTTTGCTTTTATGTCATTCCAAATCCATATGGCTTTGTTTCTCTCATGGAACACAAAATGAGCTAAATCATAAAGTCTTGTAAATTATGATTGAAATGTATCTGTGAGGTATTCCTTTAAGCCTCAGTTGAACATATTTAACATCAGTATGACTGACAGACAGACGGGTTTTTAAAAAGGTTTTAAAATGTAATTTATTCCTGTAATGGCAAAACTGAATTCTCAGCATCATTACTCCAGTCTTCAATCACATGGTTCTTCATAATATTCTAATATGCAGACGGGCTGGTCAATTTGTATGATTTCGTACGAATGACCTAAGCTCAAACCCTACCCCTAAACCTACCCATCACTGCACTGTAAAATGATTGCACTGAGTTCATTGAAATTAAAATTTTGAGTAAATATATGAAAATTTTGCAGAATCGACATCACCCTTTATTCAAATATTATTAAAAGATTTTGTAAACATATTGTGTAATTGTGTTTTATTTGTTATAATGCAGTAAAACGTGCCAAATTGTGCTATTTTCAAAATGTATCACAATTTTGTTTTAATTTATGTGGTTCAGATACAATTATATTTTGAGTTTATATGGTAACACTTTACAATAAGGTTGTATTAGTTAATGCATTAGTTAACATGAACTAATGATGAACTGCACTTATAAAGCATTTATTTATCTTTGTTAATGTTAATTTCAACATTTACTAATGCATGAATAAAATCTTGTTAACATTAGTTAATGCACTGTGAACTAACATGAACAGCTGTATTTTTATTAACTAACGTTAAAAAAGATGAACTAATGCTGAACAGAGGTGTTGTTCATGGTTAAGTTTATGTTAACTAATGCGTTAACTAATGTTAACTAATACAACCTTATTGTAAAGTGTTACCGTTTATATTTACTAAACCAATTTCCTTCATTGTATGAACTAAATTTTTTTATTTAAAATGAACTCAAACATTTTTTTTAAGTTAAACCAACAATATTTTTTTTTACAGTGTATATATGGACAAATTGTACGAATTAGCCAGTTTGTACAAATGCGTATGAATTGGTCATGAGATAGCGTTGAATATGTCGATTTAGGGCTCAAGAAACATTTCTGATTATTATCAATTATGAAAGCAGTTGTGCTACTTAATATTTTTGTGGAAATTATACATGTCATAATTTTTCAAAATGTTGAATGACTCATCTGTGCAGGAGTCTATGGTCAGAGATGCTGACATACTCACAGCTGCCATGATTTAGGGCAGCGAGAACGACTAAAGCCCTGAATCACTGAGCTACATCTGAACATGTTTAAATCCTGAGAATTAATCCTCCTTCCTGTTGTGGATATAAGGATAAGCATGTCATAAATGCCATAAAAGCTCAGAATAAAGTAGGTTTTCATGCAATTTTCTTTGCACTCCTTTGACCAATTGATCCAATTTGGGGGGTGGGGGGCATATTTTTTCTCTTTTCTTCTCTTCTGCCCTTCTGATCTGTGAACTGTTCTGATACTGTGGTATTACTAATTTTGTTTTGCTTTCCCATTTGTACCTTGTTTTTGATAAAAGCATATGATATATGTATAAATAAACAAATACACAATATTTTAAGCACAAAAATAAGCTCTCATGCCCCCCTCGGTTCTTCATTGTATGTTTGAGTATAATCAAAGAAGTTAATCTGAATGACGCAGATGTTTAAATATCAACAGCATGTCATTCATAGAACAATGGCAACATTCAAAATAAAAATTCATACATCAAAGCTTTTAAAGTGACTTAAGCAGCATCCCTGAAAGATTATATAACTCTATGATAACACAACAAATGTGAGTAGATAAGAATGGCAGCAGTGTTGGATGAAAGTGTCATTTAATGTGATAACCGGCCCCACTACCTTCACACATCTGCTCCAGGAATTTCCAATAGGATGTATGTTTTCAAGAGACATCTTACCCAGATGTCAGTGCACAGTATGAGTATCTGGTGCATGTGCAAGCTCATTGTGGTTCGGATTAAACGCCAAAAAACACAACATGTGGCTCTGATCTTACAGTGATGTCACAGCTGCCCTTTTATTAATCCTTGAGCGATGTTTGTGATTGGTTGGAGTGTGCTCCACATCATTACCCTCCTTAAGTAACAAACCCCCAGCCTGGATTTCCACAGCTATGGATCTATATAAACCTCACTGCAAGGCCTGTCAAATAAACATAAAACACACCAAATAACACTTGGTTGTTTGACTTAAACTTAACTGCCTTGATCCTGCTTGCTTTGAATAAGATGCTGCTTTGCCATTTCCCCTCAAACATTACCTTTTTGATATAATAATTAATAATAATTATTATCATTATGAATAGTCCTTTGAGTAAGTGCTTAATTTTTAACAATGGAAAGGTCCCATGAATTTTAAAGATTCTTTATGGAACAATCAATGCAAATAAAGAACCTTTATTTTTAAGTAAATGTATTATTGTAAAAGTAATTTTAAAGTAACAACAACACAAAAAACATTATTTACGAAAATATTGACCTGCAATCGCCGGTTCGGAAGTTGTTCTGTAAACGCGCTTTGGATAATATTATTTAGATATATAGAGGTAAATTATGTTTTTTTTGTCGCTTCATAATTGAGGTTAAACCACTGTAGTCAATTGAATTACTGTAATGTGGTCTTTCGTTCTGGACCTTGAATATGTAAATTACGTTGCTCCCAAATGAGGGACAGAAAGAGTTTGTTTGTCATAAATACGGGTGTGGAATGACCTTTTTTACAGTCTATGGGAATGACATGATGAGGGTGAGTAATTAATGACAGAATTGTCATTTTTTGGCATTTACATAAAAAGCACATTTTTGAGAAAACTAAATTAGAATTTTTATTTCTAAAAGATTTTAGATTAGATTCCTGAAGCAAAAGGATACAATTATCAAAACACGATATGATACAAAACGATAATAAAATATGAAGCTCATGTATCTTTCTCCAGACCACTGTCACCGTACCCTCCAATTAAACCTCTTCACTAGCTTGCATATGGTATGTGTGTTCTTTTCTCACAAGGCATATTATAATATGATCTTCAAAAAGCTAATTCAGCAGGAACAAAATGATTCGAATGGTTAACCTGGAGACCTCTTTTCAAAATGAGTCAATTAAAACCTCCATACCTGAGCAACATTTCTGCTGCATGAGCTGAAAAGTTCAAGCACTGTAACCCCATGTGACCTCTTGCTCATTACTCTCACCGGTGTGCAGGGGGAAGCTTGACAGCAATGCCATTCTGAATCATAAATATTTAGTTATAGCCTAATGATCAGTTCTAATTTTAACTGAGTTTGCATCTTAAATTAAATACAGAGTCATAAGACCGTGTTTGCATAAAGCACAGGTAAGACACTACCGGGGGGCGAGAAAGCACTCTCAACTTGACATGCTAATTTTCAATCAGACAAATGAGGTACTAATGAGACACGACATTTTACACTGATGAGCATTTGACTGATGAGGTGACATTATAAACACACAACTAATCATTGTTCATAAACCCTGCCCGCTAATATAAAACAATTCATAATTGTTTAAAACATACCATTCTAAAGTTTGGGGTCAGCTATTTTTTTAAATTATTATTTAAAATAAAACCTGTTAAAAACTGGAGAAATTATACAAAAAATTCGGCTTTGCTATGGCAAGAATAAATTTCAATTTTAAAATGTATTAAAATAGAAAACAATTATTTTAATATGAAATGACATTTCTAATTTTTATTGTATTTTTGATCAAATAAATGCAGCCTTGATGAAAACAAGAGACGCATTAAAAAAATATTTTTTTTTACCAGTCCCAAACTTTTGAATGCTAGTGTGTATATCATATATACACTGATCAGGCATAACATTATGAATGGGCAAGCGTATGTATTTGAGCGGGGCCAGTTTGACAAGAGCCAAATTTTGATGGCTAGACGACAACTGCAGCTCTTGTGGGGTGTTCCTGGTCTGCAATGGTCAGTATCTATCAAAAGTGGTCCAAGGAAGTAACAGTGGTGAACCGGCGACAGGGTCATCGGTGGCCAAGGCTCATTGATGCACGTGTGGTCCAATCAAACAGACGAGCTACTGTAGCTCAAATTGCTCAAGAAGTTAATGCTAGTTCTGATAGAAAGCTGTCAGAATACACAGTGCATCGCAGTTTGTTGCGTATTGGGCTGCATAGCCGCAGACCAGTCAGGGTGCCCATGCTGACCCCTGTCCACCGCCGAAAGTGCCAGCAGTGAGCATGTAAGTATCAGAACTGGACCACGGAGCAGTGAAAGGTGGCTTAGTCTGATGAATAACGTTTTCTTTTACATCACGTGGATGGCCGGGTGTGTGTGTGTCGCTTACATGAACACATGGCACCAGGATGCACTATGGGAAGAAGGCAAGCCGGCAGAGGAAGTGTGATGCTTTGGTTCTGCTGGGAAACCTTGGGTCCTGCCATTCATGTGGATGTTACTTTGGCACGTACCACCTACCTAAGCATTGTTGGAGACCATGTACATCCTTTCATGTAAACGGTATTCCCTGGTAGCTGTGGCCTCTTTCAGCAGGATGATGCGCCCTGCCACAAAGCAAAAAATGGTTGCGGAATGGCTTGAGGAACACAACAATGAGTTTGAGGTGTTGACTAGGCCTCCAAATTCCCCAGATCTTAATCTCAATCTGTGGGATGTGCTGAACAAAAAAGTCAGATCCATGGAGGCAATTTACAGGACTTAAAGGATCTGCCGCTAACATCTTGGTGCCAGATACCACAGCACCTTAAGGGGTCTCGTGGAGTCCATGCAGGTCAGGGCTGTTTTGGCAGCAAAAGGGGGACCAACACAATATTAGGATAATGTAATGCCTGATTGGTGTATAATATTTCTCCTTTTGTCTTCGATGGAAAAAAGTCAGTCAAACAGGTTTAAAATCACATGGGTGAAGTATCTCTTTAAAGAGGACTGTGTATGACTGCATACATATGGTCTTTATTTGTGATAACCATCATGGTATGGAGCTCATTAAAATTGGTGTGCAGGTCCAACGCTATCTCAAAACCAACTCGTACATATTTTACGAGGTGGCTATTTCGTACAAATTTGTACGACCTCACTCATCTGAAATGCGTTTTGCCTAAACCCCAGTGATGGGTAGGTTTAGGGCGGGGATAAGGTAGGTCATTAAATGCGAATTCATATGAATTTGCCAACTCGTCAAATATATGCGATTTAATAAAAATCGCATGAATTAAATGCGAGTGAGGTCGCAAATTAAATGCAATTAGCCACCTCGTAAAATATGTACGAATTGCCGTGAGATCGGGTTGGCAGGTCAGGCTTTGATAGACAGCGAGATGTCAATCACAAATTCAAACATCTTGAAAAACTGGTAATACCATCCATCTCCTTCAGGTCAAACCATATAAGATAGTTGTTGTCAACCATTAAAAATGGTTTTCTTATATCTGAACACCAAAACCTCAACCAAGAGGCACTGCTGTAAAACTGACAAGCTTCTCTCAAAGCAGCAAGAGCTCTTCAGTATTTTACAGCTAGAATTTTAATTTACACCTTTAATTTGGCATTAGCTGATGCGTGAGGTGCATTTCTCGCTTCACACATTCTCAATGTTCATGCTTGTCTTACCTTCCTACTCACCTTCAACCCCTCTCCGAATTGTAATGTTAGCTTGATAGTGCAGCAACAAAACTAACATTTAAAGGGATAGTGCATCCATAAAAGGAAATTCTGTCATTTATTCAAAAAAGTGGCCCAGTTTCACATACAAGGCTTAGATTAAGTCAGGATTAGGTCTTAGTTCAATTCAGTCATTTAAGTAGCTTTTATAAACATGCCTTAGAAAAAAAGCATTACTGGTGTGCATCTTGAGTATACTTAAAGTGGCCTTTCGAAAGAAATGTTTGTGAAGGGGTTCTGTAGACAAATTTTCGAGTGCCACACCCCTCTCATAGTGCCTGACACAGGCTACACAGTGACTGTATCATCCATGATGATGGGATATAAACAATACTATAACCACCACAGACATTGAGAGTTACATATCCCAAACAATAATAAGATTGTTGCTCAAATTATATGATAAATGATTGCACATGGTCTCCCCAATCCTGAATCCCAATCCTGTTTTTATAGCCTTATATAAGCATGTACTGGGACAAAAAACGAGACAATTTTAAGTATTCTCTACCACATTCTTCTTAATACCTAATTTTCTTTCTTTATAGTCGTTCTTTTTGATCATGGTGCTGAACTAAATCGCTCTAGTCTGTGTGGTGCCAAGCCTTCATGTACCTCTTTAACTATTGTGTGTATGTGTGTATTTGTGTGTGCATGTCTGATACCTTTGCTCATGGGCCTGGGGGATTGTATTCTGTCAGGTCTCAAACAGCACTATGGGAAATATGAAACACTGATAGGACCTGCCTATGAACTGAAGCTGATAACAGACGTTTAGAAGTGTGTGTGTGTGTGTGTGTGTGTGTGTGTGTGTGTGTGTGTGAGAGAGAGAGAGAGAGAGAGAGAGAGAGAGAGAGAGAGAGAGAGAGAGAGAGAGAGAGATTTTAATGAGTTGTGAGTAAATTAAGGTTTGTTTTATCCACTTCAAACAAGCATTTATCTGTTAAAGACACCATAATTTCAGTGGAATAGCTGCCATGAATAGGACTAATTCATTCACAGCCTGAAGTAATTAAGTGCAAATACTGAGTTTGAGTTTTAACCATGATAAAAAAAAGAAAGAAAAAGAGATGAACAAAATATTTGTGCTCATTCCACATGCACTATGTAGCTTGCGGTTATTTTTCACTGACTTCAAACTGCAAAGAGGAACATGCAGCGCCACAGTGTTGATTAAAACTGATGCTCCAACATGAAAATGAGTCACTCATGAAGAAATCAAAGAACTATCGATGTCTCTCTCCCTCTTTCTCACTGTTTCTCTGTCAGTCAGAGGTTGGTGCTCCTCTAATCAGCTGTCATCAGTGTAAATGTGAGCCGACTGCTCTTGGCCACTGAGGACATCAGGCAGCTCTCTGCTGTCAACTCCCATTACCCCTCACTAGCGTCATAGCAGACTTCTGCCCCATTAGCAGCATGGCAATATACATTATACATACCATAGCCTAAAAAAGGTGTTATGAAACATTTGTCAGGCCAGAAATACAGCCATCTGACCATCTGCGACATGGATGTTTGAGAAACAAAGCACAGATGTGGGATCTTAAAAGCAGGAACATCCTCCCAAAATTTTAATGAGCGTGTTTACATGCACAATCCTTGAATTGTGTTCTTTTTAGTTTTAGTAAAATAGTTTAAATCCATTTCCAGATAAAGAGTGTTTTCACTCTAAAATATTATGGGTAAAAAACAACCCAATGTTGGGTAAATATATGGACTTACCCAGCAATTGGGTTGTTCTAACCCAGCGATTGCATTGTCTTAAGCAAATTTTTAACCCAACCGCTGGGTTAAAACAACCCAATCACTGGGTTAGTCCATATTTGACCCAGCATTGGGTTAAAACAACCCAGCATTTTTTAGAGTGTTCCACTACCCCAATATCACTCTCCTTTACAGACATTCTGGTGACTTTATTCAACATGTGCACGTCTTGTGTGCATGTGTTTATTTTAGTGTCAAAACCAGAGAAAAACATGCCAATATCAAAATTAATTCATGTTGACAGGTTTTTATATTGAGCTGATTACAGCCTTAATTTCATACATTGTTTACAGGAAAAACTAATGGAATAATAGAAGTGGCAAAACATTTGTGAAAAAATATAAATGGTTGTTCAAATTCTGCAAAAAAAACTGTCTAGAAGTTTTCTAGCATTAGCTACAATATAAAGTATAGGGAAATTAATGGTCGCCATCACTATGAAAACAGTAAAAACAAGAAACTATCAATTGCTCCTCTACAACCCTCCCCATGCTGTCATCAGCCTTGGTGGCCTGATCTGCATTATACGGGAAAGTGCGAGGGGATTGGTTGGGGAGTGGGGCATCTCACCCTTTGGCTTTATATCTGAGGAGTTTAGCATGTGACCAGCTGCAGAGAGCGATCCTTTCAATATTAATGCAGCACCAGGAGGTTTAAACCTCAGCCTGAGAGAGAGTTGACAGGTCCGTGCCGATGGCTGGTATTGAACATATGTGCACCTGCATGTGTTAATGCCCGTGACCCAACTGGGACCAGTTAACACAATTATATCCAAAGCGGCAAAGCACATTCTGAACATAAAGCAGCATTACAACAGCATGTGGAAAGTTACTTTGGATAGTTTGACAATGTAAAATGGGAAATCTTTGTAATCTTTCATCCATGGGGAGAAAAAAATCTGACCACTCATATCACTAACCAAGCATATTCATGGATATCAGTTGATGGAATATGATCAGCAGCCTAAATGTTGAATTAAATTGATTAATAATAATATGTATAATATGTATTATTATTATTAGTGTTGGGGCAAACACTTTACAAGTAACATGAGTTATGTAATCAGATTACTTTTCCAAGTAACTAGTAAAGTAACGCATTATTTTTCAATTGAGTTACTTTTTACTGTTCATTACACTTTTGATGTGCCTGGGACTTTACTTTTTTTGTGTGTTAAAAACAAAAGTTAGCCCAGCATGGGTGAGAAAATGGAGACATTTCAGGGCTACACAGATCCAATTGTAGAGGAAATTCAATACCTGACTTCCTTTCCAATGACTTCTGGAATTAATAGCGATTTTCATTTATAGCAAATTTATCCCCAATTATAAAATGTGTTATATTTTAGTTTTAAATATTTAACAATTAAATTTATTTATTTTCATAATTACCATTCAATTTCTAATAATTATGTTAAATGATTTTATGAAAAATATTATATTATAAATACATGTACATTTACAAGAACACTTTATTAATGAATGTATAACATTATCTATTATATATAAATGGAACAATTAAGTGACACTACAATGTCTTACTTATTTTAGAGTGACAAAAATTATGTGTTTTATTCAGTAACTCTATCCAGGTCAGGATCTGCATACAAAAAGCTGACTAATGACTGAAGCACAATCCCGTACATTCTAGCCCTAAATTAAAAGGTGTTCATTGTTTTTCAATTGAGGACTGTTGGGCCAAACCGTTAACAGTAAGGATTGATTCCAGTTATATTATTTGCATTTAACTTGGCATGATTACAAACTGTTCCCAGTCCGGAATTCATTCTACCGTGCTGATAGAATGTGTGTAAGTGGTGTTGCCACTCAGGATTGGTCATTTGTCTGTTGCCTGGCTGTCAGTTTCTCTGTTGCTGGCTGTTTGAGTGACATAAACAGGTTAAACAAGTTAATAATACAATTAAAAGAAATATCTCATCATCCTCCACAAGGTGGTTGCTATTTACATCTTATACCGTCTGTAAACTTATCATGGCAATGACTGATGCATTTGCTTTACATTCCAAAGAGTTCTTCGGATTGGCACAGAATGCAACGGTTAAGCAACGAGAGCGGTTTGGCCCGACAGTGGAAAAGTGGCTCAAGAGCACATCTTTGAATAGTTGAATATATTTGCAACGATGAATGGCAGGAGAGGTTATGCGGAAATCCCTTATATGGAGATGTTTTGGGTGTACATTATGCTAATAACAAGCCATATATGCTCCCTTAATTAGCATAATTTGGACAAATCACAGAACAAATTCATGTGCACACGCCTGTTGTGAATTCCCCACAAAATTTGTAAAATAACTTTTTATAAAAGTGAAAACCAAATAACTTGTGATAAACAATATGAATAAATATTATTTCAGAAATGTGCCTATTTTCAACAGCAGTTCCTGATTATTTTAAAGATGTGAATTCTTTTGAGTTTTGACCTCTGCTAGACCACATTTATGAGATTGTAGTGTCCATCAGGTCTGCCATGCTTGTTGAGACTGGTCACGCTGAACAAAATGAGCTTTGCCACACTACAGACCACACACACACACGTCTGGTTCACTATCTGTGTGGGGACTCTCCATAGACGTAATGGTTTTTATACCAAACAAACTGTACATTCTGTCCCCCTACACTGCCCCTGCCCCTAAACCTACCCATCACAGGAAACATTTCTGCATTACTTTCTCAAAAAAACTCATCCTGTGTGATTTATAAGCCTTTTGAAAAGTGGGGACCGCTGGCATTTTGTCCCCACAATGTAACATAAACAAGGACACACACACACACACGCACACACACACACAAAAGCTGTTCTTGCTAAGCATTTAGCACAGTTTGCAGACTTTCAATTAATGTCATTACCAAGTGCTTTTATGGCTTTAATATGCTGACTATACCCACTGATGAGGCCAATGAACATTAAGGATAAACATTGGTTTACTCATAGCTGAATGTTTAAATATGGGCATGATTTTTTTTCTGTCTTGCTAGCAAAGTATTCTCCACGTTTGCAAAGACACCATCACCATCTGTTATAACTGCTTCATAGGGGGGATCTTCACAAAATGTAAGCACCTGAGGTTTCCCTGAATACATGAAACCCCAATGAAAAGAAAAGAAGAAGGGCTGAAGAGATGAAGAGAAGGGCAAGTCTCACCTGTATATGATGAATTATTCAGTGAAACAGCTAAGAGTGAGTGCTATGGTAAAGGAAATGCTTCAGGCTTGCTTAAGGTGACGTCCAACATGTTCCATCTGTGATAATCTGTCACAGACAATCAGAAAATGAGAGCAAGTACAATTAACACACACACAAAGAAATACACATATACAAACACACTCCATCTCACACTCTCTAAGCAGCATCTCAGAGAATTGTGTTACCATAGAGACAGAGGGATGAGTATTTTAATGAATAGTGCATGATGGGTGAAGAGTAAATACTGGTTAATGGGACCCATTCAGGACCTCAGTTTCTAAAAGACTCCTGCATTGCATTGTTAATGTCTTAGGTTTATTATTAATATAGCACATGGTGAATTAATTAGCAATACTGGGTAAATTAGTAATATAGAAACATTAAGGTATTTGTTTAAATTATTAAATTAATGTTATATCCACATGCAAATTATTAATGATTTATTTGCCCACTTTTTTATCATTTACTCACCCTCATGTCATTTGAAACCTGTATGACTTGTATGTCCAAGCTGCTGTTTTCTACACATGAATTATGGCTAATTATGACCACAACTGTAAAAAACAAACAACAATTGTGTGAATAACATCTTCAATTTAATCTATTCTTCACACAATCATATGGTTTCAAAAGACTAACTGCAATAGCCTAAGTAACATAGAATACTATAGAAAACTGGGTCACACCAGATGAAAGATCAGGGTTTAGGGTCTAACTCTCAATATTAACTATGACTTTGCCTCAATAAACTCCTAATTAATGCTTATTAATACTTAGTAAGGTTAGGTAGTTGTTAAAGTGATAGTTAACCCAAAAATGAAAAGTCTGTCATCATTTACTCGCCCTCAAGTTGTTCCAAGCACACATACATTTGTTTCCTCTGCTGAACACAGCAGAGGAATGCTATGTAAACACGCAGTAGTCTGAAGTGTAAAACCGTTCCGCTTGCTACTGATAACATTTAGTCGAATAAAATAGTCAATAAACCAAATCATGTCCTCATAAACCATGAGTAAACACACGGAAATGTTGACATGCCGCTAAGCAAATACATACAGTACATGCCACATAGAGATGTCCTGCTGTAGCCGCTGCTCCTGTTCAATTTCAGCCTCAGGATCAGATTCTGGATCATATAGGTATGGTTGAATCTGATTGATAGCCATGGTTTATTTAGGAAAACGTTTTCTTTTCCACATTTAAGGATGTCACAGCTTTCAGACGCTCTCAACGCAATAGCTGCGCGCGCTCGTGGCTCTTTAGCTCCGCCCACGATACAGCCACTCGTTTTTTTTCCGGAAAGACTCGGTACAGCTTTTCTTTTATAAATATAATAAAACTAAAGACTTTTTGGAGATATGAAGGATGCAATACTACTCTATAGGTACTCACGATTGACATGAGATTGACTGAAACTGTTACTTCAGCGATTAGCATTAAGCTTTGTATCAGTAGAAACCCGGGAGTATATTATTATTAATTATCGTACTTTCCCCCCTCATATGTCCCTGAGACGAGAGAATATGTATTTTATTTCTGGAAAAAATCCTCCGATGACGCAAATATTGTCATTTTTGCGTCATCGGAGGAGACAACCAGAGGCAGACTACAGCCAGCAGAGGGCGCTATTTCCACATGTTTTCAACATCACACTCACAGCACTCGGCCCGGGGAGCTACGGAGATTCATGTAAACGGAGCGGTGGAGACCAAAGTGAGTGTTTCAACTTTTCAAATGAACTTCCTATGAAAATTAAGCTTCCAAAGACATGAACTGAAAATGCGCCAGACTGTTCACGCGCTGTGAATGCATGCAGCCGCGAATCCCGCGATTACCTCAGGTCATGTGATGAATAAAATCTGACTTCTGCTACGTTTGTTCCGTGACACTCAATCTCACTCACATTTTATTGAACAGACACGTTCAGTTTTTAATTGTAGTGTCTCTAACTGAACTGATTTTATGAAAATGAACGCGGTGGGCAAGTGATCCAGTAAACCAGTAGCCGTGCCTAGAGTGGCCTCGTAGGGCAGCGAAGTGCATTCTGGGAGTTGTTGTCTTTCATCCCCATGAGACAAAAATACATTTTCTGTGTTTTCTCAGTCTAGAAGGCACCAAATTCAAAAATAATCTAACATTTCTACTACATAAATGACCCAGTTTAAATACAGATTCAACTTCCCAGCCCCTTTAAGTTTAGGTATTGAGAATTGGGCAGGATCAATTAATGTAGAATACAGTCATGCAGAATAAGGCATTAATAAGTACTAATAAAACAGCCAATATCCTAGTAATATGCATGCTATTAAGCAGTGAATTTGAACCCTAAAACTATAGTGTTATCAAACTTTTATTATGCTTTTCGTTGTGTTTTTGGAGCCCCATTTACTATTTGCTTTTTATTGTATAAAAAAATAAGAGTAATGAAAAATGTCAGACAAAAGAAAGGGTCGGTAAATAATGACAGAGCTTTATACGTAATTTTAGCGTTAAACTATCCCTTTAAGAGATATTTATTTACAATGTATTTAAATATCAGTGAGGAATTGCATCAGAGTTTGTCCTGTTAAATAAGCCATAAATTCAAAGAGTCTTTCCCAGAAGTCATTGGAAAGACAGTCAGGTATTGAATGTCCTCTAAAATTGGATCTGTGTAGCCCTGAAATGTCTCCAACCCTAAGTACAGCAGCCTTGGCCAGTTATGATGCCAGAACACCCCTAAAAATAAAGATAATCACAGTCCTGACTCGCAGAAAAACTTTCACACTCAGGCCGTTGTCCAATCACTGTCACCCAGCAGTGGCCTTGCGGATCATATTGCAAAAATTACTTGGACAGTTGATGATTGTTCTGGATCTGCTACTAATATATAAAAGATTTAAAAAAATAAAAGTCTTATGTGTGGTCAATATTTTGCTGCTATATGACCAACTTGTTAGAAATGTCTCCCGTCTAAATAACTATCAGTCAAATTCGTAGGATAGCAAGGGAGAAATTAATGATTGGAATAGAACTAAAGCAAAATGCTTGACAGTCAGAACATAGCAATCTGTCTGCTATATTTATATCTATTTCACACCACCGCTGAAACAACATGAATAACAATGTTTGCAATGATGTCCTCTGAGGCCAATTTACAAAGATCTCTACAACATTATTTTCAGCTCGATCTGACTCAATCTGGACAAAAAATTTGAGCTTGCATAATGGACCCAATCTTGCTGAATAAACTTCCGAATGTTTGGCACAAGAGGATTCATGGTCCATCAACTCTCACATGTCCAGATGACCCTAAGAACATCCATCTGGTCAAGAACTATTCAAAACGTCTCCTCACCTTCCTCCAAGGATCATGTGTGCTCTATGGGCCACATGTTTTTCTTCTAACACACATACACACACTCACACACAGAGTGCTACACAACTTCACTGAATTAACTTGAAGCTTCACTTGAAGTGATTTAAAATATTGCAAGTAAAAAAAGTGTGGACAAGATGGACCTGATTTTGTGCATGTGAGAGTTCTTGTAAACTTTAAGGGTTGGCAAACTGTCAAGCTATTCCAACCCTCAGTCATCCAAGTTCTTGGATTCATCAATGCTCCAGAGTACATTCTTGTTGAAGGTGAAGGTATTTACCATCTGGGAAACAATGGGCATGACAGTCAGTCTCAAATAATACTGAAACTTGAGAATTTGAGAGCAACAGGCCTGTGTCATCACAAAATTCTCACCTGCCATCCTCAGTACTGTTCTTTTGATGGGTTTCCTATTGCGCTCAAACCCTTTATCACCTTTTCTTTCTCACTGGGCTCGGTTTTCTTTGGATTTTTGCCTCTACGAGCCTCAGACCCCTGCCTCAATGTCCTTTTCTGGAAAAACGGAATATGATAGGTGAAAAAGGAATGCTAATTCTAACTGCAGTTTTTAAGAATATATAGTAGGATTGTAACGGTACACGTTTTTGTGCCGAGAATGTTCGGTATGTGTCTTTCTGTTCGATGTACTATTTAATGTTAGTTCCTCCCTCCTGCTCTATTGAACCTGTACAAAATCCTGACTACAAAACCGAGCTATGTACCGAACCGTCATTTTAGTTATTTACTCACCTTCATGTTGTTAGAAACAACATGAAGACTCCTGCTGTATGATGTTTTTTTCTGTTAAACACAGAAGGAGAAATGATAAAGACTGAACAGGCCACTCTTTGATGAAACTGAATGGGGATCCGGGTTGTCAAGCTCCATAATAACTAAAAAGGTTTCATAAAATGCATGTAAATATATTTAAAGTCTTCTGAAGTCATAGCATTGTGTGATGAATGAAAAATCCTCTGCTGTTGTTTTTATGTCATTTACCCTTCCGAATATTCAAATGTCCCATGTTACGATCAGTTACATAACACAGAATTGGTCACATCATAATTTTTCATCAAATTTATTGACCTGAGGTGTCACACAAAAATGTAGTGTAGTAGTCTATGGCTGTCAAAAGAATATATTACTGGGAATATATATTTGTATTATTTTAATACTTTTAATATGCATTTTGTTTAAAGCTTGACTGCCTCTATTTCAATTCACTTTCATTGTAGGGTGAGCTATTTCTTTAAATTGAGGAATATCGCTCAGAAACTTCAGATCGTCAGACAAAGACCCCAATAAAGTATTGAGATACTTTAGTAGTGAATTAAGAATTCAAAAAATATTTTTTGTATAGGAGTTCTTTCCAAAATATAGCATTAGACCACATCTGCCAAAATATTTGAGGCTGATGCTCATGCTTCTAAATGCTGGATGTTATTCTATACAGACTAAACACACCATATGATTTGAAAGCGAGCAGCAAACGAGCTTCCTTTTTATAGTCACTTGGTTGTCCACTCATTTCCTCCACCATATGGAGAACTTCCTTTCACCAAACTACATCGGCTAGCAAATATTAGTGGAGCGAAGGTCTGTCAATGGCTTCCACTGACCACAAAGGATGTGCCCCCTGATCTTTGCCCCTGCACTGTCAATCATAGTGTCTGGTTTGTGTTTCCATGGTTGCTCAAGTTGATGCGTGACCCCGGAAGGATTAATGAGAAAACAGGGTTTGGTTTCAACCTTCAGGGAATGGGTTTCTGCTTAAAAGTGCATCTTTTGTTGGTGGAGTTTGTTCCCCATTGGCAAAGTAAGGTTGAAGAGTACAAAGTGAGACTGATTCGATGAGACGGGACAGATGAGACAGAAATATGATCATTGCCTTACACTTGGAGGGAAACACAGGTTTAAGTGCTTTTAAATCCCAAGCACATGTGTGGTAGAAGACATCATGTCGCAACGGGACCTCGGTCAGAATCAATCAACTTCACTGACTTTTCTCATGACATGCATACACACCCAGAGACATAGATCATATATCTGTGATTCCCAAAGAACCTCGTCTTGACTTTAGATATGCCGTCTCGTCATGAGCCAGGCCATGTAACTTAATTCAAGATAATCAATGATACATAATCAAGTGTTATGTATCTGTTATCTTTATTTGCATGTTAACACATGGAAACCGTACACTTCCGTGGCAGGAAAAGCGGCCACATCTTTCATGCTAGACATGCTGTTTCGATTCTCTTTGATGTCCCTTTAGTGACTCTCACTTATGAAGATTTGATTTCATTGACCTCTGCAGTCTAACAGTTCATGTCCACCAGTCTTCAAAAGAGCGACAACTTCACAGCACTTGACCGCAACCTCTATCTTGTTATGCCGTTTGAGGCACATCCAGAGCAGAGGAGTCAAAAGTCAAGTACAGCCAAAAATAATCTGTTTATGGGAATCTCAAAGATGTGCTCAATGTTTATGCCCATAGCTAAACTCTTTGAAATTTCTATGAGCTAACGACATAACACAGTACAACTTCATAGAGGAAGGCAGTAGATGTGGCAACACTGAATGGTGTTTTTCATTGTCAGGAAATGTCTTCACTACCTCATGTATTTAACATTTAGTTCGGAAAAACAAATCTATATAAAATATTATTATATTACATATATCTCTACGGTGACTGGGATGTGGAATATTCGGTTCAATTCATTCATTTGTGAGAACGTCATATTAACTCGTGGGATCATTTTGTGGAGGTAACGCGATGTAAAGTCATGACCTCGAGGTCCTATGTTGAAGGACCAATATATTTTTCTCGTTAAATGCGTTAACAACCTGCGTTAATATAGCAACCTGCAATTATCAGAAATGGATAGGCATATAATAATCTTTATTTTTAATTAAGAAAAAGCACAGAATTAAGAAATTACTATATTAACATATTGCCTATTATATTGTATTGTGCGCAATGGTGCTGATAGACAGCATCCTAATTAACTTTGTTATCAATAAATGTTAAAGGGATGGTACACCCAAAAATGAAAATTGGATGTTTATCTGCTTACCCCCCGGGGCATCCCAGATGTGTCTTCGTTTCTTCAGTAGAACACAAATGAAGATTTTTAACTCCAACCGTTGCAGTCTGCCAGTCGTATAATGCATGTGAATGGTCACAGTTGAGAGTATGAGATCTATGAGAGTAAAAAAAAAAACAGAAATCAAAAGGTGAACTATCCCTTTTTGGGTGAACTATCCCTTTAAAAGAATATGCCTTATAAATAATTTTGATCTATCTCATCCAACAGTCTTTTTCAATCCATTCACTGATTGTAAATTTCTTTATTTAATAATATTAATAATATTTTATTAGTTATTATTGGTTACATTTTTTTTCATTGTTATATTTGATTTATTCTCCCCTTCATTTCCCAAATCTATTTAGCTGTCTGTAGCTATATTATGTAACTTAAAATATATAGTGGAATATATAGTGGCCCCACTTTATATTAGGTGGCCTTAACTACTATGTACTTACATAAAAAAATAAGTACAATGTACTTACTGTGTTTATATTGTGTTGCAAAACACCTTTGCTGATATTGAGGTGTGATACGGGTAGGGTTAGGGACAGGTGTGGTGGGATGGGTAAGTTTAAGGGTAGGGTTAGGTGTAAGGGAAGTGTCAACTGTGTAATTACAAATGTAACTACAGAAATTAATTACAGATGTAATTACATGCAGGTATTTTTTTAAAATGTAAGTACAATGTAAAAACATGTATGTACACAATAAGTGCAATGTATCAAATTATTAATTAAAGTGTTAGTACATAGTAGTTAAGGACACCTAATATAAAGTGGGTCCTATATATTTTGTAAATACTGTAAATACCCAATCATGCCAATAAAGGTTTGACTTTATGACTGTATTTCTGCAGACTACACCAATGTGACGATAAACGAGTGTCTGTTTTCATTTGTAGATCCTCGTGCCTGTGACAGCATTTAAGTGAAGTTTGAATAATTGGTTATTATTAATAGGCTATATGTTAAAAGAATAGTTAAGATACAAAAAAACATTTTTTCATCCCAGTCTTTTAAATCCCTTCACTTAATTTTGTTTGCACTGAGGAATTTAACATATTAGGCTATATATATTAATAATAATAATAATAATAATAATAAATAAAGACACGATCAGTGCATGGATTTAAAAGGCTGTGAGATGAGATGGATAAAAATGTTATGTTCCTACATATTTTTTTATCATTTAGCGATTGATAATAACAAACTTCATTCAAATGCTGTCTATAGGCAACATCCCACGCAATATAATAGGCTATAATATAGGTTAATATTATCACTTAATTCCGACTTATTCGTCATTTTAAATTAAAACTAAATATTATTATAGGCCTATACATTTCTGGTAATTCCAGGTTGCCATGGTCACGCAGATTGTTGAAGCATTTAACATTGTGGCCATGAGAAATATATGTCATTCCCTCAACATAAAGAAGTCTTAGGCCTATCGTTCCCTCAACATATGATCTCGAGGCCTTAAACACAAAAACACATTTACTCCACCATATACCTCACACCAACCTTAAAGTCAGTACCTCAGTCCCTTTGTGCTGATAATCAGTACAATCTTCACGCCTTCCCATCTAAAATCTTATTTTCCACCAAATGGATCTCACATGTTTCTGCTGATCTTTGACACTGCACTGCCTTCGGTTGTGATTGCATTGGCCTCCGATGCTTGTTTGCGTAAGGTCTCAAGTTTGGATTCTTGCTGTACCTTACAAGAGGAGAGAGAGAAACAATGAGAGAAGTTTGCAGATAGAATGGATTTGTTGCTCTCTAGGGAGGACAAGGTAGACATCCACTGATCACAACTGACATCACCTTTCACAGCGGAACAAGATTGTTTGCTGCAGGGTTAAATGGAATTCTTAAACAAACGTCCAGACCAATCTGAAACCCCAGAGGGCAATGTGAGGGTCATGTGTTAGAGCCTTTAGACACATTCACAGTACTGATGGATCATGTAAACAAACTAGAAATAAGTCGACTGAATTTGATGAGCTTTAGTCGTAGTCCAAAATGCTGGTTTCCATATCCAGAGGGTGGTACTGGTAGCAGGTTTCTAAAACGGACTGACACCACTTTCATAAAAGCTGAAAAGCTATAATAGCACATTCTACATTTAGACTTAGCTTTTTATTCATCTAAATGAATGGTGCCACTTTCTCAGTACGTTTTACTAGGCACATAAACCTGAGGGGCCAAAAGCAACAGCTCAAAGTTTGTCCTTCCTCCCCAGTGGGCTTTAAACTGGCTCCTCACACTGATTTTTAGGGCCAGAGGAAATGGGTTTCAGCAAAACAGCACATCCAAAGGGAAGTGATTAATCGCGAGAGTCTCTTCCACGGCACGTCCTGCTGAGCTGACATCCTTCGAGAGGCTCCGTCACTCCTGAGAGGTAAGCAGCACACCATTAAAATCACTACAGGAATCTCGCCTGTATCTAATGACCTATGTTTAAAGTTTAAAACACTTTTCCTCCTAAATAAAAGATAATGTAAGTCACAAGATGTTTGTGCCCCATTATTGATGTTTTTGACCACATCGATTTCACGTTTGCTGAAGTATTCAGCAGATTGTTGAATCTCACAAAACCTGTGGGCATGATTATGCCTAGGTCATACCACATTATAAAATTACATGAAATAGTGTTGCCATTAATATTGTTTGAATTGTGACTTTTAAACTACATCACATTTTTCATAAAGCACATCCTAGGCTGACAGCAGAAGGACTGGACCTTTTCGCAGCTTTCATTGGCCAAGGACCGCCCAAGAGGACATTCGACTAAGATTTAACAAATCACAGTTTGTTTTGTTCCGCGTCACGTTAAGGGGTGTGAAAATTTGAGATTTAAACTTTTGTGTAAGTTTACAGCAATAATGGAGCTGCGAACTTTGCATATTTTTGAAAATCCAGCATTTAGTTGATCCTGGTAAGCGCTCATTGTCACAGTTGTAAACACGACGGCGCTCTTCTTCCATGAGAGTTTGGAGCCACGGCATTTGTTTACAGGCGGACCATTAAAGAACGGAACACACGTCTCGCGGACATCCTCAACCAATCAGATGACGACTTCAAAACTCCTGAAGTGTTTCCAGATAAGTGTGCCATATGCATCAGACGTTCAGCCAACGGTTCATGCGTGACGTCTGAGGCTGAGACTAATGCTGTGTTCCAGGCAGGTTTTTGAGTGCGTAAGTTACGACTTCAAACCACGACTCACGACTTTGTAGCGTTTCATGCAAAGTCACGGCAAACTGCCTGAGCGCAAGGATTTGCGGTAGCTTTAGGTGTAACCAAAGCATGGCTGACCCTGCGGGGCTTATGCTCATTTACAATCATTTCTATCACCAAAGGTGCTTATTCTTTGCTTATTTTAGGGAAACGGAGGATAAAAAATGGTGCATAAGGCAAGAGAAGCTGTTATACCTTTTATTTTACATTATTTGTAAAATACTGTGTACGACTTCCATAAACACCACATCCGTAGGGGCTGCCATTGTTGTTTCGTGGGCTATGTGACGTCAAGAGCTCGTAACTGGGAGTACATCGATCTAGTACGAGTTCACGGTTGGGAAGTCATGGGTTTCACTGCCGTTCCAGTGCACTTTCATGGGTAGAGGGTTGGAAAAACACAGGTTACGGGTTGCCTGGAATGCGCCATATGAACATTCCCAACCCAAATTCATACGTGAAAACAGACCATTTCTGTAACAAGAAAAATAAGGTAAATTAAAGTATTTATATGTAATGTTATCATTTGTTGTACTGACATGAATTTATGCTGATTTAAAGTCCCTGTAAAGGCAAATCTGAGATTTGTTTCTAAACACATTATGAATGTTAGAAATGTATTGTTGAAACACATTACAAAGACTATGAACTATGTAGTACTGAATTCAGAAGTTAGACCGATAAACAGTTCCCTTTCGTTCAGTCACTACGACGTAACGTTAGTGACTAACGAATGGGGGTTTCGCTTAGAAGCCTATCATCTTCGAGCTTAGAGAAAACGCCCAATGGCGTGCCAATGCCATGGGCATGCGGAATTTGCATACGTAACTCCGCCTCACCCTGTGAGTATATAAGGAGGTACGTAGCAACAATCGCATTATGTTTCTGCTTTCGGAGCCAAGAGGACCTACCTCTTCACTCCTACAGCCTTCTGAGACTCTGTCAGCTTCTTCGAGACGAGCAGCTTTCCGGTCGGTGTTGGTGTAACGGCGCGTTCCAGTGATCGCATACTTCCTGCCTGCTGATCTGTGCAGTGGTCTGTTGACAGCTGGTGTGTGTTTCCCTGGGCGCCGGCATCGACTGCGAGGCTTCCTCTCACAAAAAGAGCTTGCGCGTGCACGTCTTTTTCAAGGCGGTTTGCCCGTGCACTTCGGGTGCGATCGATATCCATTGCTGTCTATGGGCACTTTCACTGCTCGATGTGTTTGGGCTTCAGCACGTTCGGGCAGTGTTTGTGGATGTGTCATGTTCCCACTGCGGGAATGTGACCATCGCGATGTTGTGGTCGAGACTCAGTGATCTCCGTGAGGAGAGAGTCCCCTCTGCCACACCCCAATCTACCGTCTCCGAGAGAGGTGGTACTTTGGCTGGTGGCCAGGGTGACCTGAGGGCTGTGCTGTGGTTTAAGACCCCGGCGTTCATTCCTCGGGCCACACCCCCTCTCTCGCACATCGCTTCCCGCGAGTGCTGGACTGAAACAGCGGCCCGCCTCTGACGCCTCGTTAGTTCAGTTCACTCCAGATAGCAGTGAGATTTAGATCGCCGCATCCCAAGGTGGGCTAGAGTCCTTTGGGGATGACGATTAGGCAGTGCTCCGCCTCCGGGTGTGTCAGCGCAGCCTGATCTGACCCAGAGTTGACAGCCATGTTATCTCGGGCAGCCGCGGGCCTCGGGCTGGTGTGGAACTCCGCCCTGTCACGAGTGCTTGTGGTTGCGCGATTGGTTTTGGGGCGGCGCCCGACAGCTGTTGGGCCCGCCCCCAATGGCTTCGTCCCGAGGTGCATGAGGAGGTCACGCGGTCCGGGGAGTCCCCGTGCTTCCTGTGGCCGCTCGGCCTCCTCCGCCTTCTCTGCCCTCGATGGGGCCGTGATCTAGGTACACTGGGGTCCCCACTGTTGAGCACTCTGTTGCGCGCCCGGTGTCCACGGAGTGCCGGCGTGGCGTGGCTATCCTAAGCACCCTCCCGAAGCCTCAGGGCCCGTCTACTTGGTGGCGTGGTGCTGCAGAGCTACGGGCAGGCCGCCGCCTTTGCACATGCACGAGGTGGAGCCGACCCAGGGCTCTTCAATGAGCTGCGTGCCGTCACTGATCCCGCACTCTGGGCGGTGAAGGTGGCCACACGCTCCCTGGGCCGGGTGATGTCCACAGTTGTGGTCCGGGAGAAACACCTGGCCTTACCTGGTGATGTGGAGGTAGTTGAGTGAGCCACCTCCTCAACTCGCCCATATCCCAGGCTGGCCTCTTCGGCACCGCGGCTGAGAACTGCGCCCAACGGTTCTCGGCCGCCCGAGAGCAGACTGAGGCTGTAACACGTACTGCCCCGGCGGCCAGCTGCTGCACCAGCCGCCGGCTCAGTCGTCTCAGTCCGCTCGCCGCCGAGGGCGCCCTCCCCCCTCCTACCCGGCCCCAGCAGCAGCCTTCACCGGGGGCCGTGTCATGGAGGAGGTTGCAGGATGACGCCCAGTTCACTGCACAGCCTGACTAAACGCCAGGCTGGAGGTGGACAACTCAGAGATGGGTTCCAGTTCTTTCCAGGAGATGGTAGCAGGGCCTCTCCTTCCCCCGGTGGAGGGCCGGGGGAAAATCGCTGCTGGCCTCCGGGCTGGCGGCGCTTGGAGAGAACTGGTGTCCCCATCCCTGAGCATACGTGCGATATTCCTCAGGTGAGCTCCCCGAGAGCCCTGAGTTCCTCCAGCACTGCTTACGCCGATGCCTGTGTGTCTGCCCTCTAGCGAGCCCAGACCCTCGTACGAAGGGCCTCGTAGTGACTGAACGAAAGGGAACGTCTCGGTTACGGATATAACCCTCGTTCCCTGAGGAGGAAGGCGGAGGCGTAACGTCCCGTTGCCACATCAGCTGTGCTACCTGGAACGCAGGAGTTCAGTCTTGGCTCCTCAAGCAGGTAACATAATGCGATTGTTGCTACGTACCTCCTTATATACTCACAGGGTGAGGCGGAGTTACGTATGCAAATTCCGCATGCCCATGGCATTGGCACGCCATTGGGCGTTTTCTCTAAGCTCGAAGATGATAGGCTTCTGGCGAAACCCCATTCGTTAGTCACTAACGTTACGTCTCCGTTCCCTCCTCAGGGAACGAGGGTTACATCTGTAACCGAGATGTTTTTCAGTGTGTTCCGGATTTTTTTGGGCGGGGCTAAAACGGTGATGACGCTTAATGACGCACTGGAGCTGCTGAGCAGTGAGCATATGGCCCCCCTCCCCCATAACTAGAGCACATTCACAATTTCGCATCAGTTCACCTGCTAGATTGCGAGTTATTGTTAATACCGTTAGTTACTACAGCCTTCAATTTACAAAACAGCTTACAAAACAAAAAAGACGATCTCAAGAAGAGGTGGATTAATTTTGTGAACAGCTACCTTGATGGAGTGCTGAAGATCAACCCCAGCACCTGCCTCTGCATTGACTTTACACCGGATAGTTTTACAAACTTTCATTGGCGACAACTGGGATTCACTTATAATCCGCTGCAGAATGGGGCCGAACCGACTATCTCCCGCCCCGGCCCTCATTCTCCCATGCCACCGTGAGCTGTAACGTTACGTGAGTGTTGTTGACTTGTGTGCTTACGGCAGCTTGCCTTTCCCGCGAGTGGGCGTACAGAGGACACACCCCCAACGTTTAAGAGCAGAGAATGCTGCTTATTTTATGGACTTAGAGAATTTTTTTTATGATTCAAATTTGGCTGGGTGGTTAATAACACATGCATCTGTGGTGTGAGAAATTTAAAAACACTTTAAATTTGGACTTTACAGGGACTTTAAATAAAACACTACAGTATGTTTTAACCCTAAAATACAGTTAAAAAAAACACTACAACAGTAATAATATTAAAGTGAGAATTACACAAAGTAAAATTTCTGGATGCATTAAAGAAATGATAATAATTAATTTCTTTTGATTTTCAGGCAAAATATGACACGCATGCTAACAACTGTAACATGTTAAGAACATAATGCTCAAAAAAACAAAAAAACATAAGAAATCGGAACAGTCTGATAGAGCAAGTGAAAGACAAATGTTACTATAACATTTACATCTACAAGTTATTTGTAACCCCCATTATCTTCCCCACACAGAGAAACACAAGCAGAGGGATACTGTAGATGATAGATAGATCCGTTATTGCATGTACAGCCATTCTCCATCAAGACTAATCCTGTCAATGACAAGATAATACTCTTGCTTTCAGCCCCATGAGTGAAGATTCAGATATTACTTTTTAATCAAATCACGGCCTTATACACGACAGGCGGTAAATCTGACTTCAACAATAACGTCCTGTTTCAGGAAAGAAGTACTGAAAATCATCTGTATGTTTCTTGCTGCACTGCAAATGCCCAAATTGTGTGTGTGAATGAAGTGTTAAAGGAAGGAAAACAAACTGGCTGCTGTCCACCAACCAAACCTCCTCCAATTTCCCCAAAGTATATTTGACTGTGTGCACATTCGGTTTGTTTTGAAATGTATTAAGCACATAAATTAAAACTAAAACGTTAAAATTATAGGTTATTAACCTAAAAACATGTATTATGTGATATTATGTTTAATGGATGATTGCAGGCTAATAATCCAAAAATATGACATGCAGAAAATGTGTGCTGTACCCTAGAAAAATAGAACATTACACTATGCATTTCTCCACACAAAACGTAGCCACGCCGTCTCAGTTTGATTGTGGAATGTTTGCTTAAACTGTCAACATGTCAGTGTCCAAAAAAATCTGACAGCAGCCCAAAATGTTTTGACACTTTCCAAATACCTACATAGAAAAATAAATACATGTACATCACCCAAGTATCTCATTCTCTTTTGTGTTTAAGCAGCGTTAGTGTATGCAGTGTCTTCCCCGGGTCACTGAAGGCATGTCTGTATTGACCTTGGCTGTCAGAATGTCTCTCACCTTGTGTTGATAAGGGAATAAAAGTGTGCGAACTGAGGGATGTCACAGGGGAAATTCAGTGATAATTACTGTTTGGGGGTAATACAGCCCAGCTTTAATTCCATTTCACATCAAATAACAAGCAAGTGAAGCGTAGGTGGTGGATGGGAGCCGACAGCGTGTTCGCCGCGGTGAAGGTCTCCCTGCGGTCCCCTACTGACAGGAAGGACTTGTGCGGTGTGATTAGAGGGGTCTGATTGGGTATCACTGAGAGTAGAAACCAATCAGCAGCTCATCAGTTCCTTTATCCATCTCAGTCTGTCCGTTTCTCTTTCTGTCTCTCCGTCCATCACCTTTTTCCATTCCTGCAGATTTAACTACTTCTCATGAGGTCCTAACACTTATTACATTTTGGCATGTGGCTCATCCCATACCTTTATTATTCGTGCTATGGACATGAATGATACCTAAATAGTGTATGCTGTTGATGAAATGGGTGGTTCTACTTTAACATTCTGCTTTTAAAATGTTGACCTTGACTTTCTGACCTAGGAGGGATCTGAGATGTATCTAGACTTGATCTAGATCTTTTGACTTGAGCCAGTTAGCAAGCACATAGCAACTAACAAGAAAACCCTAGCAAGCACCTAGAACAACCTATAGGAATCACTTAGCAAATGCCCAGAACATCCAAGCACAGATGTTTCCAAACCCTTTTCCTGGAGGAAAACTAAGTGTGCGTCTCAATCAGCTCCCTAGCTCCAGAGCTCATGAACCAGTATATTGTGTTCAGGAATTCGGCACTGGTAAGGACAGTAAAAGACGCTGGCTCACTATACACTGATGACGTTATTTAAAGAAGATTATGATAAATAATTTGCTTGTTACATATACGTGCAACATTTCAGCCATAAATAAATTATAAATGTTAGCTAGATTATGTTCATTACCTGTGATGTATGTTTATGCGGAAATATAATAATGTTTTGTATTTTAAAAACATCTATCACGTGTTGTTATGTGTAGTGAGTTAACTCATGTGATTTATGTTTCACGCATCAGAACTTCAGTTAAGGAACTATAGTGAGCGTCTTGAACCTTGTCCTTCTCATCCCCTTCCCTGCAGGAAAAAGTAAACTCAGCCTAAATTCAGCCTAGCTTACGGTGTCTTCTTAGTTCTGCATTAGTTTACTTTGACAAGAAATGCAACAAGCAAGTAGCACAATGATTGTGAGAGTTATCACCAAAATAAAACAAAATGTATTAACATGCAAATTCTCATTACAAATAAAAACATAAATTGCAAAACATTAAAACCAACATTTCTGAATTACTACTCATACAGGTCACTTATTTGACGAATCAAAATTGTGGGGTAACAGTGCTGTTTTACTTAGTCAAAACAATCATACTAAAAATACATTTGTTAAGGTTAAAATTATATTAAGAGGGCCTGATGGTTCCCCTCTGAAATAAATATAAATAGACAAGACCACAAGAACACATTCAGTTGCTTAACACCAGTAAAACCCGATCACCCTCTAGCTAAAATCTACAGTCTCAAGATTACAGTTTTTCATGAAGATTAACTCCAGAATAATAACACCATACCAACATGATCAAAAGTGTGGACATCCCCTTCAAAATAATAGGTTTGGCTTGGCCCTTTAATTCCAGAGAAGACAAATCTTATTGCACCTTCATACAATGCTATTCTAGACTATTGTGTGCTTCCAACTTTGTGGCAACAGTTTTGTTCCAGCATAACAATGTCCTTGTGCACAAAGCAAGGTCCATAAAAAGTGGTTTACCAAGCCTGGTGTGGACTGGCCAACACAAAGTCCAGAACTGAACCCCAGTGAATACACATGAGATGAACTGAAAAGTAAACTCAGAGCCAGGCCACACCACCCAACATCACTGTCTGACCTCACTGTTACTGGGAGCAAATCACTGCAGTTATGTTCAAACATAGTGGAAAGCCATCCTAGTAGTGTGGAAGATATTATCAAAATGGTTTTTATGTCCATATAACATAAATGTGTTAAGAAATGTCCTCTAAGCTATTAAAATGGCATTTTTAACCTAGATGAAAATAACAGAACACTAAATATAGGAATTGGTCAGATCTTTCTCAAAGTTCTTTAGTATATATTTTTTTGGAAGAATTGTTTAATAATTTCCAGTTTATTCAGTATATGTTGTCTTTAATTTACTGTGCCACCAGTGGCAACTCATCAAATTAATTCCCAGTTATTCATTTCATTTCATGTCTCAGAATGTGTATTTCTTGTTTGTAATTTCACCACTGTAACACCATAAAATATGTCACAACCACCGCTGCTCTTCCCCAAACTTACCGAATCTGTAATTACAACGGTTCGGAAAGTCTGAGTGGAAAGAGAAGGGGAGGAAAAATCCATAGCCGGAGACTTAATAAAAATTGCCAATCATTGAGTACTTCACTTTCGGTTAGAGTGTTGTGAAAAAATACATAGCAGAGGAGGCTAGCCTCCCTTGATATATCAACCAATCATCATAAATTATATATGAATTATCTGATATTAGTTTGAACTCCTGCAGCTGATAATGTACTAACTACCTTAATTATGGAGAGTAGAGATGTTGAGTATTTGATTGAAAACAAATGCACCAAGTTACCATTTAAACAGCAGCTACAAATTAAAAATGAAGGAAGACCCCATATCTAAGTTGGATATAGGCTACAGAAATCAGTTTCACTAAACAGCCGGACATGCTCTTTTAACACAGACATTTAAAAGGACAGACTGACAAATATTTGCTTCAAGTAATAGGCTAGGTGAGTTAAATTATATTTAAATTGTCATATGTCATTTTCTTGACATTCTCTGTCTAAAAGTGACCCCCCAAAAAAAGCCATAATCAAAACAAAACAGAAATGTAAATGGTGAAACAATGACAACACAGATATATATTTCATAAAAATGCTGCTTAAAAACGCACATCAAATCATGCTAATGTTTGTGAAATTAAGGACACCTAAAAATTCAACAAAAAACATAATTGTGGTATCACATATAAGGTGTTATCTTTGGATACATGCTACAAAACTCTCATTCTACATGGTTATTTGCTGAATAATAATTTGAAAAAAAGTTTATTACATTGCAATTATTACCCTGACCACACTCAAAAAAATGATTCATGGCATAGTTTATAATTAAGTATTTGCATCCTTTTGATTTTATTTAAATTATGTGTTTTTAAAATGTATGTAGCCAGATTGCTTAAAGTCAATGTAAATTTGTTAATTGTGCAAACTATTAGATTTAATCAGTTAAAAAGTATGAATATGGTTTAAATAGAGCTAGCTGTGGAACGAGCCAGATTCAGTTAGTTAGATTGTATGAGATTGGTTTGCATAAAGTTTAGTTTATGGAAAATGGAAATTATGCCGATCCATACTCCAGTCGGTAGGTGGCGGTACTGCACATAGACGTGTCTATGGTAATAATCCTGCAAAGAAAAAGCACCAGGAGCAGATGGAAAAAACGTTTCTCCTCTAATCTTTCATCAGACCATGGTAAGTTACATCTGAGTTCATTGTATTTTGTTTGACTGTTTTCATACATGTGTTATTACTGTTTATATTGTATTACACTAATACCAATGAACTGACTATCACATTTTCGTTTAGTCCACTAGATAGCTAACTTGCATATGGTGCTAATAAATAAAGCTAACTTTAGCATCTTTTTAGCTAAAAGTCCTTCATCATTGGACAGTGTTACACGTAAACTAATTAAATCTAACGGGTATGTCATTTTTGTCCTGTGTTTATGTGAATTTCTGAATTTTCCATGAGTGAGCGATGCTTTACAACAGCTTAATGTAACTTTACTCAGTACGGTTGCATTATTTTTCTCTTTACCATTTTGAAAATGTATGCTCCGCATTTTTGTCCTTTGGCAAAACATGTGCAGTTACTTTGTAGACCAAACATAATGATATTAGCCTTTAATAATTCTCCAATAAAATAGTTCATTAGCAACAGTATGCATTTTGTTTTAACTACAACAATTTTTTATTTCACAGATACCTAAATCACCCTTTCTTACATATGTATGGTGGACAACCTAGACCTTGTATGTATGCTACAAAGATTGATATATAATGCATAGAAAATTCAATACACTAAATTACATACAATGAATCGCATTTGAAATTTTTGATTCAATAAAAAAGAATAATATAACACGTAATCTGGTCCTTTTTCATCTTTCAGGTCAGCTTCATGCATATAACTACGGTTTCACTGACATCAAAATTCATCGGTCAACTGGACAAATACACTGATGACTTGATAAGGGTTTTCCATCGCAAAGGAGGATATGCTGGACAGAAAAAAGCTAAAGTAAGTGTGTTTTTTTATGTATTGCATCATATATTACACTGGTTACTCTTTTGTCTTGACATTTTGTCTTTTTTTATTTTATCTAAGAACTTTCTGTCGCTACATAAACTGCTATGCACCTACCACTTTGACACTCCAAAAATTTGTAAAGAGATCAAAAACGAACTCAATATGAATCAAAACTAAATTTTCTGAAGATTTTATTCACACATACGTTCAACAATGCACACATCAGTTGTAGTAAACAGAAACTCAAGCATGTTAGCTTGAAGTGTGAGAACCAATGAGATTCATTCTTGTGTTACGCAGCACATTTGAGCTTCTCAAGAACAAATGAGGTTCATTCTGGTGTTACGCAGCATGTTTGAGCTTCAGCAAGAACCAATGAGGTTCATTCTCATGTTACGCAGCACGATTGAGCTTCAACAAGAACCAATGAGGTTCATTCTGGTGTTACGCAGCACGATTGAGCTTCAACAAGAACCAATGAGGTTCATTCTCATGTTACGCAGCACGATTGAGCTTCAACAAGAACCAATGAGGTTCATTCTCGTGTTACGCAGCACGATTGAGCTTCAACAAGAACCAATGAGGTTCATTCTGGTCTTAAGCAGCACGAATGAGCTTCTCAAGAACCAATGAGGTTCATTCTGGTGTTACGCAGCACAATTGAGCTTCAACAAGAACCAATGAGGTTCATTCTGGTGTTACGCAGCACGTTGGAGCTTCAGCAAGAACCAATGAGGTTCATTCTGGTGTTACGCAGCACGTTGGAGCTTCAGCAAGAACCAATGAGGTTCATTCTGGTGTTACGCAGCACGCTTTGAGCTTCAGCAAGAACCAATGAGGTTCATTCTCATGTTACGCAGCACGCTTTGAGCTTCAGCAAGAACCAATGAGGTTCATTCTCATGTTACGCAGCACGTTTGAGCTTCAGCAAGAACCAATGAGGTTCATTCTAATGTTACGCAGCACAGTTGAGCTTCAATAAGAACCAATGAGGTTCATTCTCATGTTACGCAGCACGATTGAGCTTCAACAAGAACCAATGAGGTTCATTCTCATGTTACGCAGCATGTTTGAGCTTCAGCAAGAACCAATGAGGTTCATTCTCATGTTACGCATCACGTTTGAGCTTCTCAAGAACCAATGAGGTTTCTTCTCATGCGCCAAGCAAGTTAGTTTGATCTTCTGTTTATGTTCGCTGATGAAAATGTTGACCAAACCACTCAACAAAACCACTTTACAAAAGTATTTTAGTAATTTGGTGGCAAACTTTAAGGGCTTTGGCTAGCTATCTGGATTTTTTTTTTCTAAACTGGATGGTTAGACAAATGGGTGATTTGTGTTCAAGTCTTTCTGATTGTATTTATACGTTTTGAAAAGCGTTCCATTTATTTTTACGTGTTTACATTTGACTGAGTCTACATATCTGAAATGTCAGTTAACAAAACATTGTGCCTTTATATTTCTGAATATAACACTATGACTGGCATTGGGACACAACTCATTATCTTTGTCTATTCTCCAGGACTGTGAAAGTGAAGAGGCTGATATGGGATAGCACAGACAACAATGGGAATATATGCCTTTCGGGCAGAGGGACCTTCAGATGTTGGCGTTGTTCTGGAGGGTTTGTGTGAAGTATCACATTTGGATGTGTGATGCCTTGTGGACTGATGAATGCCCTTAATATTGTAAAAAATTATTGACCTGAAAGATGAAAAAGGACAAAATTACGTGTTATGTTATACTTTTTATTGAATCAAAAATTTCAAACTGAGATTCATTGTTTGTAAGTATTCAGACCCCCTTAAATTTCTCACTCTTTGTTATATTGCAGGCAGCCATTTGCTAAAATCATTTAAGTTCATTTTTCTCATTAATGTACACACAGCACCCCATATTGACAGAAAAACACAGAATTGTTGA
Organism: Gobiocypris rarus; assembly: GCA_023029165.1. NCBI lineage: Eukaryota > Metazoa > Chordata > Actinopteri > Cypriniformes > Gobionidae > Gobiocypris > Gobiocypris rarus. The sequence goes on along the minus strand of CM040921.1, from coordinate 31,069,750 downwards.
CATTTTTGCAGATTTATTAAAAAAGAAACACTGAAATATCACATGGTCCTAAGTATTCAGACCCTTTGCTCAGTACAAGCACCCTTTTGATCTAATACAGCCACGAGTCTTTTTGGGAAAGAAGTTTTTCACACCTGGATTTGGGGATCCTCTGCCATTCCTCCTGGCAGATCCTCTCCAGTTCTGTCAGGTTGGATGGTAAACGTTGGTGGACAGCCATTTTCAGGTCTCTCCAGAGATGCTCAATTGGGTTTAAGTCAGGGTTCTGGCTGGGCCATTCAAGAACAGTCACGGAGTTGTTGTGAAGGCACTGCTTCGTTATTTTAACTGTGTGCTTAGGGTCATTGTCTTGTTGGAAGGTGAACCTTCAACCCAGTCTGAGGTCTTGAGCACTCTGGAGAAGGTTTTTGTCCAGGATATCCCTGTACTTGGCCACATTCATCTTTCCCTCGATTGCAACCAGTCGTCCTTTCCCTGTAGCTGAAAAACACCCCCACAGCATGATGCTGCCACCACCATGCTTCACTGTTGGGACTGTATTGGACAGGTGATGAGCAGTGCCTGGTTTTGTCCACACATACCGCTTAGAATTAAGGCCAAAAAGTTCTATCTTGGTCTCATCAGACCAGAGAATCTTATTTCTCACCATCTTAGCAAACTCCAAGCGGGCTTTCATGTTACTTGCACTGAGGAGAGGCTTCCACTCTGCCATAAAGCCCCGACTGGTGGAGGGCTGCAGTGATGGTTGACTTTCTACAACTTTCTCCCTTCTCCGACTCCATCTCTGGAGCTCAGACACAGTGGTCCTTGGGTTCTTCTTTACTTCTCTCACTAAGGCTCTTTAGGACACGTGTGCTTTTAGGAACCTTAAGTGCAGCAGAAATTATTTTGTAACCATTGGCAGATCTGTGCCTTGCCACAATTCTGTCTCCGAGCTCTTCAGGCAGTTCCTTTGACCTCATGATACTCATTTGCTCTGACATGCACTGTGAGCTGTAATGTCTTATATAGACAGGTGTGTGGCTTTCCTAATCAAGTCCAATCAGTATAATCAAACACAGCTCGACTCAAATGAAGGTGTAGAACCATCTCAAGGATCAGAAGAGATATACAGCACCTGAGTTAAATATATCAGTGTCACAGCAAAGGGTCTGAATATTTAGGACCATGTGATATTTCAGTTTTTCTATTTTAATAAATATGCAAAAATGTCAACAATTCTGTGTTTTTCTGTCAATATGGGGTGCTGTGTTTACATTAATGAGAAAAATATGAACTTAAATGATTTTAGCAAATGGCTGCAATGTTTCAAACTTTCTGCAATATATATATATATATATATATATATATATATATATATATATATATATATATATATATATATATATATATATATATAATATTTGTGAAATTAGCTTGTTTGAGGCAAAAAAATTTATTAAAGAATTTATATAATGTGAAACAATGTGGTCTGCCCATTTTTTATTATATGTTGTGATTGGGGAGTAAAATGGAGGAAACATATTTAAAATACATAAATATGTCTTTAAAATACATTGGGTTTATAATAAAAATTACTTAAACATAAAGCATTTTAAGTAAATTGGGTTTATTACATAATAATACAAAATCCTGTTTCTTATTCATTTAAAACTAATTGGATTTATTGATGCTTTTACATAAATATTATTCTTACTTGTTAAATTTATGTATGACTTACACATATATATTACATAAAGTTTATTACTTTTTATGTTAAAAATATGTAATCAAAATGGATGGAAAATTTATATGTAATCAAATTACATAAATCTTATTTATTGGGCCTAAATTTTTTTGAGTGCAAGTGAAACGCTAAAGAGCTCACTCACTATGCTAAACATGGCTTGCATTTGTGGTATATTTTATCGGTGTGTTAACACATACTTTCACCTGCATCATCTTCAGCCATCTTCTTAATCTTTTAGACTCAAACAAACGCAGACACTTTGTCTAAAACAAAGCGAAGGGATGGTCTCAATGTCTAAGAGCCACTCTCGCTACTGCCGCACGCCATAAAGATAATCGGCTTTGTTCCTCAAGGGTGATGGGGGTATTTGACTTAGCATTTTTTGATGGCACGCATGGACTCCATAGCAATGCCAGTTACAGTATGTATAGCATAACATCTACAGTAGCTATGTTTGCCTGACTTATGCTGACACTGCCTAAAACACATAAACAACCCACTGGGTGAACAATCCGGGTGATTCAATCAAACTTCAAAACTTAAATCATAAGTACAGCACATTCAATTTTAGAGGATATATTTGCTCAATTTATTACACCCACAAATAGTAAATACAAACATCAAAGTGTGCAGGATATGATTTACCCTAAAATGAAAACAATACAGTGGAATTACCAGAAGGGATCGATATCTTTCCCGGTTTGTGTGTGCTGCCCTGCATTGCGTGAGTAGATGTCTGTTATTGTTGCTTTTTCAAAGCAGTCAACAGGCAGCAGAGGATAACTATGTTTTGATTACATCAGGCTGATATTGTTGCGAAGAGAGAAGTTGGAAAAGAGGCACGCTATAAGTTATCCTCCCATCTCGCCCAAGCGTGATTGGCTTACTCACACAGATTCGATAACATCATGCTATCTGTGCTCATGGAGTTCTGTACATCTGGCTGTGCTTTGGGAGATTTTTGACTGGAAATCTGGCCAAATGGTTTAATGTGCCAATTGTTTTATACAATTTACTTTTCTGTGCTTTTTCATTATTATATTTACTGTCGGGTCCAAAGTTTGTAATTCAAAATAGAATTTAATTTTAAAAAACAGTAGTTGTTACTTTACAATAAAATTCTGTACATTAACATTAGTTTGTAATGACTAACATGACTAAACAATGAATATTAATTAGTATTTATCTTGTTAAATGACATATGTTTTAACATTTAACATAAATCAACAATAATGTATTACAAAACTACCATGAAAATATATTTGTTAACATTTATTAACATTAAATATTTATTACAATTAACAAATTAGTAAATAAATGCAATTATTCAGCAATATATTTAAACAATGAAACATTCATAGTGGAGTCCTGTTTTCTCTGGATCATGTCTGCGAACCAATCAAATATGTGGTGTTATTTGCATAAACACTCAAAATGTTGTAAAGAAATGTCATATTCAATCAATGGTGGCTGCTATAGCTCTATTTAGTTATACTGCTAGGAAAATAAACAGTTTTTTCTCGCGGCTTGTGAATTTAGTGCCAAGGTTAAGTCTAAAAAAATAAAAAGAGATTGATATGCTCTGGGTTTTGTGATTTTCCCTTAAGTGTGCTAGCTCTCAACTGTCTCTTTGAAATGCTTCATAAACACAGTCTGCAAACCATCGGAGAGCAAGTTTCCTCTTCATCATCCAAATGAGGAAAGATTTCTCCTCTTAAATGCGGGCTATAACAAGAAGTATCAGCACCGAGATGCTATCGCAACAAAAGATTAAAAGTCAAGTGGATCTCTCTTGTTCTCATCAAGAGCTATGATAACTAATGAGACCAAAACAATTTATAATCTAAGACAGTCATCTAAATTAGCAGCACAAATTAAAACTTAGTATACTGATGAGGGGGGGAATCAGGTTCAAAGGTTTGTCAGGTTAGCTTAGCATCGATCTGTTAGCCCCCGATAGTGCAAAACTACACCATATGGTTTTAAAAGCATCTTTCTCTATTGACAGCCATTCAAAATAAGCTGTGCATTCTGAAAGAATAAAATTGACTACATCGCTAACATTTATAGTAGGCCACATGTATTACAACAGCTTAAAATAGTCACTATCAGCCATCAGCCAATGAGCAATATCATGACGTCATTTTCCAACCAGAAGGATTTGTCACATAATTTATACAGCTCAGCTGATTGGTTCAAAAAGTTCTGTGGTCCCTTGAGCCAAGACGACAGATTTCAAATCGCATACATCCAAGAAACCGCCATTGAGATGAATGGGAATGCTAATGGATAGCTTTCTTCAGGTATTCCAGACCTCTTTGAGATAGATAGAAAAAAAGAGTGTAATAGAAAGAGATGGCAGCCCCCTAGACATTTTGAACATATACGCCTTCTCAAGTTACTCATGAAGGGCATCAGAGAGACACCACAACATGCTCATCCCTTTCTCCTGCACATTCCTGCTATGCAGAGCTCATAGAGCGGCACTGGGATCCGCTTTCAGCATCAAACAAGACTGCCAACGGGTCTGTCGTCAGTTGGACTTAGCTCCAGGGCCGGAGAAACTTGATCTTCAGCGTATAGGCTGGGTCGAGGGGTACAAGAGTGGAGGAGAAAAGAGAAGAGTCCCGGATTGAAACTGTAGGAAAAGAACAGGAACTGAATATTGTGGGAAAGCACCTTTACAAAGTTGGGTTTGTTAAAAGTGTAGGTCTCTAATCCCAAATGATGGTCATTAAAAGACACATAGCCAGTGTTCTTCATCAATCTGAAGCCATTGATTCTAAGCAGTAATGGCCGTGCAGTCCTCATTTAGCAGCTAAGGGTTCAGCTTCCATTGAGGAAGTTCATTAGGCATTGTGGAACATCCTGTAGCTGTATTAGGATGCTCAAGTCAGTCCTTATCTGACAGATCAGCTTTGAAAAGGGATAGGGAAGTCGGCTCACCATCTGCAAGAGGCTCAGGTTTCATCACAACTTGTTGCCTGGTACTAAATAAACTCTGGCATGCTGTGTGGACACTCTATCCTTGTCCAAAGGACCGCTGACCCCGGTGAGGATCTTAACACCCAGCACCCCTCCAGTCCATGGACCTAAGAGGAACAGGTTCACTGCTTTCTTCCTCCTTGAAGGTGGCCTCTACTCACCATTATGCAAACAAAAGTCACTGCTCTAACCGACAACCTGACATTGCAGTGCTAATGAGACAACCAGAAGAACCTGCTGCCCAACAGACAGAGAGAAGGAGGTTCAGATGGATTCACTGAGTGAGTTATTAGTCCTGCCAACTCCTGAACACATGTTTGAAGCCACTGAGTATGTTTGCACACAGTTCAAATTGAACTACAGTCAAACTGAACTTGAAAGGTACTTACTGTCCTGCTCTGACTGTTCTGCTTACTGTCCTGCTCTGACTGTTCTGCTTACTGTCCTGCTCTGACTGTTCTGCTCTGACTGTCCTGCTTACTGTCCTGCTCAGATCTGATCCACACGCTTTGCTCACACAAAGCCCATTGCCACTGTAGCAGTTTTTTTCAGGGATTCTTCTACACCTAAATGACTAATAATTGAAAAAAAGAGAAGTGAAAAGTCTGTTGATTCAAAAACAAGCACCAATAGGACAGGTACACAATGACAGTAGCCGTGTTTTGATTACCCAAATTGTGCAAACTGAAATTGCAAATTGAAAATATGCCTAATGGAAAGGGTAAAATAAGTTTTTGACGCATAACATCGGTTAATGGAAATGCCGTCATTTCGCAATCGTTTTTTATCGACATTTAGAAAATAGTTTTGCGTAAATCTGTAATGGAAACGCGGCTACATATTAAGATTACAGTAACTACACAAGTTCTTTCGTATTAATTTGCAGCAAAAATTAGGCATTGCCACATGTGACAAGGAATCGGAGGTAAAATTTAAGGACAGTTATTTTGTCTGTCAAGTATCGATGAAGCACTTTTTTAAACAAAATAAAAACAAATTGTAAATTGATAATTAAAGCTAAAATAAAAAAATATTACATTAAAACATTAGGAAATAGGCATTATAAATGGTGACTTGGCAATAATATAATATATAATCGTTTAATGCACTGCTAGCTGTGGATTATCCCGCTTATGTCTTGGTCATTTGACAACATTGACAACTTAAAGCTGTTATTGATGTTAGGGTAAAATTTACAGTTATTTTCGTCAGTTAGGCCTGCGGTTCGTGAGATCAAGCATTCTGCCCACTTTGAATCAGACACAGAAATAAAGTAGTGTGTAAGATTAGGTTTGAATGAATGAATCATAGCATTTATTTGAATTAATTATCGAGAGAGATAGATTTGTTCCTGCATCTGTTCATCTCTTAACAACGAAGATGTGCGTTTATTACTTAAACATAGCGATGTAACCCCATCGTTGCTGAGAAATATAATGAAGCGATCCAGTAGAAAAGTTATTTAATTGCTAAAAGTTGCGGGGAAGCATTGATAACTATATTGATAAAGTTTGATCAAGTTTTTCAAACAGCGTTGATAAAGTTTCTGTGCTCCTGAATGTTATGTGTGCTCTGTATGCAAGTTTCATTCTGTTTGCAAGTGCGCTTCAATGAAAAGCGCATTAACATTGAACGGTCATTCAACGGATTTGGAACTACCTGTGCATTAAACGATTTTATTGCACACTTTCCAGCCAATCAGAATCAAATATTTAGACAGGCTATGGCATAAATATATATATATATATATATATATATATATATATATATATATATATATATATATATATACTGTACAGTATATATATAGGTCCTTCTCAAAAAATTAGCATATTGTGATAAAAGTTCATTATTTTCCATAATGTAATGATAAAAATTAAACTTTCATATATTTTAGATTCATTGCACACCAACTGAAATATTTCAGGTCTTTTATTGTTTTAATACTGATGATTTTGGCATTCAGCTCATGAAAACCCCAAATTCCTATCTCAAAAAATTAGCATATTTCATCCGACCAATAAAAGAAAAGTGTTTTTAATACAAAAAAAGTCAACCTTCAAATAATTTTGTTCAGTTATGCACTCAATACTTGGTCGGGAATCCTTTTGCAGAAATGACTGCTTCAATGCGGTGTGGCATGGAGGCAATCAGCCTGTGGCACTGCTGAGGTGTTATGGAGGCCCAGGATGCTTCGATAGCGGCCTTAAGCTCATCCAGAGTGTTGGGTCTTGCGTCTCTCAACTTTCTCTTCACAATATCCCACAGATTCTCTATGGGGTTCAGGTCAGAAGATTTGGCAGGCCAATTGAGCACAGTAATACCAGGGTCAGTAAACCATTTACCAGTGGTTTTGGCACTGTGAGCAGGTGCCAGGTCGTGCTGAAAAACGAAATCTTCATCTCCATAAAGCTTTTCAGCAGATGGAAGCATGAAATGTTCCAAAATCTCCTGATAGCTAGCTGCATTGACCCTGCCCTTGATAAAACACAGTGGACCAACATTAGCAGCTGACATGGCACCCCAGACCATCACTGACTGTGGGTACTTGACACTGGACTTCAGGCATTTTGGCATTTCCTTCTCCCCAGTCTTCCTCCAGACTCTGGCACCTTGATTTCCGAATGACATGCAAAATTTGAGCGACAGTCCAGTGCTGCTTCTCTGTAGTCCAGGTCAGGCGCTTCTGCCGCTGTTTCTGGTTCAAAAGTGGCTTGACCTGGGAATGGCACCTGTAGCCCATTTCCTGCACACGCCTGTGCACGGTGGCTCTGGATGTTTCTACTCCAGACTCAGTCCACTGCTTTCGCAGGTCCCCAAGGTCTGGAGTCGGTCCTTCTCACAATCTTCCTCAGGGTCCGGTTACCTCTTCTCGTTAAGCAGCGTTTTTTGCCACACTTTTTCCTTCCCGCAGACTTCCCACTGAGGTGCCTTGATACAGCACTCTGGGAAGAGCCTATTCGTTCAGAATTGTCTTTCTGTGTCTTACCCTCTCGCTTGAGGGTGTCAATGATGGCCTTCTGGACAGCAGTCAGGTCGGCAGTCTTACCCATGATTGCGGTTTTGAGTAATGAACCAGGCTGGGAGTTTTTAAAAGCCTCAGGAATCTTTTTCAGGTGTTTAGAGTTAATTAGTTGATTCAGATGATTAGGTTAATAGCTCGTTTAGAGAACCTTTTCATGATATGCTCATTTTTTGAGATAGGAATTTGGGGTTTTCATGAGCTGTATGCCAAAATCATCAGTATTAAAACAATAAAAGACCTCAAATATTTCAGTTGGTGTGCAATGAATCTAAAATATATGAAAGTTTAATTTTATCATTACATTATGAAAAATAATGAACTTTTATCACAATATGCTAATTCTTTGAGAAGGACCTGTATATGTATGTATGTATGTATGAACACACATAAACATACTGTCAGGATACACACACTGGACAAGGTTAATGTTGAACACAAGAAGGATTTATTTGGACCACAGGGCAGTGAACGGTGAAATAGAGAAGACTGAGAGTAGAGACAGTCTTACATCCGAAGGAGGAACACAGGAGAACTGGAAAAACCAGCAGCTGGAGTCTTTGATGATGGGAAGGTAACCAACAATTTGGTGAGCGTCGTAAGGAGTCTGGAGATCAATCAGGAAGATTCGTGGAGAACAGGTAAGTGAGTCTTTCCTAGTTCGAGGCCAGACGCAGACTGAAGGTGAGTGCTGGTGTTTTATGGTGAGTGGTGATAAGGTATTTGGAGACAGGTTTCAGGTGATTGTGATCGCTGTGTGAAGGAGGTAAGAGAGTCTGGCTGATCTAACACATACATACATACATACATACATACATACATACAAATAAAACATACATTTCAAAGCAACAAATAACAAATTACTAAAACTAACATTCAAATTTAAATTAAAATGTAGAAATAGAAGCTATTCAAAATATTAATAAATATTATAATATAAATGCTACTAAAATAACACTTTGATGGTGACATTTTAACTGCAATTAAATCAATTTTCAAATATAATAATGCAAAAAAATGACAATATTTGAGTATACAGAGTAGCATAAAATGTACACTACATATGGTGCTTGCACAAGGTTGGGTTTTTGTGAACACATCAAGTGCTGTACAATATCCTTCCTCGCTTTCATCAGCGATATGTTCTTTCAAACATGAAAACCCACATCAATTATTTAAAGTTTACAGAATCCAAGGAGACCCACAATCAATTTTTTCTTCTTTGTAACAGCAACGACCTCCACTGTCAAGTAGTGAGTTAGAGAAAGTAAGTCCTGCAGCATGCCATGAATTTATCATCACAAAGCTGTGGAGCAATCGATTGCACATAGAACGGAGAAGATGAGACTAATGTAGGGTTCAGATTGAAGCCTGCCAACTGAGGCAGAAGGAGAGGAGAAAATGATGGAAAAATCGATGGCCCCCACCTGGCCCTCACCCAGGTGACCGACTTTCCCCAGTAACGAACAGGCCAAGCAAACGGATAAATGAGGTGTCACAACGGCGATTAACCTTTTTAGCCACTTTTGATTCACTAAACAATGAAGGTGTATTTGGCTTTTTGCAACATTAGTGGCCAAACGTTATAAAGAAAAAGAAGTGCAAGGGTCCAGCATCTTATAAACATAACATGGACTCTTTTGACTAGAAACCACCTATAAGCGATCCAGAAAACTAATGTGACAAAAAACATTCAGACAGTTTAGCAACAGAGCAAAATTAAAACATCTTGTTTGCTTATAGGAGATAAGAACATGTGAAGTGTCTTCTTTTAGAGACATTAAGATTGATTTTCTAAGATTTTTTTTTTTTCCCAAAAGCTAGAGGACATTATAGCTGAATTTATTTGTAGAATTCAGTTCATTTGATTTAAGTCATCACCATGCATACATTTCCTTTTCTCTATTCTTTCCATCCTAGCAAAGTGTTTCCCCTCCAGCACACTCGTCTTTCTCTTCCACTCCCAGGTATGTGACCCGTCAGTCAGGAGGAGAGATCTTGGCTCCTGTGCTCATTTAGATTTTAACAGCCCTAAGTTCCCCTGACAGCTGCTGCAATTGAAATGATACAGAAATAACAACAGCTGGGTGTTGCACACACACACTCCTGAGACAACCTCACTGTGGCTCATTCAACCATGTATCCATTTGCTTCAGGCTTTCATTAGTCCAGGAGGGGCAATATTTATGTAAAAGCTCTCAGTTTACCAGGTTTACTGACGAGAGAAGGCAGACAAATTCACTTCTTAGTTTCCAAGCTGGTTTTCTGTTGCTTGTAAACAGGGTTGGAAGACATATTTTACTGTAGGGTGGAACTTCTCAGACAACATGCTTTGTTCTTTCTTTTTTGTACCAATTCCAAAGTACTCAAAATCTAATTGAGTAGCAACCATAGAAATACTTTTAACAATCATTATATTTTAAGGGCTTAATTTTGCTTAACTGCAAAGCTAAGAAAATATGTTTGTTGGTGATGTAAACTGGAAGCTTTTAGACCAAGCAGAAGCCTCTGCCAACCGAAAAGAATGTAGGAATTTTGGGAAAATCTGTCTAGCTAGCTAGTCACTGTCCCGGCTTTTCAAAAAACAACAGCTATTACATACAGCAATTTCATTTCATTTTAATTGTGTATCCATACATTCCGATTCAAACTGCAATTCTGTTTGGTTCAGTTCAAATTGATTTGGAATGCATTCTCCTTTTAAAATTGAATAGCCCACAACCACACATAAACAAAATAAAATAATGAATCTCCAAGAATGTTTTTTTTCCCCTGCTTGTATGGTCTAAAGGTTACATGGGACACTTGGATGTATGAAACATCACTATCCACTAGTTTAACATCACAAAAGGACAAGTACCTCAAGAGGATGTTAACACATTTATCACTCTACTGCAACAACAACCTTATTTGGTTGCTAATCAAGGGAAAACATTCCCAAAATGAAAAGGTTAATGATGTTATTTACTATCATCTATGTTCCTCAGATAATTCTGACCCAGGAGTATATAGTAGATGTTTAGTGGATTACATAGTTAGCATTTATGCTGGCATCTGAAATGTATAGTCTTTAAACTGGTTCTTTAGGGCAACTTATCATACCAAAAACACATTCTCTCAAATACTTGGCCATTTTCCCATCACATTGATCAAAGCCATGGGGGTAACATTCTCACACACTTGAATGGAGTCATCTTCTCTTGATTAGCAACCAATGAACTGAGATGATTGTTCTGTATCTGCTTCATTTATTCACTAAAATCCATCCACGTCATATGATAGATTCTTCAGTAGATGGTACAAGACTCCCTTGTCGCTTTCTTCATCCATCTATTCTCTGTCTTGTTGACAATACTTTTTCCGGTTGGCAACAAGTCATTTCTCTTCATTTCCCTACTGAACAGAACTTCAGTCCAAGCCTATTGACAAATGAGAACAAAACCTGGAACCGTTCCACCTACTGTCCACCATGGGCCCCGGCAAGCCCTCAAACTCCATGGTGGCATTCCGGGGTGGACCTAAGACAGACTCCTGAGGGGTGGCTTTGACTCACAGAAATGCCACTTTTTGTTTCAGGAGAGAAAAGAGCAGGAAAACCTCTGCAATTTCTCACCAAGTCTGAGGAAGAGGAAGAGAAAGAGGAGGGAAGATCAGCTCGGCTGGAGTTAAACCTCTCTCTTTGTCTGTGTTGGGGTGGGTGTTGTTTTGAGGAGGTGATTTTAACCCTCCAAACACTCCCTCCTCCTCAAGGACTCCCTGGAAACCAAAACCTTCTGTCCGTATCATCTCCATTCATTTAGCATCCAGTCAAGTGGTTGAATTATTTATAAAGGCGCCAATGCCTTTTAATGGCTGCTTGGAAGTAGTTTGTTGACACTTCATGGCTAAGGGAGGGAAAAACAGACAATAACCCACTGTTCTGTCATTAGTGGATAAAGAAAATGAGAGCCTTGAGAAAACATACAATGCCACACTTAAAGGAACAGTTCACACAAAAATGGGAAATTCTGTCATCATTTACTCACGCTCATCTGATAGCACACTATTAAAGTAAAAACAATAATGTGGGGAAAAAAACAGACTCAGCAAGTAGTCCCTTAAATAAGGAATCATTGAAGGCCCGGAGTCAATTATTCCGCTTATACTACGGTTACCACACCTCAAAATATTGTTCAGGTGATGTATTTCAAGACATTTGTTAGGTTTTGTCCTTAAAACACTCCAATAAGCCTACGTTGCTAATTCCAAAACGTAATTTTAGTAACGGAGGTTTGAGCCATAAGAATATGTGTGTTTTTCGTACATCTTTTGTACATCAATTTTGTGGAAAAAACATGGAAATAATTTGTTGTTTTTATCCTATTGTTTACTATATTTCTTTGCTTGGCCAGTGTCACTGAGGTTTTGATTATTTTGCTGTTGTATGCTGTAATGACATTTGAAATAACTGAAATCCTTTGGCGAAGTGATATGGAACTGTAATGCATTACAGTTCCATATCACTTCCCCAAATTATTTAATTTCACCTGCCTGTAACTACTTTAGCTGTGCATTTCCCTGAAAATAATTGCACACCATAGAACATTCGTCAGCCAATCATACTCAACTATTCAACAGCCCCGCTGTATAACTAGAAAATAATAAACTAGTGGTGCACAAATATAATGAAATGAATGAAAATGACATGTGAAGGTCAAGTATGGTAACACATACTCAGAATTTGTCCTCTGCATTTAACCCATCCAAGTTAGTGCACGCACATTATGAAGCGTGAGTAATGAACAAACAGACACTGCAAACCGTGGACACATACCCAGGAAGCGATTGGGGGTTAGGTACCTTGCTCAAGGGCACCTGAGTATTGAGTATTGAGAATCAAACCCGTAACCTTCGAGTTACCAGTCTGACTCTCCCGATACTGCCGATATAGCCAATACTGATATTCTATACTATTCTACTGTCTATTCTTGGTCACCGCATTGTGCAGTGTAGACAACATCACTGATTATAATCAAGTGGTACTCACTGCAGAGTCAAATGGCGTCCAGCTCCACCTCTCTGGGCGTCTAATGGGGTGGAGAGATAGAGTTATTGGTATGGTTAGGGTGTGGTTGGATATTCTAGCTCCACCCATTAGGCCAAAATTACATTTCAAATGGGTGGAGCTAGGGTTAGGGTTAGGGTTACTAGAGTAAGTGAGGAGGAGCTAGATGTAAGCTCCTCCCATTTGCTCTGCAGTGAGTAGCCTCTCATTATAATGGATTTTCTTTGGTCGTGCCGCAACCGTCCAATGTTCATTTTTACATTTAACAGTGTTATTAAATTATTAGCGTTTTAAAAGACTTTAAATGAGCATTACATGCTGGCAAAGATAATTCTAAATTTAAAAACCGGAAACACAAATAAATACACAGTATCAAGTATTGTGCATCAATAAAAGAAGCATTCTTATTATTCACATTATTTATAAATAAAATCGAAATGGGACATTTAATAAAACTTAATTACATAATTAAGGACTTAAGTACGAAGACCAGCTAAAGTACACATTTCCCTGGTTGGGAATCACTGGTGTATATGCAGAAATGAACACCTTGTTGGTTTGTACCCTGCAAACCAACAACAATGGCTTATAACAGCCTCACAGCTGCCCTCTAGCATACTGTGCAAACAATGCACAAACATGTGACTTCCTAAAGCTCCAGGGTTTGTGTGTGTGTGTGTGTGTGTGTGGCAGCAGCAGAACAAAGTAGCCGAACTGTAAAGAACCACCACAGCTGGAGAGCCAGAAAACACGTCAGGGAGGAAGGAAGAAGGCCAAGCGAGAGAAACTACTTGAATGACACTCCATGGGGAACGTATTCTCAATTTTACTTCACAATTCTCTTTAAAATGACAGGGCAGAGGTGATGGTGGATACTTTTGGAAGGTCGTAAAATTTTGCAACACTGATAGACAAATTCACATGGGACTGGGAAGAAAACGAAAAGAGAAGCCAGATGTTTTCTCTGTCATATTTACTTTAGCATTCTTCTAAGAGAATCAATCCCAGCCTTGTTTTGGGTTGGCTTAGCTTGTGTTTTGTGCAGATGTGTTGTAAATAAATTTGCATGCATGTCCATCATGTCAAAATCTCCTGATTTTATTAGCAAAATATGGACTGATTTTAGTCCATAGACAGCCCCCCATATTGGCTGACTGAAATTTGGCTTACTAACAAAGCTTTCAGTACTCGCAGACATAAAACAGCAACTGCAACATATTTAGAGAATATAAATATGAGGAGTATATACAGCAAATGTTCATTAGCTGTAAAGGAGAATCTGTATCAGCAAAGGAAGTATTAATACACTACCATTCAAAAGTTTGAGGTTAGTAAGATTTCTTTAATGTCTTTTGAAAGAAAAGTCTTCTGTTCAGATTGAATTTATTTCACCAAAAATACAGTAAAACAATATTAATAATATTGCAATTTCTGTGTAATATTATTACAATTTAAAATTATTGTTTTCAATTTTAATATAATTACATTTTAACTTTTCAGCAGCCCAGTCTTCAGTGTCACATGATCTTAAAGAAATCATTCTAATATGCTGATTTGGTGCTCAAGAAACATTTCTTATTATTATTGTTGGTTGGTTGTGCTACTTGAAGTGTGGAAAGTGAACATTTTATTAGATAAGTTTGAAGAAAAGCTATTTTTTTAAATAAATCTTTTGAAACAAAAATATCAATTTCTATTAAACAAATATTACTGATCCCAAACTTTTAAATGCAGTACTTAAACTATTTGGAACCCTTACATTCTTATCTTAGATATCCTAAAATCTCCAAGACTTTATGGTCCTAAAAGTCTTGAACCAGATATTGTAATTTGAGATATTTTCATGTTCGTGACTTACTAAATCTAAAGAAGCTGTGGAATCTGTGAACACATTGGTAGCCACAAGCCAAAAGAACATGATCTGGACCGAATCACAAAGAGTTTGACAGACAACAGACACCTTTTTTCAATACAATGGCCATTGTACACCTCCCAATGGCTGCAAGCTGTTACGGCTGACTTTGCGAACCCCCACTGTGAATATTTGTCTATTCACCTCGCACAGCAATACACATTACTCTGCCATGCCCTTCAGAGAAGTCTCTGCCCACTGAACCATCTGAATTCTCCTACAAAAACATATGAGGTGGAGGAAGGTAGAGCTTGTTTCAAGGTCAGACTTTTACTACTTTCATCACCTTCATATTTGGCCTCCTGTCCTGAATCCTCATTTTTATGGGCTATCTGCTATGAGGCTGAATTATATGAAATTTTCCAGATCATATTTTCTAAATCATTTACAAAGGACTAGAGCAACAAAATGGGTTCTGTACACAAAAAAACACAGGATCTTTAAATAATTTGCTAAAAGCAATAGTTTAACCATAAATAAAACAATGTCATTATTTACTCACCCTCACATGTTCCAAACCTGCAATAAAATACAAAAGCTGAATGTGTCAGTATAATCAAATGGAACAAGGACTGGCCTCAAAAGCGGCATAAAGGCATCATAAAAGTAAACAGTGCACACCTATTTATCTTCTGAAACCATTCTAGCTGTGTGTGATGAACAGACCAAAACACAAAACATTATTCACTGAAAATTCTAACATGCCTTTAAACCTAAAGACCTAAATACAAAGATTTCTCTGGAACGGTTTCCACGTAATATTTCAACAAAAAAAGAGAGAAGCACCTGAATCCTGAAGACAAGCAATAATACACCCTGTATAATTATTTGTGCATTGCTCATTGTTACCTTTGGAGCAATTCACTTTTCAATTTCTCTTAAGTATAAACATTCTTATACAAGAATCACATTTTTTATGACAATGAAGCTATAACAATCCAGCATAAATGAGTGGATATGATATGAATACAATGTTCTGTAGGGGGGTGTAAGGTCAGGTGTGTAGGGAGAGTGACAGAAAGACTGTGTTGGGGGTGATGGAGATGTGGCTAATATTTGAACAGTTTGATTAAGATTCAGCTCCATTCCAATCCTCTTCCACACTCACTACAGCAGATAATTGACTCTTTATTGGGAAAGCAATTCAGCCAGTAAAAATGGTGTATTTAAGGGTGGATATATAAAAAAGGAAAAAGGTACCACCTTCAGCCTCATTAAGCATCAAATGAGAAAAAAAATCCTCTACTTTTGCATGCACTGCTCAGAATTGAAACACCCCCAAAGCATGATGCTAAAACCCCCATGCTTCACAGCAGGGATGTGTTCTTGGGATGGTACTCATCATTCTCTTTCCTCCAAACACGTTTAGTGGAATTATGACCAAAAAGTTATATTTTGGTCTCATCTGACCTCATGACTTTCTCCCATGACTCATCTGGATCATCCAAATGGTCATTGGCAAACTTAACGGGCCTGGACATGTGCTGGTTTAAGCAGGGGAACCTTCCGTGCCATGCATGATTTCAAACCATGACCTCTTAGTGTATTACCAACAGTAACCTTGGAAACGGTGGTCCCAGCCCTTTTCAGGTCATTGACCAGCTCCTCCCGTGTAGTTCTGGGCTGATTTCTCACCTTTCTTAGGATCATTGAGACCCCGCGAGGTGAGATCTTGCATGGAGCCCCAGTCCGAAGGAGATTGACAGTCATGTTTAGCTTCTTCCATTTTCTAATGATTGCTCCAACAGTGGACCATTTTTCACCAAGCTGCTTGGCAATTTCCCCGTAGCCCTTTCCAGCCTTGTGGAGGTGTACAATTTTGTCTCAAGTGTCTTTGGACAGCTCTTTGGTCTTGGCCATGTTAGTAGTTGGATTCTTACTGATTGTATGGGGTGGACAGGTGTCTTTATGCAGCTAGTGACCTCAAACAGGTGCATCTAATTTAGGATAATAAATGGAGTGGAGGTGGACATTTTAAAGGCAGATATAAAATAAATAGTAAAAAAATCATATATTGTGATTTACATAAAAAATCATATATTGTGAGAACATAAAGTCACAGCATTATGTTCTGTTCAGCCCAGTGTCACTGGTGAAGCAGAAATAATGTCATTCAGTGAATGGATTTTGTTATTAGCTTTAATAAAAGCAGGCTTTAAAATCATCTTTTGTTTGAGCCATTTGTTTGCAAGCAATTTTCTGTGTTTTTATTTTAGAATGCAAATTTTAAATCATCAGTTTCTAGCAGTGTTGCAATGTAAAGATCACATTATGGAGTACTTAAATATATTTTATAGTAATAAACCGTTTTAGGAGTTTACAGCAGTAATACTAAAATTACAGTACAATGCTAAACACCTGACAGTAATATACTGTACAGCCTCTATTTTCTACAGCACAGTACTGTAATATTTTTTACAGTATTAAATTGTTGTTGCAGATTATGGTAGGTCCACTGTAAAATTACAGCATTCTACAGGTCAATCTAGCTGCCTGTAGTTTACTGTAAATTAACGAGGAATTTTTTTACGGTGTACAGTACAGGGATAACATGATCATTATGGCTAAATAAACCTCTGAAGTCTGGCTGAACATTATCCTTCTTATTACACAGCTTCATGTCCAAATTAAATAAATGGACATGAAATATTATTTGTGGATATTAAATTACATTACATTACTATATTATTTGCATTACATTACATTAATATAAATAATATTATTTTATATTGATTATATTATATTTAGTGCTGTCAAATTGATTAATCACAATTAACATAATTGTTATATTAATCTATTTGACAGCACTTATTATATTATATTATAGAAAATAACCTCTTCTTTTAAAGTTCGTTTTACTTAGAAGTTGATCACCAATGTCTTGTACTGAGTAATATATGGTAAAGACATATGTATTCCATGCATTGTTGGCCAAACAGCAATCACAAGAATTAAATGTGATGCAGCCTGTCAAGGCATGACTATTTATGACAGCTTTCCTTTAGCTAAGGTTTGCTTGGTCATTACCTCCCAAAAAGATAGGAAGAGAGACTTTTAAGTGTATGTGGAATACAGATGTCTTTGTGTGAAACACTGTCACGATGGGACCCTTGTTATGCCTGTGCAATTTGTAGCCTGAGGCAGAATACGCCACAAAGTCATTCCTGGTTTTCCTGCTGTGTGAAGGCAGATATTAGCTTTTGTGTTGTAGCATACAAAGCCGTTAAAATATGCTCTATAATATCATCACTGATAAAAGAGACTGACCTAAAGATACCTATCTCAGTTGGGTAACCTCATTAGCCTTGTGATGTGATTGCATTCTTCCATTTGTAGAGGTTTTCATTGGGAGACAAACAGTGGGTACAGTGACTGAACATGCTAAGCATCTCTCTCTAAATGCCCAATCTCAATAATACACTAAGCAGCTCAAGCCATCGTTGTAACGGAGTAACGGAGGCTTGTGCACATCTGTTTAACTATCAACAGCAGAAAGGAATTCTGCACACAAGATTTCTTATTTATTTACATACGTGTTCAATCAATATCTCATGGATCTACACCGATCAGGCATTCCTAATATGTTGGTCTCCCTTTTGCTGCCAAAACAGCTCTGGCTCATTGAGGCATGGACTCCACTAGACCCCTGAAGGTGTGCTGTAGTATCTGGCACCAAAATGTTAGCAGCAGATCCTTTAAATCATGTAAGTTGTGAGGTGGGGCCTCCATGGATCGGACTTGTTTGTTCACGGAAGCTAGATTGGATTGAGATGTGGGGAATTTGGAGGCCAAGTCAACACTTCAAACTCATTGTTGTGCTCCTCAAACAACTCCTGAACCATTTTTGCTTTGTGGCAGGGCTCATTATCCTGCTGAAAGAGGCCACAGCCACCAGGGAATACCGTTTTCATGAAAGGATGTACAGTGAGGAAAATAAGTATTTGAACACCCTGCTATTTTGCAAGTTCTCCCATTTGGAAACCATTTGGTCTGAAATTGTCACCATAGGTGCATGTCCACTGTGACATCTGGTCACAGAACTCATTGCTTTGACTTCACATAAACATCTGCAAGCTGAACAGAATACTGTGACATCATAAACATCTGGCTGCAGAACTCGATGCTGAGACTTTACGTAAACGTCTGGTTGCAGAATTCAATGCTTTGACAACGTAAACGTCTGGCTGCAGAACTCGATGCTGAGACTTTATGTAAAAGTCTGGTTGCAGAACTCAGTGCTGTGACAACGTAAACGTCTGGTTGCAGAATTCAATGGTGTGACATCATAAACATCTGGCTGCAGAACTCGATGCTGAGACTTTATGTAAAAGTCTGGTTGCAGAACTCAGTGCTGTGACAACGTAAACGTCTGGTTGCAGAACTCGATGCTTTGACTTTACGTAAAAGTCTGGTTGCAGAATTCAATGCTTTGACAACGTAAGCGTCTGACTGCAGAACTCGATGCTTTGACTTTACGTAAACGTCTGGTTGCAGAATTCAATGCTGTGAAATCATAAACATCTGGTTGCAGAACTCGATGCTGAGACTTTATGTAAAAGTCTGGTTGCAGAACTCAACGTTGTAACTTTATGTAAACGTCTGGTTGCAGAATTCAATGCTGTGACAACATAAACGACTGGTTGCAGAACTCAATGCTGGAGGTTCACCTGACTAAATAAAGCCCCATTCAAAGTCCATGAGGTTTTTTAAGAGGGTGGCCACATGAAGATTGACAGTTGTTTCTGCACAAGTTTTCCAGTCTTCTTAGACACCACCTTTGCCTGGCTGGCTTCTGTTCCTCTCTCGGGGTTCACACCAATAAAGCGTCTACAATGTATTTACACAGAAATTAGACAGATAATTATGCACAATTATGCACATTTATATTTATATGACTCGTGAATGCTGATTCAAACAAACGCGGAAGAGAAGACAGTGCTGAATAAAGTCGTAGTTTTTGTTACTTTTGGACCAAAATGTATTGTCGATGCTTCAAAAGAGTCTAACTAAACCCACTGATGTCACATGGACTACTTTGATGATACATTATATGTATACATATAATTTTGTGAATTTAATGATTTAATAATGCTGCAGTTCTTACAGTCAGTAAACCTCCTTGGACCAATAATGCTTAAATGAATTGCGTTAATTACAATTATTGGCCTCCTCCAATGTCTTTAACATAATTCTTTAAAAAAACAAATCAGACTTATGCAAGTGTGCTCCTTTACAATCAACTGGGCCTCAATGGCCTAACAACAATCAGCATGACTGATCCAGGATCATCAGTATCAAAGTTCATTTCATAAGAAAAACAGATATTTTAAATGAATTAAAATCAATTTAGCACAATTACTTTACAAAAGCCTGTGAACATTCCTTGTCATTTAGATGTTTTTCAAAGGAAACTAAGCTACCGGGGCTCCACACACAGATACCGAGAGCAGGTTTTGTGTGTGTTTGTCTATGTATGTCTGTTACAGCCTTCTGTCAAGTCTCAGCGTCTTATACTGCCCAGTAGTTGACCTTGGGTGGTGACAGAGTGGGTGGAATACATTAAAAGCCCTATCGCATCTGTCAACGAGAACACTAATGAGCCGCCAACAGACGGACAGACAGACAGAGCGTGAGCACACACACACACACACACACACACACACACACACACACACACACACACGTCGTACATACACACACCTGTGAGTAATGAGGCATTAATGCAAAATGCAATCACTTCCAACTGTCTGTCAGGGGGAAAAAAGAAGAAATTGTCTGGCACGGAATGACAGCAGGCTCTACTGTTTTTACACAAGAGGAGGCTGTGGATATTTATTGAGCTGCAATGTCTATCTGGCAGTGGATTGTCTGAGCAGAATCTGACCATAATGCACATTTTGAATATTAGCAGCCTTGGATACAAATACATGCCAGATACACACAAGACAATGAGGGACACATCACTGTTCACTGCCTGCATCGATTCAATTTATTTTTATTTTTTTTAAGTTATACTGCATTAACATTTTATTGTTTTGCTTGTCTTGTGTTAGTTAGATGGCATTATAAATCTAATATATGTGCATGATTTTTATGCTGTCCCCTACATCTTTCATATACTTTCACCTATAGCACCAAAATCAATTCAGTTTTTGATTTTATATCAAACATTTCTATGAATGATTGTTTTGGAAGGATGTAGAAACTTAAATTCACTGTAAAATAAATAAATAAAGTTGCTGCCTTAAATTTTTAAGTGCAATCAACTTGGATATTTAAGGAATTTCAACTTAATTTACATTAAACTGACTTGAATCTTGAGTTGAATCTTGTATAACTTGAAAAGTTGAACATTTCTTAACTTATTTTGATGAGTTAAAACAATGTAAAAACATGTTGTTATAACTTATTGATCATATAATTTACATTATTGATCATAATTGAAAGATATAAAAGAAATTAACAAAATAAAGATAATATAAAAATATATAATAAATGTATTAGGAATAAAAATAAACATTGACTTATAGTTCTGATACTTATTGTGTTGGTCCCCCTTTTGCTGCCAAAACAGCCCTGACCCACCGAGGCATGGACTCCACTAGACCCCTGAAGGTGTGCTGTGGTATCTGGCACCAAGATGTTAGCAGCAGATCCTTTAAGTCCTGCAAGTTGCGAGGTGGGGCCTTCATGGATCGGACTTGATTGTTCAGCACATCCCACAAATGCTCGATTGGATTGAGATCTGCAGAATTTGGAGGCCAAGTCAACAAATCAAACTCCTGCTGTGCTCCTCAAACCATTCCTGAACCATTTTTGCTTTGTGGCAGGGCGCATTATCCTGCTGAAAGAGGCCACAGTCACCAGGGAATACCATTTACATGAAAGGGTGTTTATCGTCTGCAACAATGCTTTGGTAGGTGGTACGTGTCAAAGTAACATCCACATGGATGGCAGAACCCAAGGTTCTCCAGTAGAACATTGCCCAAAGCATCACACTGCCTCCGCTTGCTTGCCTTCTTCCCATAGTGCATCCTGGTGCCATGTGTTCCCCAGTTCCCCAGGTAAGCGACGCACACGCACCCGGCCATCCACATGATGCAATGAAAAATCATCCATTGATCCGTGGTCCAGTTCTGATACTTACGTGCCCACTGTTGGCACTTTCAGTCGGTTGACAGGGGTCAGCTTGGGCACCCTGACTGATCTGCGGCTATGCAGCCCCATACGCAACAAACTGCGATGCACTGTGTATTCTGACACCTTTCTATCAGAACCAACATTAACTTCTTGAGCAATTTGAGCTACAGTAGCTTGTCTGTTTGATCGGACCACATGGGCCAGCCTTCGCTTCCCATGAGCATCAATGAGTAATGACTCTGTTGCCGGTTCACCACTGTTCCTTCCTTGGACCACTTTTGATAGATACTGACCACTGCAGACGAACACCCCACAAGAGCTGCAGTTTTGGAGATGCTCTGACCCAGTCGTCTAGCCATCACAATTGGGTCTTTGTCAAACTCCCTCAAATCTTTACACACCATTTTTCTTGCTTCTAACACATAAACTGAGGACAAAATGTTCCCTTGCTTCTAATATATCCAACTCACTAACAGGTGCCCGTGATGAAGAGATAATCAGTGTTATTCATGTCACCTGTCAGTGATCGTAATGTTATGCCTGATCAGTGCATATTATGTAAAGTATAAAAGTCTGAAAACCATAATTGACAAACCTGGCAGCATTTGACAGCGCTTGGCCCCTTGAATATTATATTTGCCTTGTGGACATTTATTTAAAATATACCTAGGGAGTTTTTCTCACTGGTAGCCTCCAACTTTAAAGTTGCTTTGGAACAATGTGTATTGTGAAAAGCACTACACAAATAAATCTGGCTATATATTGTGTTAACTTAATTTGTTGGAAGAAATAAAGGAGTAAATTTATAATGACCCTTTGAAGTACCTATCACACTCATGCACTGAAAGAACAAAAACAGAGGTGCATGAGTGCATGTAACGTCTCACCTCGCGATGGTCTGGATTAATGTTGTGCTTGGCGAGATTCCGACATACAAAGAAACCTTATTCTCTTTCAAATTTCTGCATATAAGCTTGAACGAATTTGGTGCAATATGTTCGATTCAAAAACAATATATGTTTGCTATAGTAACTAAAGGCAGGTACTTTTTTTTCGAGTCAACAATGTAAAAGGACACTACTCTGAACTGTGTCAAGGATTTCTATACATTAAAATATTTACATACTCGAGCTGGCTATCAAGCAACTATCCTGATGACAGTACTGACCCTGCCTGTAACCTACATCACTCTTTTCAGAAACAAAAGGAATGGAATTCAAGAGAATTCCTACATCGTGAAGGGTGATAATGGTAATTAGTACCCTCAACGGCGTTCATGTGAAACAATGACAGTTGACACAAAAATTGCTGTGAAGTGCAGAGCAATTTGTGGCGCCCATGTCAGAACACACTTATTCATGCAGATTACTGCTTATAAGATTCATATTCAAAAGTGGAGGCATTAATAAAAAAAAATTGGGGGATGTGTGAAAAATATGCCATCATAACAACAGAAAGTCATGAAAAAGATAATGACATATATATATATATATATATATATATATATATATATATATATATATATATATATATATATATATATATATAGTACTGTGCAAAAGTCTTAGGCTCACTGGTATTTTTACACACAAAAAATGGGTTTAAGCCAGTTAGTTTACTAATATATATCAGTTAGTTTACATTAATAAATTAATTGCCATTAATTTTAATAATCCAGTGAGATTTTTGCATGCATAAAGAGTCTGACAATAGTCTCTATGCTCCACATGAAGATCTGATCTCATCTTTATTGAGTCTGTCTGTGATTACCTGAAGAAACATAAAAAACTGAGATGGACTAAAGAAGAACTGTGGCAACGTCTCCAAGACACTTGAAGAACCCTTCCTGCAAAACTACATGTCTTGTAATGTTTGATATTAGAAAAAAACCTGCTGAAAGCATGGATTACATAATGAAGATGTCTACAATGTTAAGAAACTATAAAGATGCCTGCATGCATAGGCCTAAAGTTTTGTGCTGCCCCTGCTAATGCCAGATCAGATTTCTGTGGGAGATTTATACTGGGGCAGCTGGGCAGTCTCGCAACCTGTGCTCAGAAAAACAGTAGGTGAGAAACGGTTGTGTAACAAAATCCGAACAACCAAATCAATCCATCAAGCTCAGAGAACTGCAGATAATTATCCATGAACACAAGTGGGTCGACATTAGGGAAGGTTTATCCGATCCGCTAACAATCCACAGCAAACCCGATACAGGATACTTCAATCTCCATCATCATGAGCTGAGCTACTGTTTTCTGCAAATAGCTGACCGTTTATTTGGTTTTCGTTGTCATAGCACTAGCAGCTAGCTCCAAATGCCAAACAAAAGTCAATATAGCATGGATAAGGATGGCATAAGGGGAGCAATTATTTCTTTATCCTGTAATTAAAAAGTCCATATGACAGTTCCATAAACAAGATGTTAATAGTAACTGATATTTCAGACACACTGTGGCTAGCTATTTTGTTCATTTTAGCTTCACTATCTCATATTTTTTTGTATAGAACAGTTCAAACAAGTTACAAGTTAACATTTTGGATACAGCATTACCAATCTTCTCCGTCTATTTCTCTGTCTATCAATCCTCTGTCTGTTTTTGTTCCATATCCGGGCAACACACAGTAGTGGTGTGTCATTCCTGAATGAATTGTTTGAGTTAATGACTCGATGACTCCTTCAGTCACTTTATTTATTCCTGAATTAATCCGGCTGCGTCCAAAATTGCATACTTCCCTACTATATAGTAGGTGAAAAATAATGTTATAAAAGAGGTATGTCTGAAAAGTGAAGGTAAAAAGTACCTGGATAACCTTCTGACGAGATTCTGAAGAGTGCATACGATTGACATTTTATTATCCCGTGAGGCTACGTGAATCGACACAACTGACGCTGGTAGGTCACATGATAATGACAGAATGGCAAATGTAGTGCATACATTCATACTATATAAAACATACTTTTTAACAGGCGTGAATTAATTAGGCCTACTTATTCAAAATAAGTACCTACTCAAGAGAGTATGAGATTTCAGAAAGCAGCCAGTCTCAGTTGTTTCAAATCCTTTCAGTGAATGATTCAGTGACTCGCTCAAAAAATCAATTCAGCTTACTGAATGATTTAATGACTCGCTCAAGTCAATTGCTGCCACCTACTGGCGTACAGATGTAAAGTGCAGAACTAACTGATGTATAATTCCTATAGGCCTATTATAAACCTTTGATATGTGACATATTGACATTATAAAAACATCAACGTGATGAATTTGACATGTGGATCCACTGAACTGCTCCAGTCAGAAAATGACATATAGTTCAGGACAGTGCATGTGATTGGCTTGATCAAAAGGTCAATGCAAGCATTTTGTGAAACTGACATGCAATATGGTGTGAAGTTTAACCCTAAAGCCACGTTTAACACCACAGCATCAATTACATGTCGGACCAACGGCACCATATTTGACACTGAGGACAGATCTCCAGTGTGAAAGTCAAACGTGTGGCAGTCAGTCAGGGTGGCCTCCAGAGGCCAGTTACTCTCACTGTTTGACGACAATGCCCAGTTCAGGTTTCCAGTACTCGCTGGGAGGTCAGAGCCCGAGCAGGAAAAGTGGGGTCATTACCCTCTTTTGACCTCAACGACACCTCCCTTCCCTGATCCATCACGCTCATGACACACACACTCCCATTCCCACAGTCCAGAACACACACACACGAACGGAGAGTGTTTGTCCTCATATGATTTATTGTCTCGTGCATTATTCGCACAGGTCCAGGTGTGGTCAGCACCACTTTCAATAATACAGTCAGACAAACCACTCTTTCAGAGGCATTCGACGTTGTGAAAGCTTCTTTGAGACAGTCTGAATGCTGGGTTGCTTTTAACAGAGAAGCCCACCTGAGGAGCATACTAGCCTCTAGAATGTAGAGTAGAGAATATGCATTATTTTCATTAATGACAGAAAATGAGATGTGAACAAAAATGCTGAAATAAAATAAACGTTAAATTTATAATATATTTTCTCAAAATTCGCTGAATAAACAAAATGGAACTGGAATTGTTATCTATTCACAAGTGTGTCAGATTTCGGAGCTGACACAAGGGGGAGGTACACTTCAGTTCATCAGCGAGTTGACTCAGTTCAACTTAGCCATGTATTGGTTGGTTAAACTTTTGTTGCCTTTTGTTAAAAAACAAAAATCTGTATGCATTTTGCGGAAGGACATTGTTATGGTTGTGCTTCGCTCTGCGTGACTGTACGGATGAATATTTTTTATAACATTCACTATTAGGCTTAAGTGATATATGGCCAGATTTACTAATAGCTGGCCCTCTTTTGGCGTTAAAAACTACTGTCAGAATTTACTAAAGACACGCAGTGAAAAATTAGCACCTAAAGGGCGTTGACAGAGTTATTTTTGCGGCTGACCTTATTGGTTATGCATTTGTAGGAGTTTCCCTCTCAGATGCTAAATTTACTGGAGGAGAGTATTTAAATGAATCATGCAAGGTGATTTAGACTACTACGGTTTGCGCTCGTAAAATTACTGGTAATTGCACCATTGTTTTCCATTCCAAAAAAGCATGTCTTAAACCAGGTGTTGCTCTTGGTTGATTGTGTTGGTCATTATGGAAATTATCCAGCTGCGTCTGTGTTCTTTAATTTGTCAGTAGGCTAGTCATGCGCAGAACATTCCACCTCCATCTACGTTTTTTTTCTTTCTTTGCCCTGTTTAGTAAATCTGGCCCATAACCAGTTAACATTACTGTACCCATTAATAAACATATACAATAAATAAATTCCAATGTTTTTGTTTTTTTGTAAACGGGTGATTCTCCGGAGGTTGAAGATTTAGTTGCTCCATGTCAACTTTTCTCACTCAATGTGACAACTAACTATGCCACTCCTCACCATTAATACATCAAAGTACCCGGAGCAACTTATCTCTATTTACGGATATGATGAGACACGCACGGACAATGTATGCACATCCAGTGAAAACCATCCCGACAGGTCTAAATTACAAACGTTTATAATAGGCTTACCATAGTCAATCAGGGTAAAACCAAGCATGTTTTGGAAGGAAGATTGATTGAACAATTATTGATGTCATTAACTGCATTTGAGTAATAGAATTTAATGATTGCATAACATTTAATGAAAGTTAATGATAGCAACATATGTTATGAACAACCTAAACATTTTCAAAATTATTCTGCCTCTTTGATTCTAATTTGTGTTTTGGGAGCATTTTTTTACTGTTAAGCATCTAATACCCTCATAAGAACCTATTTTTAGTGCATTTTTGATGCACAAGCTCAACAAATGCCTAAGTTTATACCCGTGAGTCACGTTTACACTTTTTAAAACTGAGAACAAACTAATCTCCAACATCAATTATACGACTCTCCAATAAATTACAAATAATTAAGACTTGCTTCTATTTTGGCGGTTTGACCTTTCGGGTACAAACACTCATCAAACATAATTAGGAAAGAGGAAATGAGTTATTTACTGTTTGTCAAGGCTGCCTGTCATTACACAAAACTCTGACAGGTCATAATGTGAGAAGTGTCATTCATTTAGTTGTGTTTACCTAATGAGATGACATGGCAGTTATAGAGTGAGACTCGTGGATGAATTATGAACATTACTGCAGGAAGCTTATTCTATGTTAAAATATATTTTTTAGATCTAACCTTTATAAAATTTGTATTTCTGTATGTATGTCTATCAAACATTGGAAGGAGAAATGCATCCATCTTTGTAGGCTCACGATTGCTATAGCAACAATACAACAGAAATACACAGAAAAACAATTAAACATTCCTTCCATTCTTTTGCAAAAGAGCTTTTTAATATACAAAAGAAAGGCAACATCAGTTTCCAGCCGTAAAGAGAGAAGCCTATTCTCTATTCTTCCTCAAAGCCCAGGGCTATTATTCCGGCAGTCATCCTGCACAATTCCTTTTAGGTGAAATAATTCCCTCCAAACAAAAGTCTTACGGTCTCATGTCTATCGTGTGGTTTACAAAATGCCGTTTTAGTGAGGCTTTTTCAAAAGTTGGCACAGATTACAAAAAGTATGTAAGAAGCTTAAAGAAAGTCTTAGCAAGGGTGTTGTTTCGCGTGGCTTTAATTGCTGTTATCATGCCCCATTTACAATGATTAATAGTGTGATTTTCTATACAACTGCCAGTTTTTTTGCATAGTAAAGGCGAACAGCAG
Organism: Gobiocypris rarus; assembly: GCA_023029165.1. Taxonomy (NCBI): domain Eukaryota; kingdom Metazoa; phylum Chordata; class Actinopteri; order Cypriniformes; family Gobionidae; genus Gobiocypris; species Gobiocypris rarus. The sequence goes on along the minus strand of CM040921.1, from coordinate 31,041,688 downwards.
TAAATTGTAGATGGATGACATGAAAGATACAGCACATGAAAGAGGAACATGATGATAATCAAAAAACATTGCTCATTTTTATTAAAATAGATGGTCTATAAGTGTTGAGGAAAGATCAAATGTCTTGTACGGACTACAAAGAAACTAGCTACCTGATCCGTTCCAGCAAATAAATGATTACACATGTTAGATATCTAAAAATGTGCTTTTCCAAAAAATGCTTCTTCTCTGGCCACTGACCTCCTTTGAACTTTGGACATTGGCCTAATGCATGAGTGGCAACCATTGCATTCATTTCTAGGGCAGCGAAGACACGCCAAAATTAGCAAGCCATCTCAGTGTTATACGTTTTTCATCTAAACCGGAGAGGATGTAGAACGTATGCTTTCCCCTCGGCCAAGGTGGACCCACAATGCGTCTCAAAGTAGTGCAACCTGACACCAAACTTAACATAAACAATCGTCCGACTGCATGTTAAATGCATTTGAGAGCGGAGTCCATTAAGAAACCGTACAAACAGATCCTGCAGGGATAAGGGAGTACTCAAGCACTGTAAAGGAAAGGAATCAAGCGCTATTAAGATATAAGATGACCAAAATAACAGATTATCTCCAAGAAAAGCTCATAATCAAAGTGTCCTTGTGTGTCGAGATCACTTACATGGGAAACTCCGTCCCAGAATAGTTTGAATGTTTAGCCCTCAGGCTGTTCAGTATTTTATAAATATATAAGCAAGAGCAGTTACGAAGCCTAATGACGGTAAACATGGTGGTCTTTGAATCCTCTCTATAGGGGCCTTTCTCTGCTGTCATCTAAAATGGAGGGTAATGGTTACTGTACACCACTCTAATGGCATGCGTAAGGGTCTGCATTCTTATGCTAAAATTGCATGCTGGCCTTTCAACCCCAGGAGAGAAGCTGAGATGCTATAATAGGCTTTTAACAGCCTCTCACTATGACAACAATTAAGAAAATAAGAAATATGAGATGAGAGAACATGCATGTACTTTATGAAAGTAAATAGACTTTAACTTTAGATCTCACAGCAGTATGTCGCAATTGGCAATATATTTAATAATTTATGCATGACACCATGGACACCTTGCACTGCATGTCAGCCTCCATTTGTGTCATTTAATGTTGTTTGCCTTACAGAGTTTAAAACACTGTGATATGTTTTTAATTGCCTTTTGTTTCCAAACCTGAAACCCACAATATTACAGTAAACCTTCTGAGATATTGAATACGTTTATATCAGCTATCTAATGCACTTTTCCCATAACAAAACAAAATCTAACTTTTGACTGGGAGGCTGTGCTGAAAGTTGACCTTTGAACCTTTAATTCCAAGGAATAATGTCAACTTTTGGCCTGGACTGTAATTCATTGCACCTTCAGAGCATAAAATAAAACGTTAATGTTTGGATGTACTGAAAACCTTTTGAACCTTTAACCTCCATAAGGAATACAGCTTAGAAGACAAATCCCCATATAATATATTTTTTGCTGAAAAAACACCATGGCAAGGAATTTTTAAGGTACAGAAAACAGAAAAGTAATATATTATATGATAATATGCATGGGTTTAAAGCACTTTGAGGCTATATTTGTGTAATTTACCTACAAATCTTAAATAATGCATTTAATATTCAGTCCACACTCGTGTACAATAAAGCAAAATTGCTAACT
>CM040921.1:30712500-31037500 GCA_023029165.1 Gobiocypris rarus | reverse complement strand
CCATCTGGGCTTAACCTCCAGGGCATTACCACCTCTTTCCTCCCACAGAGTCCAGAATATATACAAACCAATACATATAAGCTAACATGTGTGGGACAGCTTCCATGTTGTTACATTTCCTGAAAAACTTTAAGTGGTGCTTGCCCATGCAAGCCAGGGTCCAACTGCTAAGTTGCTCTGATTGTTTTTTTGTTTTCTGTAACTTGTTGCTATGTGGTTGCTAGGAGCTAGTTGAATTCCAACATGGAGAGGTTGTGTGACAAGCCCTCGTCCTTAAAAACCAAGAATAAATCTATGCAACATAAATATATGCAACAAGGAAAAATATGGTTTATACAGACTACAGTGTGTTTCATGCAGTTAATTACTGTCTGCTAAAAATATGAAACCATCAAATTTCCAAAAGACATTTATAAACCAAACACTAAAACTATAAAGACAGACAATGTCAAACTAAATGGTCAATTTTCCAGCCTATTTCATGCTGCTTCTTTTTTTTTAAAAAAAGAAACAAAAATGTAGTACTCTCTTGGTTCATTACTATAAAATCTTGGACCATAAACAAAAACCACTGAGTAGATATAGTATAATCTTGCTGATATAATTAGGACTATATGCTGAAAAAAAGCCCTACATTTTACAAAAACTAACATTTGAAACCAGTCTAAACTGGTTTGCTGGTTTTAGCTGGTTTAATAGGGTCTCTAGAACCACCAAAACACCTATAAAACAGCCAAAAGACCAGACTGGGAGACCAGCAAACCAATTTACACTGGTTTAAGATGTTTCACAAGTTGGTAGGGTCATTTTCAGCGAAAGAAACATTTGCCGTTAAAATAGAGATTTCTTATGGAGTTTTGGTATGGGCAGATGGTTTGAGGAACAAAGAAATTTAATCAAATAAAATAAATAATTAATTGAAATAAGAGCATTAGATGGTGAAGAGATTGAGATAAAAGTGGCAAATGGACAAAACCAGAATTAAATGTCCAAGGGAGTGAGCAACAACCTGTCATTTCCCCAATATATCTCTGTAGCCCAGCGGGACAGACATCTCTACCCCCAGTAAATGACACAATGACAGATTACTGAGAGCAAACAGATAGCGGGGGTAGAACAAAAGAGCATAAAATCCATACATCTCTCATAATGTTTTTGTGGAGCCCTTTCACCCAAACTCATCCCAGGATGGCATGATGACAGACTGCAGACCTTCATTCTCTCCTTTCCTCCCCTTCATTTTTGCCTCTCACTCCTCCCTGATGGTGCTTGTAAAAACTAGAGAGATGGTGCCATTAATCTCCTGTCAGAGAAGATTACACTTGATTCCAAAAGGCTAAACAAGGTTAAAGACATGCTTCACTTGCTGAAAGGCCGATGTTAACAGCCAGGGCCCACAAGCAAAGTTACTTTGGTTTGTTAGCATTTATCAGTCTTGAACTGTTGGACAACACTATACTTGCTGATGAGATAAATGTGGATACTGACACTGGCTGTCTTTATGACAAAGAACCTCAGAATGAATGTGGAAATAAAGCCAGTGTGCGGTTGGGAAAAGGACAGACGTGTCAACAGTGAAAATGATTTGCTCTTCACAGCATCGTTTAACAAACAAATTACTGAACCATAACTGCCTATCGTTTGCACCTTGTCTGACAGTGACGCATGGAGTCAAAGCGTTTCATTAATAAACTTAGAAATGAGATGTATACATCTGAGAGAAAAATGTATCCGTATATGCCAAATAAGCAGTCCTACGTTACATAGAGAATGCAAACTGCTGTATTTACGGCTAAATGAAGCTGACAGTTACAGAAAATGGACCGCGAGAACAAAGCTGGGGCAATAACTGCAAATATTCTGATTTATGTGGGAGTCAGAAACTATTGCAAGTCCTCATGATGACTGCAATAAAACCAGCTGATGACAACTGGAAAAAGACAATAAATACGTTCAAAAGAAATAAGCTATAAGTTATGTAGCAGAGCAGAACGCTGCTTGCCAATTGGCCAAAGACTTGATTCATTTCTTAATCACGTTTTTTGAAGTTTTTCCAACTGTACAAGCAAATGGTTTGGTGAAAGGATTTGAATTACAAGCCCCCTTTAAATCAAAGTTCAGGTACATTTTCTTTTAAAATTTTACAGATATGAGCACTGAAATGCATCGCTTTAATTCAGGACCAGCCAAACGATAAGCCATCCTATTTTAATTTCATACAGTATTTTATTTACAGATTCACATACAAATGTATACTATATGAAACCTCTCTGAAACACACCCTATATCTGAATAATATGCACAGCATGGAGCAAAAGGCCCTCAAGTATTAAAAACATTTTATATATATCGTTTCAATGACTTTTGTTCAATAAATATATTGTCATTAAAATTTTCATTTTAAAAAATTATGAAAATATTCATAAAAAAACGGATTATGAAAACTTACACTGCTTAAAGATGTCATAATATTTTAACTATCTATCTATATCTATATCTATATCTATATCTATATCTATATATATATATATATATATATATATATATATATATATATATATATGCAAAACTGCATGCATTTTGCAGAAGAACATTATTTTGGTTGTGGTTCGGCTGCTTGACAGTGCAGATGAATATGGTTATCCTACTACTCATAAAACATTAACTACTAGGTTTCAGAGATATAATGTTAACCAGTTTAGATGGAAAGTTTAAGCTGAGTAGCTTTTATACCCATCAATCGACACGGTACTTCCTTGAAAAATAATTTCCAGCACAGCACTACAACCATAATGAAATCACCCTTCACAATAGATAACATTACTGCTTTACAATGAACTCTGTTATAGAGCTACATACGGCAATTTATCTGTTCAATAAAATACCTTACTCGCCTGTTGAGTTATAAAAATGCCATCTCCATTTCACTTTTACAACATTTCAAATCCATCAGTTCTTGCACATCTCTAAAAAGACAAGCCAATGTTGATTCTTGTTTTATTACGAGCTCTGTCGCATTCTCTTTTTGTCAGCAGACTCAACAGGTGCCCCATGTCAACCTTTCCAACTCGTTGTGACAACTAACCTATGCCTCTGTCAAAGTAGGAGCAAGGCATACATAATAGGCTTGTTCAAGATGCATTGGCGCTGCGGAGTACACCAGGTTTAAGCCCAATTTAAACTTCTGGGTCTAGTGTACGCCGTAACTACGGAATTGGCTGTGTGTAACACACCTGTAGCTTATGGCATAGCCTGGCGTGCACCTCTCGAAAAATATAACAACTTGTCAATTCTACGTGGACTGCAAACGCTGTGACTGGTCTGCCAGAACCCCTCCCTCAGGGGTTATCATGCTCCCTCTGCATGTGTAATTGCACATCAAGGAGTCGCAGAAATATAAATGAAAATTGCCGTGTAGCCCACAGTGTAGAGGCTACGGCACAGGTCCGACGCATAATTATAAATCAGTCTTTATTCTTGCAAGAGCCGATCCTCCCATATATGCAATCTAGGGCCCTCGAACCACCAGGGGGCGCCCTTGCTCATCACTATATAAAATAAACATGACGATCATATACCATATGCCCTTTTTATTTCTCATGCTTTAATTTTGTTAGAAAATTTTGCTTTTTGAAAGCCAATTCAAATATCATCATTTTGCGTCATCGGAGGAGTTTTTGTCCAGAGGCTAAAGACTTCAGCCAGCAGAGGGCGCTATTTCTACATGTTTTCAACATCGCTCTCACAGCACTCAGAGCACTCGGCTCGGGAGCTGCGGAGATTCATGTAAACGGAGTGGTGGAGAGCAAAGTGAGAGTTTCAACTTTTCAAATGAACTTCCTATGAAAGTTAAGCTTCCAAAGACATGAACTGAAAATGCGCAGCCGTGAATCCCGCGCTTACCTCAGCTCAGCTCATGTGATGAATGCATCTGACTCCTGCTGCGTTTGTGCCGTGACACTCAGGCTCACTCACTATTTAACGTTTTGACGGGTTTCCCTATACACATTTTCATAACTTGCAGTTTGTTTCCTTGATGTTTTAATTCCATTATAGAAAACTACCAGTGAACCTTGCATACTGAAAACCATTGTGGAACTTGTGGGACCATATAAAAATGTATGATGCTATCCAGATATCCGCTTTCTGCTGTTTCTGTAATTTTGGTCAAATGCAGGCTATTTTCGCTGTGTATAAAACATAAAATACGATTCATATGATTACTCATATATGTAAATATGCACTACATTATTGACAAGATTTGATTAAAAATAAAATTATTTTATTTTTATTAAAGAATTTCAACTACAATCAGGGCAGGGGGTGAATAAACAAAAATAAGACAAATACATAAATAAGATATATAAGATAAAAAATTTATATGAAAATGTTTACAAATGTTTACAAATTTTACAGCTTTCTTATTTTTTAAACAACATTGCATTTAGGTATTGTTGAATTTCTGATTTTGTAATTAAAAACAAAGGTTTATTTTCACCAAATGTACATTTATGAATACTACATTTTGCTAAAAGAAGTAGCAGATTAATTAAGTAATATTCCTTATGATAAAATGTATCAGAGGGGTAAAAACTACATTTTTAAAGCACAGGTGAAAGCTGGGCATGTTGGGTATGTGCTACACCTGTATACCAAACATAGGCTGCTTCATCACCGATACAGAAGTTTGAATTAAAATTGAGTAAATATTATTAAAGTAAAGGATTACAGATGCAGCTCTGATATTCCTGTGTATTTCAAACATGCATATTTGGATACTTAGACTAGAGTTTGTTTTTGGTAATTTTACAATCTTTCTTTAGATGGAAATAATTGCAAGTATAGCCATTTTTACAACTCAGTTTCAACTTAACTGGTGGTTTAATGTTGTTAGATCGTGCTGATACAATTATGATTACACATTGCGGTGGGATCAGTTTCAGCTAAATAAACTTGCGGTCCCCTGGAAATCACAAGTGAATGTAAACATTTGCAGAATAGGCTACTTATTAAATTGAGATATCTGTGGGTTTTTCTTTGAATTTCGTAGAGGAAACAGAAGAAATGGTCCAAAGAATCTGGCGTCCATCTGATGGGGGAATTAACATGAATATTTTTTTATACTTATATATAAATTAAATGTAACATACAGATCAGTTTACACATCAAGATGGCAGACATTTGAGAATGGGAAATAAAAAATAAAAAAATTTCTGAGGGCCATCTCAAGGCTGGTCAGAGACCCCATGCAGCTCCCGCTCTATGTGCAAGAAGAAGCTTTGGCTGGAGATAATGAGGCCCCCCGCACGCTTTCCACAGTCAGTCCTGCTGCCTCTGAGGACTCGAGCCGCACGTGCAGTGGGTACAAAACCCCAGACCCCCACATTCATCTTCACCGGCCCGTCTGTATCTCCACTCTAATGGTCTGGACTCATCTGAAGGCCAAAGGTAATTTGATGCGCTCTGCAGTAATGAGCGTGGTGTTGCTGACATCTGGCCCACTAAGGTGCAAGAAGACAAGCGAAAATACAATGATGGATTACAAAAATACAGAGGACTGCAAAGTCTGAGATAAAGAGGAGAATCTTTATTTGTACATGCAGAAAATCTGTTAGGAATGGAATTTGCTTAAGCCATCGCAGACCTTATACAGAGGAAAGAAGGTCAAAGCGTGAAGCCAACACGATGCATTGTTGTTCCACTTTGCTGACAGATGCTCATCCAAACATTTGGAACACATTTGTTTTACAATCAACAGGGTCCAAATGGCAGACATGGGGAAAAAAAGCATTCCCTAGGTGGGAAATTAGAAACAAACATTTAGAAATGACTATGTTATTTAAAATGTCCATTATAAAACCGATAAAATGTTAAAAACTGATATATATGTACAGTGGGGCAAAAAAAGTATTTAGTCAGCCACCATTTGTGCAAGTTCCCGCACTTTAGATGAGAGAGGCCTGTAATTTTCATCATAGGCACACTTCAACTATGAGAGTTGAAAAAAATCCAGAAAATCACATTCTGATTTTTAAAGATTTTGTTTGCAAATTATGGTGGAAAATAAGTATTTGGTCAATAACAAAAGTTAATCTCAATACTTTGTTATATACCCTTTGTTGGCAATGACAGAGGTCAAACGTTTTCTGTAGGTCTCCACAAGGTTTTTACACACTCTTGCTGGTATTTTGGCCCATTCCTCCATGCAGATCTTCTCTTGAGCAGTGATGTTTTGGGGCTGTCGCTGGGTAACATGGATTTTCAACTCCCTCCAAAGATTTTCTTTGGGGAGGACCTTGAAATGCTTCTTACGAAGCCACTCCTTCGTTGCCCGGGCGGTGTGTTTGGGATCACTGTCATGCTGAAAGACCCAGCCACGTTTCATCTTCAATGCCCTTGCTGATGGAAGGAGGTTTTTACTCAAAAATCTCACGATACATGGCCCCATTCATTCTTTCCTTTACAATGATTAGTCGTCCTGGTCCCTTTACAGAAAAACAGCCCAAAAGCATGATGTTTCCACCCCCATGCTTCACAGTAGGTATGGTGTTCTTTTGATGCAACATAGCATTCTTTCTCCTCCAAACACGACAAGTTGAGTTTTTACCAAAAAGTTCTATTTTGGTTTCATCTGACCATATGACATTCTCCCAATCCTCTTCTGGATCATCCAAATGCTCTCTAGCAAACTTCAGACGGGCCCAGACATGTACTGGCTTAAGCAGGGGGACATGTCTGGCACTGCAGGATTTGAGTACCTGGCGACTGACTGTTTCGAGTTCAAACAGGTGCCATTAATACAGGTAATGAGTAGAGGACAGAGGAGCCTCTTAAAGAAGTTGTTACAGGTCTGTGAGAGACAGAAATATTGCTTTTTTGTAGGTGACCAAATAATTATTTTCCACCATAATTTGCAAATAAATTCTTTAAAAATGTGGTTTTCTGGATTTTTTTCCTCATTCTGTCTCTCATAGTTTTTGCCCCACTGTATTATGTTTGAGGACACTGCACATTTCAATCTTATTCTAGCTGTAAAATTTCACACCGTGAATTAAAGGATAATCTTAAAAGTCTCACCCTGGGACACGGTTTCTGGACTTCTTTAAACCATAGACACAGAAACAGGCTGAGAAGTATGTATGGGAACAAACTCAGAGAAGATTCAATAAGACAAAAGTTCTCCCCTTCAAAAGAAGCTGGCTGAAACGGACATTTGCAAGCTCTCCTTTAAAGAATGACTAATTAAAAAGCAATTACAGATGACAACAACCATGAGGAGGAAGGAAAGCAAGCCGACCTTTGACATGCTCTACATTATACCATGACTACAGGCAAGAGCCATTTACACATCAAAGCAGAGTCTGATAAAAACCAGAGTACTAAAATTTGCTCTGTGGAGAACTGGATGTGGTGTCCATATATTATCCTAACACAAGTATTATCAGCTTTTATCTGAGACTGAAAAGGGAGGTGGAAGTGTAAAAGAAACCTTTTGGGGTGTATTATTCTTTTTTATGGTCCTATATGCCTGATCAATCATTCAAGCATGATTGACCAAAACAAACAGTCCACATTCCTCTCTTTCAACAAGCTCAAACTCAATGGACAGAGACTATTTGTCCAGCAAGAAAAGGATCAAACACTCATTGAATGTCAGGGTGAGGGATCTTTATTGCAGGTTCTGCTGATGCATTACTTGCTGCTGACTTCTATAGTACCTCATCCAAACATATGCTTCAAAAGTACATGTCGTGCACATAAATGTATTTAAATTAGGTCAGAGGTGCCCAATCCTGTTCCTGCAGAGTTCAGATCCAACCCTGATCAAACACACCTGTCTGTAATTCTGGAGTGCTCCTAAAGATCTTAATTACCTAGTTCAGTTGTGTTTGATCAGGGTTGGAGCTGAACTTTGCAGGAAGATAGATCTCCAGGAACCTCTGAACTAGATGCTTAAAACATGTTGCACAGAGGTTATTGGCTCTAACAAACTACATGATTTCAACATTTTATAACAAAGCACTAAAGGGTTCGGCGAAGGCTGTAGAACTTTGAAATCTAATCTCTGCCTTTGTATGCAGTGAACTAAAGCACGGTTACTGTCAATGCATCACTTTCAAGTTTAACTCGAGGCACTCTTCTGCAAAGGAACCACAAGAAAATGGAAAATAAAGCCAAGGGGGAAGGCTTAATGAAGTATCGATGAAATTCAAGACTGCATGTGTAGATTCATTCTTTCAACATTAGACATTTCTGAGGTGCGGCTTAATGTGAAATTGAACTGTTGACAATAGTTATGTACTGCCACCTGGAGGAGGGTGTAGGAAACGGGCTCTATCCTCTTTTAGTGACTCCTGACGCTGTTGAGACCGCCACAAGCAGTAAAAACATGTATTTATGTACAAATTAAAATACAGTATATAAAAGACAACAGACAAACTGTTTATTTTCAGTCACATTGAGGCAGTTTATTGACCCAATGACAAACTACAGTAATGTTTAAGTTCCTTAATTCAAATATTTCATTTTACAAATGAAATACTACTTAAATTTACTACATAAAAAGGGGAAAAACATTGTACAACATTATCAAATGAGAAAATATTTAAAAAAAGCCCTGAAGAATAGAGCTACAAAAAATGATTAAACATAAGAGTACAGTTGGCTGCTAGGAAATAAATCATTTTACACAGGCACACATCACTATTTCCACAAAATGAGGGGTTAGTCACAATAAGCTTCTCCAGGAATTTTGTATCAGTTCAGAGTAAAGCCTGGAACGAGCTGCCAACAGACCACACAAAAATGTGTGCGTATATATATATATATATTTGTTCACAAATTCTTTTGTATGCATTCTTTTCACTGTCAGTCTAGCTCATTGAAACGTGCAAACATGGCCTTCCGAACTGCCTGCTTGTAGGAGGCATGATTCCAGACGACGGGTTCCTTTTTCTTCCGCTTTGGTGAGAAACAAGAAAGAGAGAGCAGATGAAATCAATGACCCTCAACTGCCATAGCTCAAAACATCCTGTAGCTGAATAGATACTCACCTCAACGGTTTCTAAACCCAAGCCTGGTCTCTCGCTGCCTTTATGAGGCTCCCTGCAACAACACCACCACCATGTCACACATCACAATTCAGGTATGAGTGTCCATATCAATGCCAAGTTTAAATGAAATGTATTAGGATACAGAAAAAAAAGATCACAAACCTTGAACTGCCGGCCCATGTGTTTTGCGGCTTTCTTCTTTTTGCTTCAGGTGAACCGTTTGACTCTTTCATTTTCATCTATAGGACATAGGTTCAAAATGAGAGTGAATCATTTCATTTCAGACTACTGTGAGAAAACTATGGAAAATATACTTGTAATCATGTTAAATATTTGATTTATTTCATAGTCCATGCAGACCTGAAATGATACAAAAATCTACTAGAAATGACAAATGATTCAGATGTACATAATTGACGAAGGGAAAATGATACCTCTTTTTCCTGGTTTTCAAGAGCCTCAAGTTCTCTCTTCGACCTTTTGATTTTTAGGTGAATCTCCATATTTTGCTAAAATACAGACAAAAACAAAGGGGTCAAAACCTCACCCACAAGTTTTTAAAACATATATAAGGTCCCACTTATTATGTGCATACATGTTTTTACATTGTATTATTATAATTACCTGCATTTAATTACATCTGTAATTAGTTTCCGCAATTACAGCTACATAATTACTAGGGTTGTGAATCGTCACTGGTCACAATTCAATTTGATTACGATTATCATGTCAGCGATTTGATTCGACATCCTGATGCATCCTCAATTTTCAATATTACTGCACATAGCTACATTTTTGCCATTGAATACAATCAGTCAAACAGGTCCTTCTCAAAAAATGTGCATATTGTGATAAAAGTTCATTATTTTCCATAATGTAATGATAAAAATTAAACTTTCATATAGAAAGCCATCATTGACACCCTCAAGCGAGAGGGTAAGACAGAAAGAAATTTCTGAACGAATAGGCTGTTCCCAGAGTGCTGTATCAAGGCACCTCAGTGGGATGTCTGTGGGAAAAAAGAGTGGCAAAAAAGGCTGCACAACGAGAAGAGGTGACCGGACCCAGAGGAAGATTGTGGAGAAGGACCGATTCCAGACCCTGGGGGACCTGCGGAAGCAGTGGACTGAGTCTGGAGTAGAAACATCCAGAGCCACCGTGCACTGGCGTGTGCAGGAAATGGGCTATAGGTCCCGCATTCCCAGGTCAAGTCACTTTTGAACCAGAAACAGCGACAGAAGTGCCTGACCTGGGCTACAGAGAAGCAGCACTGGACTGTCGCTCAAATTTTGCATGTCATTCGGAAATCAAGGTGCCAGAGTCTGGAGGAAGACTGGGGAGAAGGAAATGCCAAAATGCCTGAAGTCCAGTGTCAAGTACCCACAGTCAGTGATGGTCTGGGGTGCCATGTCAGCTGCTGGTGTTGGTCCACTGTAGACATGTGCTGATATTCGGTAATGCGATATATCACGATAATGAATATGCACAATATTGTTATCGTGGGCACTTGGAAATACCGTAAATAATAATTTATTAACAAATAAATTATTTTAAAATGCATTAAAGAATACTTTGCCCATCAACCGTATAAAATGCTCAACACCGCTGTATTCTGCGTCAAAGGGACACGCTCAGATGTAAATAAGCCCTAAGTGCATGAGAAGCACGTGGCTGAACGAGTGAAGGAGACGCACACGCTGAATGAAGTGCACTTTCAATGACAGCAGAGGGCGCTGATGGAACTGCAGAATGCAGCGTTACCCGAAACCCCACAAACAAAGCAATTGCGCTAGTGAAGTTTTTTCAAATGCTCCAAACAGCCATTAATTTTTAGTAATTTCAATGTTGTTCATCACAGCACCAAATACTTAATACTTAAAGACTTAACAGGCTATTTATTTTCAAACTTAAACATTTTTATATTTTAAATTTGGACTACAGCATGCCCTAATGATTAGACATTTTCTGATTATTTGTTATTGTTTAGTAAAACTTTGAGACATAAGGCTTCATTAGTTAACATGTTAATTCATTATTACCAAACAGTTGTATTTCTTAACTAACTTTAAAAAAAAACTTTCTGTAACAAATGTAGCTATTGCTCAATCTTAGTTAATGTTACCTGTTGTTCTTTATAGCCTAATTCTTTTGCACTTAAAATGTAACTTTTATATATTTTTGGTGCATTGTATTATTGTAGTTAAACATTCAGAGTTATTTTTGTTATTACAAAAAGAGTTCTTAAACCTGTTATACTATTACAACACTTTTTTTGCAACTTATTTCAATATCGTGATAATACAGTATACCGTGATAAAAGCTTAAGCAATTAATCGCAACATGAAAAATTGATACCGGCACATGCCTAGTCCACTGTGTTTTATCAAGGGCAGGGTCAATGCAGCTAGCTATCAGGAGATTTTGGAGCACTTCATGCTTCCATCTGCTGAAAAGCTTTATGGAGATGAAGATTTCGTTTTTCAGCACGACCTGGCACCTGCTCACAGTGCCAAAACCACTGGTAAATGGTTTACTGACCATGGTATTACTGTGCTCAATTGGCCTGCCAACTCTCCGACCCTGGGGACTCACTGACCTGAGGAAGATCTGTGGAGTAGAAGAGAAAGTTGAGAGACGCAAGACCCATCACTCTGGATGAGCTTAAGGCCGAAGCATCCTGGGCCTCCATAACACCTCAGCAGTGCCACAGGCTGATTGCCTCCATGCCACGCCGCATTGAAGCAGTCATTTCTGCAAAAGGATTCCCCAAGTATTGAGTGCATAACTGAACATAATTATTTGAAGGTTGACTTTTTTGTATCATTTTTAAGTCGGATGAAATATGCTATTTTTTTAGCTGTATGCCAAAATCATCAGTATTAAAACAATAAAAGACCTGAAATATTTCAGTTGGTGTGCAATGAATCTAAAATATATGAAAGTTTAATTATCATTACATTATGGAAAATAATTAACTTTTATCACAAAATTTTTGAGAAGGACCTATATATATTAACTCCTTTTTATTTTATCTGCTCCAAGAAAGTACATGTATGTGACAAATGTCAGAGAAACAGTAAGCTGTAATCTATTACTACATCGATGCAGAAACGGCCATATGAGCATCGCATGCAACAATTACTTTCATCACCCCTCATAATTACACTGTTAACCCTCCCCTTTTAACACGCCCATAAACCTACCCATACCACATAACCTAAACCCATATCCCACCTCAATAGCAGCACAAGTGTTTTGCAATACAACATCAACACAATAAGTATATTGTACTTATTTTTGGATGTAATTACACAGTAGTTAAAGACATACCTATAAAGTGTGCCCTAATATAATAATACATAAAATATGCAATAACAATTCTTCTCTACGCAATTTTAATTATCGATTTGTGAGACCTTGCATTACGTCAACAGTCCTCAAAAGACCATATAAGTTTTAGTCAGAGATTTTGTACCTTATGCAGGTCTGAGTCGTGGATAATACCAGATACCGTGATAAAAGCTTGCATAAATTAACGCAACATGAAAAATTGATACCGCACATGCCTAGTCCACTGTGTTTATCAAGGGCAGGGTCAATGCAGCTAGCTATCAGAGATTTGGGAGCACTTCATGCTTCCATCTGCTGAAAAGCTTTATGGAGATGAAGATTTCGCTAGAGAGCCCATGGCCCGCTGCCAAACACAAAGAGGGATAGGCTTTGATCTACAATGACACTCGCTGTAAATCTGCTTTAGTGTGGGTTATCAAATATCCTTCATCAATCAGAGTCAAGGTAATGTGTGCTCTTTTAGCGGTCTGGGAAAACTGAATCCATGAAGTTTGTTTGTGTGCATGCGAGCGTGCGTGTGTTGTTGATACTAAAGGCTGTAAACTCTCACCTTCGATGATTTTTCGTCTTTTTGCTTTGGAGGAGCAAGAGGCTTCTTGAATAATTCATCTGCACCAGTGACCTATATGAATAAGAAAACATTATTAAAAAATAACAGGCATTAAAATGTTTGAAAGAAAGATTTAAAATTAGCTAAAGTTTATTGGGCTGTTATAAACCAATGACTAAAGGGTGGAGGACCTATATATATTAACTCCTTTTTATTTTATTAACAAGGATGTTAATAGGAATTAGAAGAAAACGGGATTATAAAGTTTAAAGCATGCCAGTGAAAACAGATGAGGGGAGTGACACGAGTAAGGATTGGAGAGAGAAAGTAGATTTCAAATGCAGTCCAATGAAATAATTTATGGATACAACACTATAAGACTAAAAATACAATGTGATACAATATTTTGCTGACCGATAAAAATAGAACATGGCACATGCAACCCAATCAGTTTAAGTGAAAGGTAATCATTATTTGCAGCAAATTCTCAATGTTGTTGTTAATGTATATTTCAGCAAACAGTTGCTTTGTAAATTCAATTTAACAGCATTCAAGAGTGCAAAAGTCATCACTCTGTATACTAAACACTTACATTAAGTTTCCATGCATAAATAACAATTCTTCTCACGCATTTTAACGATTTAGACCGATTTTTAAACTGCAGGGAGGAGTATTATTTTGAGAGCTGCTGGTGGCGGATCAGAGCATCTTTATTAGGGAACTGCCTCCTGCACAGAAGACACGCCATCTTCTTCCAGTCTGTCAACCTGTCCTCCTTTTGTCTGCCTGCAGCTGGCTCTTACGGGTTCAGCTTCCTGCTTCTCGTGTTTCTCTTCTTCCTCTTCATCGCTGCCTGCCCCGTAGTCAACATTCGAGAGCATGCTGCATGATCAGCGCTTCACATATCACAACCATTCAGTGTTTTCAACCACATAATGTTTATTTTAGGTTTCAGACATGTAATCCTTCATCATCAATCAGAGTCATGTAATGTGTGCTGCTTTAGCGGTCTGGGAAAACTTGAATCCATTCATACAGTTAAGATAAGTGTTTTATTCACATCAGATACACATTATATAATGACTATATAGTTTACTCTATTCTTCTCCCATCGTGGGATACTAAAGTACAAACTCCTCACAGATGATTTTTCGTTCTTTTTGCTTTGGGAGGAGCAAGAGAAGCTTTTGAATAATTCATCTGCACCAATGACCTATGAATAAGAAAACATTATTACAAATATTAGAAAATCAGAATATAAGATAGTTCATGACATAGTTAGCAAGTTTGTGGATATTTTGAATAAAAATGAAAAATAAACCCGATACAGGTGAGCTAAGCGGGATTACTCTAGTTTAAAACATGCCAGTGAAAACAGATGAGGGGGAGTGACACAAGTAAGGATTGGAGAGAGAAAGTAGATTTCAAATGCAGTCCAATGAAATAATTTATGGGATATAATTTATGGGACATTGCAACCCACAACACTATAAGACTAAAAATACAATGTGATACAATATTTTGCTGACCGATAAAAATAGAACATGGTAGCATGGAAAGGTTGAATTTGTTAAGTAAATTGTGTTTTGTATTTAATTATATATTTATATATTTAAGTATACTTTAAACTTGTAATAAATTGTTCAATTTAAATAATTAAATAAAAAGCCCAGCCTGTATTGGCCTATCGAAAAAAAGATACCCAAACCTAGTTTTAATTAAACTAGTAAAATTCTGATGAAAATTCAATTTAAAATCATAAAATGTATCTTCTTACAAGAAGTATATGTAGTATAGGTATGTTGCCAATATCAAAACTAATTTTTATGGACAGGAGAAAAAAAAAATAAAAAAAAGTTATCCAACCTTTCTTTCAAAGATGGCGAAGGCTGCATCAGCAGCCTTTGAGGGCCTTTGGTCGTCTCCACACTTGAGGAGAGGGGAAGGAGCTCGTACGCTTTCCTTATGTCTGTTCTGGATTTTCGCCCATCGCTCCATGTCTTTCATTATCTGATGATCAGGTCCAAAATTACCTCACAGATCTAACACAGTGTTTTTGTCATTTCTAATAAGGGACAGAACATGTGATGCAATAAAAATGATGTTAATACCTTAAAAGCAGCTAAACTTCTGGGCTTTTCCTCCTTTTCCTTCTCTTTCTTTTCTACACGTGTTGAAGGTTCCTCTTCCGACTGCACCTCTGCCACGGACTCTGGAGCCACCTCTGGGATTACCTTCGCCTCCTCCTCAGTGATGGGCGTGGCTATGACCTCAGCAACAGTTGCCACGGGAACACCAACTTCAGGGGGTGGCTCGTGAACATCAGTGGAAGAGCTCTGGACTGGGATGTAGGTTTTTGTGGCACTGTCCCAGTACAGGTACTGCTGATTCTGAGCATCGTAGAAATACTATAGAAGCAAAAAAATAAACATTTAGTAATTTTACATTGTATTTTATTCATCAGGAGAATCAAAGGGCCATTTTCTATACTTACCCTTGAGTTGGGATCATAGTACAGGGTAGTCTGAGGGTCATAGTAGAAGCCTGATGTAGCGTCGTAAAGAAAGGCTGACAAATCCGGAGCCTCAGATCCTGCAGTAACAGGAGCAAAATTATCAGACAAGATCAAAAGCGATCTTCAACTAGGGCAAGTGAATATTGTAAATATACATCAATGCACAATATTTTGAACATTATTGAATATTATGCTAATTTACTGTGCCTTATTACATCAAGTTTCTTAAAGACCACAACATAAGTTCTAGCCTGTCATGTACATTTGATTGTGTTAATAGCATTTCAGATTTAAAATTAAGTAGCAAACATGATCAAATCATTTACATTCAAAATGTCTGATTTATGAATAAATTCAAAACTCTGAAACTATATCAGAGTTGTCATTTAAAAAAAGACCCAATTGGCATTTATGTATTCAAATGTTTTCGAAAATAGGTTTAAGAATATTAATAAGATAAAACAAAAGATACGATAAATTAAGTCTTAATAAGTGGTACATATATTTATAAACAAAACTCAAAAATGAAAATTCTGTCAATAAGTACTCACCCTCATGTGGTTCCAAGCCTGTAAGACTTTCGTTCAAGAGATTGTAAAGCTAATCCATGAATTGAGTGGTTTAGTCCAAATTTTCTGAAGAGACGCTATTGCTTTATATGCTGAACAGATGTAATTTATGCTTCTATTTACATATAAACACTCATCAACGAACACATCAGTTATGATAAACGGAAGCTCAAGCAAGCTAGAACAAATGAGGTTCATTCTCATTTGTTAGGCTGCACGTTTGATCTTCCGCAAGCGGTTTGTTCTTGCGCATCAAGATAAATGTTTATATGTGAATAAAAGCCTAAATTCAATCTATTCATTATATAAAGTGATCGAGTCTCTAGAGAATTTAGACAACACCTCTCGATTCATATGGAGTAGTTTTACGATCTCTTTATGAAAAGTGGTAGTTGCATATCTTGTCAATAGAGAGTACAGCAATGGCTCAGATTTTATTAAAAAGATCTTCATCTGGGTTCTGAATATGAACAAAAGTCTTAAGGGTCTGTAACCACATGAAGGTAATTATTGACAATTTTCATTTTGGGGTGAACTAACCCTTTAAGGCAAACAATCTACACATAGCATTATATAATTATTGTAAAAGGGCTGAAACATAGAAATAACAGATAAGATAGCACAATAAAAATTATATTAACAAGAATACCAAAAAGTATAATGATGAATCCAAATTCAAATGCCATAGGCAGACAAAATGTTTCCAAATGCTCCACAAAACCTGTTAACCTTCAAACTGAACAGTGTCATACCGTAGCTGAAGCTGTCAGTGGACTCCGCAGCTCCAGGGAGAGCAGCATCAGATAAAGCTGCAGTCTGGCGCTCAGCTGTCTGGACTGACTGCACCATTGCGGTTGTCTCAGAATACATCACAACCTGTGCACAGCTTGAGAGTCAGTTGCATTCCAAAAACCAATCTCTCTTGGCTTAAATTGGCCGCCCTATCTTGAAAATGTTTATTTGTGCTAGTAGAACAAGAAAATCACCTGTGTAAAGCTTGAACTCTGCATTGCAGCTGAAGACAATGTAGCATCCGCTCCCATTGGCTCACCTGCAGGAAGTCCCACAGAACACATACCTAAATATACTATTCTACAATCAATTTCAAAACCATAAATGTAATAAAAAAAGTAAGGACCATATACCTTGCAAAGCAGGTCATTGCTGTAAAAGGTGGAGGATTTTGCTGCTTATGGATACTGATGTTAGAAACAGAAAAACAGAAAAATTATACATGGAAAATGGAATACAAGATATCTGATGTGACGAGGGACAGTTTACAATAGGCTATTTTTGCACTAGATAGACGTGAACTCTGGTCATCTGCTATATTTTTTTTGTTTTTCAGCATCTCACACAATGGGTGCTGTTTTTAAAATGTTGTGTCAAGTTAAAGAAAGCTCTAACTTATAAAACAGTGTCTAGCTGTCTGATCACAACTTTTGTTCACAACTTATGTAATGCATAGAAATAACTTACCATCATAACATCTGGAGGGAAACCCAGGAGAGAAGTGTTTGACTTATCATTGTCCCTCCTATAGCTGCAGCGAAAACACGAGTTACCTTAAAAAGCTTCTAAGCTCAAATAAGAACGTAGAAATTTCTTCTCTTATGATTTATTCCAAAGATGAGACTTACTTCTGGTTTTTTAAAGGCTTGGCAACCTCAGCATAAACTCGGACTCCATCAATCATGATAGGGCGGGGTTTGGTGAGCAGCTCTACCAATCGTGTCACATGCTGTATATAAAAATGAGTGGTATAGTTTCTAATGGACCAACAAACATCGTTGACCTTTTTGAGATATTATATTATAATTAGAATAATATTGTATGAAGGAATAATATACCTCATGCGAGTCCATATCGACAAAGCAGAAGCATTTGGATCCAGGTGACTTCCCTTTTACCAGACGTACATTGCGCTCATCCAGGTACGCAAACGGATCCAGGGCTTGCAAAATGGTCTCCACGGTGGTAGTGGGCAAAATGTTCTTAATAATCATTGCTAAAAACAAGACTTGAAACTTTAGAACAATCTGCCACCTTTTATAGATTTTTGCTTTTGCTTTTAGAAAATGTAATTGATAGTTGACATCACTTACTCTTGCTCTCCTTGAAGATTGGATCAGAATGTTGCAAATTTTGGCGTGATGCTCTCTGATTGGTCCATTCCTCTGTCTGTTGCTCCACCTCCTGCTGTTGTAGCTGCTGGTCCACTTGCTGTTGCCATGCTTCCGGAGTCAAATTGGAGCTTCTCTGCCACACACCTTGAGAGGCGGGATCCTGCACAGGTTCAGCACCGGTTTCCTCCTTTATATTCAGTGGCAAGACTGGATTTGGTAATAAACCATCATCACTGGCTGGAGCAGCTTTAACTGGTGGTTCATTATACTGCAATCCAAAATTAAATAATGATTACATTTAAGGATTTCAATTACATTAATGGAGGAGTTGCATCATAATTTAAAAAAATAAAAATCCATCCAAAGCTTTACCAAAAAGGAAACTCACCTGTTCCTTCACATTTTTGTCGGGCTGGATATATTTAAGCAGTGCAGTCTTGTCACCAACCTTAACAGACCCTAGAAAACAGGAATAAAAAGTATTTTAAAGCTAATTGATTGCCATCTTCCCAAAAAACCAACCCAACTTAAAGAAAGGTATTTCCAAAAATGCCCAGCAAACCCATTTGAGGCCATAAAAACAGGCAGGTCTGATCTGGGCTTTGCTTATGCCCCGGTTTGGACTAAATTTTGCTTTATACTTTAGTTTTTCCCATCTGCCTTTGTTTTACAATGTGAAAAAGTCTTTGTGGTTTGTTATATGATTTGTGTACTATCACCTTAATGTGATTGCTAACCTGAAATTACAATTGACAGAATATTCCTAGTAATGTCAAAGTATATACTAGAATCATCCATAACATGATGAATAAAGAGAAAAGTTTGGCTTCTTGCAAGTAAGAAGGCTGTGCAAACAGATAGCAGTGGAGCAGCTTGGCAAAAGTTCACCACTAGGACACAGTTCACTTTAATAATGGGTTGGACGGCCACAGAATTTAACTCTTTTAAAGAAAGGGAGAAAATGGCACAAAACAGCAGTGACATTCTTTAAGCTAGGCCATCAACCTTTCACATTTTAAATCGCATACATTTATGCTGTTTATAAATATGGTTTCAAAAGCCAGTCTATAAATTGACTGTCCCATCAGGAAAAGTCCCGATACTCTCTACTGTCACCAGTTCACACCTGATCAGAGATTATTGTTTATGGAAAAAAAAAAGACCTTTAAAAGCTCTTCAGCTTTTAGGCTCAAAGAACATTCTAAGTAAGTGACCCAACGGTGTTATGTGATCAGCGGTATCGTCTTACCCACCGTCGTTCTGGACCACTGTCGCAGTGATTCGTTGTAGATTTTTTACAGTGCATAAAATACAAAAACAAGATTTAAAAAAAAATGTTTTATGTTATCCTGTTAGCTGGCCAGCAGAGAAATTGTTTGCAGTTTATGGAGAAACAAGAAACCTGAGCAAAATTATTTTCTGAAAGGTACTTTGGCAGACATTTAACAAAAATTGGGGAAATAATATGCTGATACAACCAGAACAACTCACAGGGAATTCAAGTTTCAGCACAACTGCAAAATAGCTCTCAACACAAACCCAAGCAAACTTTAAAGTTGATGTACTCGCCTTATATTTACAGTACAAGTTTGATAAGAAAAGCGTAAATACTGCTACACGAAAGTCTACTTTTTCCAAGTCTGAAATGTCCAAACAAACATTAGCATGGATCTCTATATATCCAGACAAACCACCATGAAGTCAGTCAAGCTGGATTAAGCAGGAATGGAAAGAACAAGTTTGTTGTGCTGGAAGAAATAGGACGCCCAAACTCAAGATGATGAAATCACAATCCAGGCAAAGATGAATAAAAGACGTTGGGCTAAAAGCAGAACCAAAGAGCAGTTCTGGAACTCCATAAGTGTTGACAGCAAAGTATGTGTGCATAGGATCCCTTTAAGGATAAGATAAAGCTTCACCTACAATCGTAGAACAACCTATTCATCAGAAATGTAAAAAGGAGAAAACAGCAACTATGACTTTCCTTTTAAGCCAGCAAAATATGACAATCTACAAAAGGAAGCTACATAAAGCATTTCAGTCAACACAGAAATCTTGAAAATCCAATGTTGAATCATTGGAATTAAGAAAATACAGGAGGCTAAAGAAGAATGCTTAGTTTCACTTCATTACCACTTCAGAACGTGCCAGAGGGAGCAAGTAAAAAGTGATCATAAGACCATGACAAGTTGGACAAATGAGGGAAATAAAACATACGGTTCAAAACAATGAAAGAAATATCAATGGTCTGGTGTACTACCACCTAACAGTTGAAGAAATGGTTGCTGCACAACTTGTTGCACAGATGCAAATCCAATACCAAACTCAGTATGCCATGTAACTAATCTATATCATCTTGTGTAAGAGGTCGAAAACAATTACTCAGCTAATACGCATGTGGCAATCAAAGAATATTGGATTCCTTAACACTATGCTCATTTGCTATGTCTGAAAACTAATGTTGCAAACTAAGAGGCGTATTTTAATTGGTCATGATTAATGAGTGGGAAAGGTCTTTCCTTGAAGGTCTCCCCCTCTACCCCATTCCCACCCAGAGCCCAGCCACCTCCCCCTCCCCAGGCCCAAGCCTTCTTCCTGTTAGCAGACAGAGCCGTTGGATGAGGACGAGGATGGGCCACCTTGTTGGACTCCATGAAGTGGACAGCATCCTCGAGGTTTAAAAACTCCACATAGGCCGTATCGTAGCTGTAACCTGGGAACAGCATTTGAAATACAGATGGGTTTGCGTTAGTTAATGCAGGTAAATAGGAGAATTTTCAAGAGAAAAAAAAGCAGTGGTTCGTTTCACGAGACATGTCATAAAGCGAATTCATTCAGGATGTCTTTTGCCTGTTTTGGCACATTTTATTTCATTAGCAAGTCAGTGACAACGAAACAGAGCAGCCTCAATTCAGAGACACTTCAGAGGCCAAGATATACATTTATAAAACATAAATAAATGAATCAAAATAGTAGTAATGGTTAAAAGAGAACCAGAATGTAATTAAGAGCTTAATCTAACACTACAGTAACTGCTAATATGTGTCTAATCACATTACACCTAAAACATCATATAAGACCCACATGCAACAGCAACAAACTTACAACAGTTTGAACAATTAAAAAATAAAGTATAATGAAGCAAGTGTATGGGATCACATGGAATATTGGATCTTTAAAAACTGAACTGATTTATTATGGACTGATTTATTAGACAAATTATGAATAAAAATGAATTGAAGTTCTAGGGATGCCATGGCTACACATGATGTTACATTAACATCACTGCAAGTTTACAGATGCTTTCAGAAATGAAAGATAATTCTGTAATTAAATACAGTAAAAACGAAATAACTTTTGCAGTAATTTATGATGTCTGGATAAGAACTTTTAAAAGCATTTTACAGAGATAGATTCTTCTAGCTGAAAAACTAATTTAGAACTTGGTTGTTAAAGTATATAGAATACAGAATTCAATGATTTTATAATAATTATTTTGATGAATTTCCAAAAATGTTTATTCCCTTATTTTTTCAGGTTTTGCAGGGAACACTGAAAAGCATATTGGTATATTGGATACAATCTTTTGTGGAGAAAGGAAACTATTCTGGCATATTCAAAAACCACTGAAACCTTTGTCAAACGAACCCAGAGAAGAGTATTTTGCAGCAAAACTTCATAGGGATGGTTGGTATCATCACAAAGTAGGGCTGGTTGGTATTTGTGTTTGCGTTAATGACTTGTTTTTAAAGGGATCCGTGTTTAAGAAATTCCAAATTCCCTCCAAACGCATACCACCTTAAAGATGGAAGCTGCTCAGAGAAAATTCAACCTCCCGCACAAGAACATGGGGAAAGGGGACAGCAAGAGATCCTGTAGCATGTTCGGAATACTGATGAGCTTTTCTTTAGAAAGCAAAAGCGACTCAAATGCAGAAAGTACAATCGATGTAAAAGAGACAGTGAGCGTAAGATTCGGAGAGCGAATAGCGAAATGTGGTTGCGAATCGGTCAGCAATGTTTACATCGAACAAAATCTCACCTGGCACGACGTCCTTTATTTTCATGCCTTGCATTGGCACACCATCACGAACTGCAAAAGCATCCAAAATCTATAAAATAAAAAGAAATATTTCAAGTAAATACAAAGAATGCTACAGTCAGATTCAGAGACAAAAACACTAAATTTGACAATTTGTGTTGTGTTGTATTTTTTAAATCTCTAAAGAATAATTTTTGTAAAAGTATGAAAATGATCAAAGTCTGAATAATAACATTTCCCTCACCTGTTGCATTGTGGCAGTTTTAGGAATTCCAGAGATGGAAATGGTTTTTGAGACTTTTTCCTGGACACCTGCACTCCTGTAATCCTGGTCCTTTGTTTTAAAATTCACAGCAGTTTAAATATTCAGATGATTTACAAGTCAATCTGTAATACTACCGTGTCTGAATCTACATTATCATTTATGGACTTGCATTTAAAACTTAAAGTACACAATAAGAATGACCCCCTATCGGGTGAAAAAAATAAGATGAATATATATATATATATATATATATATATATATATATATATATATATATATATATATATATATATATATATATATATATATATATATATATATATATATATATAAAATTAAATAGCCTATGTACTTCATTTAATTTAGAAAATAATTGTAATTGGGATAGAAATAAAGATTTCCATGCTTCATATTAAACAAAAACAAAATCTAACCTGAGAACCAGAGTCATCTGGTCTTTGAGCTGGACCCAGCTTGGATTCCTTCACCTCTTTCTCAGGTCCTTGAAGATCCCCAATATTGTAGTCGTATTTGCGCCCTGAGCTGGTGCGGTAATCAATGTCCCTATAATCCTGATCCTGTCGCTCACCTCTATTACTTTGGGTTTCCTTTTGCCCGGACAGCAAGCTTTCTTTCTGAGGTCCCTGATCTGAAGCCATGTCACTGGATCCCTTAAAGGGCACACGATCGCTTGTGAAATTATGCTCTTGATTTGGTGGGTTCTTGTCTTGAAAATATGGAGGTCTACTTCCTACTGGTGCAGTTCTGTCAGGCTTTTCATCTCGGTCACTTGGCCAGGGTTTATCACCTTCTCTACTTGGGGCATTTAGAGGGGCATCCATTGGAAGAAGAGAGGGCTTCTGAGTTGGATCTCTGCCTGGGAAATCACTAGGAATATTTTTGTCCCAGTTTTGGAGTTTGGAGTCTCTTTCTGGTCGATTAAAGCCTGTGCCATCTTTTCCCAAAAACCCAGACTGCCGGTCTCGGTCTCTGTCCTTGAACTGAGACCGCTCTCCAAGTTCTCCATCTTTTCCACGGTTAAAGAATTTATCTTGCACCTCTCTCTGGAAAAGTGGCGGTGTTCTTCCAATCATAGGTGGAAGAGAGTCTCTGTCTCTTATGCCGTGGCTGCGCCACTCATCTGAGAGAGATTCGCTTTCTCTCCCTCTGAACCCAATGGGGCTGTCGATCGGCTCAGGGAATTCTCTGTCCCTGAGGGTCAACTCATCGGCTCTGATCATGGCTTCTGGGCCACCACGACCCAAAGGCAAATCAGGTCTTCCTCTGATATCCATGGGAACACCATCATTGTCTCGAAACATCGGAGGAGGCTGGTCCCTAAAATCACTTGAGGATCCCATGCGGTTTCTCAGATCCATATCGGATTCAAACCTTCCTCTTGGATTAAGAGGAGGAGTGACACCTCGTCTGTCAAAATCCATCATCGGCCTGTCTCTGGGTGGCACGTCCATGCTGAATCCATCAATGCCACCCATTCGTGACCTCTCCCTGTCTCTCATGTCACCAATATCTCCATTTCCACCCATAGCCACCATAGCAAGTCTCCTCCTAATGTCAATGGGGGGAAGCCCAGGCATTTCCATTTGGAATCGCTCCCTCTCCCTCATATTCATGAATCCGTCATCCAGACCCCTCATATTACCACCTTGCATGTCTCTGCCAACCATATCCATTGGTGGCCTGGATTGCCCCATAAAGCCTGGAGAATTCTGAAGGTTGTTTCTCTGATCCATTTCAAAGCGCCTTCGAAAATTCATGTCCATTTCATCTCCAGGCCTGAAAAAGTCTCGGGAAGGCTCTCTTCCTCTGTCATGAAGTCCCATGTCTCGTCCTCTCATATCGGGTGGGCAGTCGAACCGCCGCATGTCCATGGGTGACCTGTCCATATTCATGCCGTCTCGACCTCTGAAGTCTGGCATCGGCCCATCTCTGCCTTCAAACATGCCTCCTCGTGGTTCCCCACTGCAAAAAAAAAAATATTTTTTTTAAATAGCTATCTTTTACTTTTTCACAAAACATACATTGACATCCTCAAATTTACAAAGATGTAATTCACCATATTAACAATGTACAATTTCACATAAAACCTAATAGACGTCTTTTTGTAAGATAAAAAAACTAAAAACTAAAAGACCTTCACAAATAAAATTACCATCTTAACAGTAAAATGACTGCAAAACAATGTAAACAACAATACAGTTAAAAAAACAGTTATATTAAATAATAAGCCTCACTTTTCAACCTTTAAAAGAACTTATTTTAAGAAAATTAATTATACATTGTCTGTCCTCTTGAAGACTTTTAAAAAAAAACGCAATTTTATATATATGGAAAAAATTAAGAGAAATCAATGTTAAAGGGTTACTTCAGCGATTAGCATTAAGCTTTGTTTCAGTAAAAACCTGGGAGTATATTCAAAAGATCATATTTCTCCCCTCATATCACCCTGAGACGAGAGAATTATGCATTTTGTTTCAGGAAAAATCCTCAGATTAAGCAAATATCATCATTTTTGAGAGCAAAGTGAGTGTTTCAACTTTTCAAATGAATTCCAATGAAAGTTAAGCTTCCAAAGACATGAACTGAAAATGCGCCAGACTGATCACGCACTGTGAATGCGGCTGCGAATCCCGCGAATACCTCAGCTCATGTGATGAATGAAATCTGCTGCATTTGTGCCGTGACAATCGGCTCCCTCACATTATATTAAACAGACACGTTCAGTTTTTATTTGTAGTGTCTCTAACTGAACTGATTTTATGAAAATAAACACGGTGGGCAAGTGATCCAGTAATCTAGTAGCCGTGCCTAGAGTGGCCTCGCAGGGAAGCGAAGCAAGTGCATTCTGGGAGTTGTTGTCTTTTATCCCCATGAGACAAAAATAAATTTTCTGTCTTTTCTCAGTCTAGAAGGCACAAAATTCAAAAATAATTTCACATTTCTACTACATTAATGACCCAGTTTAAATACAGATTCATCTTCCCAGTGCTGAAGTACCCCTTTAAGTGGTCTAAATTTTTTTCAGAGCTAGCTATATATTTATATATATATATTTACTAGATTTACTAGAGTAATTTTGATAAATTAACTTTGAGCAATTTAAAAAAAAGTTCTAACAGAAATTGCACGTTTCATGTCCAACCTAAAATTAGTATGACTGCACTATAATTGAGTTCCAATAGGAACACAACAATTGATAACATACTGTGTGAGAGCACCTGATGATGTGTACTTAATTTAAGGCGTAGTTCACCCAAAAATGAAAGTTCTGTCATCAATTACTCACCCTCATGTTGTTCCAAACCCATAGGACTTTCATTTTTAGGGTTGGGTACCGAAACCCGGTGCCATACCTTTATAACCGGTATGTACCGGACCGAATCAGAACGCAGATTTCGGTGCCACTTAAATTCAAACGTGCTTTCGCGCTTTGGCTGGCGCCAAGCCAGACACAGACATGCACAGCGCTTCATGTTGTTCCAAACCCATAGGACTATGATTTTTAGGGTTGGGTACCGAAACCCAGTGCATAACCGGTATGTACCGGACCGAATCAGAATGCAGATTTCGGTGCCACTTAAATTCAAACGTGCTTTTGCGCTTTGGCTGGCGCCGAGCCGGAGACAGACACGCTCAGCACTCGTCACATATCACAACTATTCAGTGTTTTCAACCACATCATGTTTATTTTAGGTTAAAAAGTACTAGCAAAAAATACACACTGATGTCTATTGAAGCAGCAAAAACAATCCATTCATACAGTTAAGATAAGACCACGTGTTTTATTCACATCAGATACACATTATATAATGACTATATAGTTTACTCTATTCTTCTCCCAGTTCAGCAGCGGTCACTTACTTTCATGTATTTCGTGAGACGAAGATACATTTATGTGATGTAAATCCGAGATCCGATTCTCTGAGGCGCAAACTAACGTGGCGCCGCCCATCGCGCAGTATAGATCAACTAACACAGATTTACTCACAAATATTAGAAAATCAGAATATAAGATAGTTCATGACATAGTTAGCAAGTTTGTGAATATTTTGAATAAAAAATGAAATATACCCGATACAGCTGAGCTTTCATACAGCGCTATTGCGGCTGCTGTGTGTCATGTGAGAAGCATGACGTGTCTCCATGGAAACAATAAGGCCATGCGTTCTAAAATATTTAGCCAGAGAATATGGTCATGTTTCCGCAAAATAAAGCTGACATTTAAAGCTGGTTTGTAGCAGACCAAGAATACAGACTACTGCTGTTATTACTGTTATTTAGAGCTAAATTTGGCCTGTTGTAGTTGGGTTAGGTGGCTTTAGTTTGACTGTGAATTTGTTAAGTAAATTGTGTTTTGTATTTAATTATATATTTATATATTTAAGTATACTTTAAACTAGGCCTATCGCGATAGTCAATAAATCAATTAATCGCACGATTAAAAAAAAGAGCTCGATAATTTTTCCGGCCGCGATAATTTCCAGCGTCGGTTTTTATAACCATTTTGCGGCGTTACATTATATGATCACGCTCTTATACATGTAAATGCTCGTAAGCGCGACAAGACAAAAGAGAATGCGCTGTATGTCAATGTGCTTTCTGTGTGGCTGCGTTTCTAGTCAGCTAATCGAGGGACACTCTGACACACACACACACACACACTCGACGCACAGACAGACTCGCGTCAGTCTCCTGCTCACATCGAGTTCTCTTTTGCTTATTAACAAACAATAACAACAACAGAGATCATTTTGAATATTTTCATATTAGGAGTCTTAAATGAGTTAAATAACATCTTAAATAAACTTAAAGAGTTGTGAGGAAATGAGATGAGCGGCTGTTCTTAAAGTGACAGGAGCACTGATGATGCCTGTCACTAATTTTCATCAAAGAACAACGGGAACAGAGAAAATTGTAGCTTTAATGATGATTCATCTATATTTAATTTATTATTTATGCAGTTAAGAAAGGTGTTGTTAACTATTACATTTCTGTATATGTCTAACAGAGAAGGCACAGGTAAATATAACATTTATTATAATGGGTTTATGTAAAGATTGTTTTAAGTTCGATTAAATTAAAAGATGTTTTTTTAAAGCCTAATAAATGTTGAAATTGGCATCTTTCGGTTATACTGTAATGTCATTGATGTTTCATAGAGACATCAGTGATAGTGGCCTGTCAATAACATGACAATAGAACACATAATTAACATATACTGTCAATAAATTGTTTTTACATTAATTTGGAGAGTAACTGAAATTAAAACAATATCAAAACATTAAAAACATATTAATCGTGATTAGTTACAGAAATCTTTTTGATTAATTAGTAAAAACAATTTTAATCGATTCCCAGCACTACCTAAACACAATCATCCGTTGCAGTTTTCCCAGCTGTTTATTCAAGTGCATTTTTTTGTTAACAGACTTGAGAGTACATCGCTTTTTTTGTTTTGGTTGTTTTGTTCATTTATTGAAGATATTATATATTGATCTTTGAAAAGGTATACTTGCATTATTATGCCATTATCATTATTTTAAATGAAAATGCTCTCAGAAAGACAATATTATTGTTTATCGCAATAATTTCTTGGCCAATTTATCGTCCAGCAAAATTTGTTATCGTGACAGGCCTACTTTAAACTTGTTATAAATTGTTCAATTCAAATAATTAAATAAAAATTTAATAAAAAGCCATTATTTAATCTTATCCACCTCATTTTGTAGCTCTTTTTTTTTAAGTATTGGGTCAGGCACCGGTACCGTTTTAAAAAAAACGATACCCAACCCTATTCATTTTCAAATCTTTTTGATGAAATCGAGAACTTTGTCTCTTCAGAAAATTTGGACTAAACCACTTGATTCATATGGATTAGTTTTTCTCTTTATGATATTTTTAAGTGATAGTTGCACAGCTGTCAATGGAGGGACAGAATGCTCTCAGATATCATCAAAAATACATAATTTGTACTCTAAAGATGAACAAAAGTCTTTTTTGAGTTTGAGTGAAGTAACCCTTTAAGATCTCTTACCGAAAGGGCATTCCTCCTCGTGGTCCAGGTCTTGAACCGTTCCACATTGTGGTGTTCCTCTCCTTGAAACTTCCCCTTTAGCACGAGTTTCGCGTGAAGAACGTCGTTTCACTGGGAAAATAAAGGACCTGCTCATTTAAGATCAATAAATTTGTCATTTAACCTATTGCCATTTAACACATAAGCACCACTGGAGCAAATATACTTAACTGGAAAACGAAAATAATGATATTCTGTCATTAATACCATAACACATTTCATCCACCATTAACGTTACACGTTCTGGAAGGGAAATATGATATTTGCATAGCAACACGACGAGGTCTTATGAAAGACGTTTTAATATACATTTTCAGGATAGGGAATTTAGGATTGAATTTCAGACTGAAAAGCAAGTTATGTTGTCAAAGCCTCATGCTAACACAATACGTCTGGCTAGTAAGGCGATGAAGTCCAACTATATGTCAAATACATCGTTGTGTAAGCAATACACATGAGCCTCATGTAAAACTACTATTTTGAGAACTCAAATATTTATTAACAGAAGGCAGTGTATTGCTTTATTCATCTCACAATCCCGCCCTCATTAAAGAAGGCTAACGTGCTAACTTTAGCTTTCAAGCAAGACATTTTCCTCATTTCACGTAGATATGGACGAATTAAACAACGTTTTTTAATCCATTTTTATTTTCCAAATAGCTAAAACTAGCAACGGAAATGGCTTCTCTTTAACGTTTGTCAAACTATTTGAGACATCTCACCTAGCTTGAGGTGTTCTTTTCGCAGGGTCCTTTCTTGGTTTCCCGACAAAAAGCGGCGGAAGACTCGAGTAATGTTACATACCTCGTTTCCGGTGAACGAGGGCTTATGGGAATTGACGTTTTAAAAACAAAAAAATAATATTTTATTTTATTTTATTTAAGTTACCCTATGAAAGAAGTTTATTGCAAATGTAATGGATATCAGTCTGTCTGTCAAAAAGTAGGTAAAACTTTACAACAAGGTTGTATAAGTTAACATTAGTTAATGCATAGGTTAACATGAACTAACCATGAACAACACCTCCGTTCAGCATTAGTTCTTCTTTGTTAATAAAAAATAAAGATGTTCATGATTTGTTCATGCTAGTTCACAGTGCATTAACTAATGTTAACAAGATTTTAATAATTAGTAGTTGTTGAAATTAACATTGATAAATAAATGCCTTTGCAGTTCATTATTAGTTCATGTTAACTAATTAATTTATTGTAAAGTGTTACCAAAATGTATTATAAATCAAATGATTATAATGTAATATGGATTTTTACTTCCATATGCTTAAGCTAATGCAATTTCACAACTGTAGCTACACAATATTGCAATTGCTATCAGAGGACACAAGGAAGGTTTTATATGCAAAATGTTTTGTTTAAATTTAGTACTAGACCATAAATAAAAAGCACCATAGATACTTACACTGTCCAAAAACATTTATTCTGCATATCGAGTAACAAAATACAGAAGCCACAAATAAACAGTGACAAATACTTTAGGCTGAGCTGATACATGAAAATGATTAATCACACATATTTAAATTAGATTTTGTACGATCACTTATTTTTCTGCTCTGTCTTCTATTACGAAAACTTTTCTCAGAAAATATATTTCAATGTTTACAGAGCCTGCAGTCAGTGAATCCTAAAGAGAAAACAAAAACAGTTCTGATTTTCACTTGAGGTCAAACTAATGCACACAGAGGTCAAACAAAAAAGTACGTCCTTACAGTACCTTTTACATTACTGAGATAATACTAACAGATAAAACTCAGTGAAGCTATATACAATACGGAGTATATATTTAACAAATGCTTAAAAATAAACATGTGATTGTGATCACCATGAGGTCATGCTAAAGACAATTATTTAAAACTAACAACATTAAACAAAAAAATAGGCCATAATGGGCAGTAGCTACAGTGGGATTTGCAGTTTAAAGACATTTTATTTGATCTCTCTTCACATGGACAGTGAAAATAAAGTCTGGGTTTGGCAGAATACATTAACTGGACATAATATACAGCTATAAGATCATGTTGAGTACGCAAACGACCATCAAGAGCAAATTGCTTGGCTACCTGTATGAAATATGGCAGGAACCTGTATAGCAGTTTCACAGTATTACAGCAATATTCATATTGCTTCATTTGTACTGCACATTAATGTTCTGGAAACCCTTAGGCCTCAATGAGACCAGTTGCATTCTATAGAAAATGCAGTGTTCGTAAGAATACAGATATATGGGCAGATTGAATAAAAAGAGCTACATAATTTCTTGTAAGATTGTACAGCGAAAGAAAAAGAAACATTCAGCAGTACAAAAACACCAAATAATATTATATTGATATGATGATAGTATTGGTAATAACATAACGATTTGTACATTAATGAAGTACAGCAGCAGTTTTAGTTGCTAGTTAGCCAATATTATGACACAAAATATTGATATGAATTCAGCAGCTGTGCTTTTCTGCATTAATAAACAGACAATAGGAGAAGGTCTATATGAAAGTCTACATCAAAGTCAAACTTTTTGTTAAGCTGATTTAAAAGCATAATGTTTATTTTGCTTGTGTTTAAGGGAATTATCTTCTATAATGGCTTTACGCTTAATCTCATTCAGTTGTATTTAAAAAATAAACGGTCCAAGACTTGCAATGTGGGAAAAACAAAGGTCTAGAAAATATAGTTTTCCACTAGCAAGTTTCAGGTAACAAATAAAGCTGAAAATATTTGAACCACATAAAAAGAACTTAACACATAAACTTAAATAACTAATTAGTAAAACCTAAATAACTAATAAATAAACTGTAATGGCAGAAATGGTTCAAATGAGACATTTTTGAATTGGTTTGAACAATGGCAAATTCTGAATTAAATTACTGTGTATTATTTGAGAGGTAACACAATATTTCTTTGATAAAACTATTTAAGAAAATACATATAGACTACTGTGGGTCTGGGATTTACATTTTAAAGTCTTCGTAGATTACAGCATTTTGCACAAATGAAAATGTAAAATGGCGATCAAGCTTCTAAGCACAAATGAACTTTGCTCCACCATTAGATTGCAATATGGTGCTGCTCTATTTGTCACTATATTTCTCTGGATGTAATTAGCCATTCTATTCCTCCCTAGTCTCCCCACTAACGCTGCTGGGATGTCAACATCTCTCCATTACACCGTGTTGGAGCTGATGCCTCCTGCCCCTGGGCCTCGGGGTGATCTTGGGGAGGCACTGGTGTGGCAGCCGGGGGAACAGGGGTGGTGCTGGGGGTAGCAGGTCCTCCTGAGGCTCCCAGTGCAGGACTAGAGGCTCCAGAGTCACTCTGATCTGGAGCCCTGAGTCTCTTCATCATGGTGGTCACACGAACAGCTTTCTGAATAACAACGATAATAATGATGATGTTTTAATATAGGATTTTATTATGATATAATAATAATAAAAAATGTAAAGGACTTTTCAGTACGTAAACCCATTGAATTTTGGCATATACACTACTGTCCAGAAATATTGTGTCAGTGTGTAAAAAAAAAGTATTTTATGCTAATCCAGGCTTATTAATTATACTTTAAAACAGTAATAATGCAAAATATTTAAATATATTTAAAATGTAATTTATTCCTGTGTTGGCAAAACTGAATTAACAACATGATTACTCTAGTCTTCAGTGTCACATGATCCTTCAGAAATCATTCTAATTTCCTGCTCAAGAAACATTTAATTTTATTATAAAAATAAAGTTAAAAAAGGCTGTGCTGCCTTAATATATATATATATTATATATATATATATATATATATATATATATATATATATATATATATATATATATATATATATATATATTTTTTTTTTTTTTTTTTAAAGCAGCATTTTTTTTTAGGATTCTATTCTGATTAATAGAAGGCAGTGGCTATTTATTAAAAGTGCAAATAGCGATAGATGCTATTTACACAAATTTAAAACAGCATATTTTCTTAGCGATAGATGCTATTTACACTAAGTACAAATAGCAATAGATTACACTAAGAGAAAATAACAGCATTTCTTAGTGATCTGCTATTTACACTAGCTAGATGATATTTATACTTAATGGAATAATGGAAGATACTATTTGCACTTCAGTGTTGTTGTATAATAATAATTATTAAGATAATAATAAATAATAATAATATAGTATTTAAGCGTAAATTATTATATTTGTTAAAATTATAACACAAATGCTTCCTTAATGGGACATTAAAGGCCTCCCTAACCTATAAACACACGTTAGAAACTTTATTTCCACTTTTCGTCTTCCGTCCTTTTGTCTGGCCCAACCAGACATCAGTGGGCAGAGATAGTGCAAATAGCATATGCACTTAGTGTAACTAGACACTCAGTTAATAGTTCAAAAGAACAGCATTTATTTTAAATAGAAATCTTTTGTAACATTTTAAATGCATTTACTGTCTTTTAAAATCAATTGAATGCTTGCTGAATAAAAAGTATTAATTGCTTGAAAAAATCTTACTGACCCCAAACTTTTGAATGGCAGTGAATCTCAATGCAACGACTAGACATAAAAAGATCATCTTCTTACCTTCCACTTAGCTTTAGCAAAGTTTTTCTCGATCTGAGCACAAACACCATCTTTGATGTTCTTGTCTGAGGCAGCGTTTCCAGATATCCTAAACAACAAACACAAAAAATTGCCCAGCAGTTGTTTTTTTAAAGATTTATTATAATCTGGAAAAGGCTCCTTACCACTCATGGTTGATGGCTTCCTGTGCAGTCAGTCTTTGGTCCTGGTCCACATCCATTAAACATGCAACTAGGCTTTTTGCTGAAATTCAGATCGTTAAGTTGAGTTTGTGTTATGATCAGAACCTCACAGATTAATTCCAAACATACACTACAGTGATTTGAGTATTGTACCTGAATCTGAGATGTCATCCCAATAGGGTGAGTCAAACTCGTAGTCTCCAGACAGAATTTTCCGGAACAAGTTCTTATCATGATTATCATATTCATCGTCATCTGTCTCATCATAAAAAGGTGGGTTTCCTGACAGCCTGTTAAAAATGATAATATCACCAGAGTGTTAAAATTTCCTAGGGCAAGAAGATAATTAGGACTATAACATTACATGATAGGAGAGCTTAGAAAGAGAATTAGATACAGAAAATGAAGTGCACTTACAGAGTGGCAATGATCATCTAAACACGTAATGTGACAACAGGAAATGGAATGCACATGCTGATGAACTCATGAATGACTCCAAGGGCGTGTCAGGCAAGTGACTCCAAAACAGTTATCTATGGGGTCTACTAATAAACAAAGATCTCGTTCAAGAGCACAATGAATTTAACATGTTAGACTGTCTTACACAATGAATCAAATGCATAGATGATGACGCATGAACTCACAGGATGTACATGATCACCCCGATGGCCCAGCAGTCCACTGGTCTGCCATATCTCTGTCTGCCAACCACCTCTGGAGCTGTAAGATAGAAAGAAAAAGCCTTAATTATGATAATGGGACAAATAAATATATCTGACATGATGAAAAGGTGAACTTTATTTAAAAATACAGTTTAAAACACAGTTTAAAACAAAGTTCTTGGACATGTATTCGTGTTGGTTTCATACATTTTTGCAAAACATTTATGATGTAATAGATAAAAAGTGGTGTAACCATCAAGTAAAAGTATTTATATAACTTCCCAAACTGTAATAATTGTTAAAACAAATATTTTACACAAAAATACATTTTTTATTTTAAGCCCCAATATATTTTAATTCAGAAAAAGAACAAGAGGTGTTTTGAATTAATAATAAAAATTATTTTAATAACTTACATCACTGACCCTAATATATTATAATTAAATCAATATATTTATGAATAACCATAATTCATAATATAGGGTGCAGTTCCAGCAGAAAACTCTGACACATTTTCCTTACCAAGGTACTCTGGTGTGCCACATGGCTCTTTGATGAGACCATTTTCCAGTTTGGCCAGGTGAAAGTCACTTATTACAATCTTGGAGTTCTTCAGACGGTTGTAGTAGACCAGATTTTCCAGCTGATGAGGCGAGATAGAGTAGTAAAAGCAATAAATTCTATTAAAACGCAAGAACTTCACATTGCAAAGCATTTTGATAGAATTATTAGAAGACATGTCAATGATAATATAATTTTCCTTTTGATGTGAATTAACTCTTTAAGATATCGGTCTCCTGGCACAAGTCTGAAATTGCATTCTGGTGCAATACCATGTGATGACCATTAGATGGAAGTAAAGCCCCAAGTCACCTTTAGGTTTCTGTGAACGATGTGGAGAGAGTGCAGGTAAGCCACAGCCTCAAGCACCTGCCGAATCACATTGCTGGTGTCTCGTTCTGAGTAGTAGCCTTGGTCTAAGATCCAGTCGAACACCTCCCTTCCTGTGGCCCTGAAGTAAAACCAAACCAAATATTTACATGTGATATTCAAATTTGTGCTTGCAATGTATAAGATGATTGCACAAAGACGTTCACTTTTTGATTTATAGATAAAAATGTTATCTAGTTACAAAAAAGGCAAATTCATCTAAAAAGAAAAAAAAAGAAAACTATTAACATTTCAAACATTTGCAGCTTAAAAAACCCAGTCCTACTTAATATATATATATATATATATATATATATATATATATATATATATATATATATATATATATATATATATATATATATATATATATATATATATATAAAATAAAACAATTATATATATAAATGATGTACCTGGTATTCCCTATCAATTGTCCCCAACAATGATAGTAATACCAGTAAATGTGGACCTTTTGTGGACATTTTTTTGGTCACCATGAGGAAAACAGCTTATAAATCATACTAAATAAAGTGTTGTGAAAATCTAAAAATGTAGAATGTTTTCTGTGATGGGTAGGTTTATTGTAGGGGGATAGAACATACAGTTTGTACAGTATAAGTATCATTACGTCTATGGGAAGTCCCCATAAAACATGGAAACCAGTGTGGGTGTGTGTGTGTTCCACAGAAGAAAGAAAGTAACATTGGTTTGGAACAACATGAGGGTGAGTAAATAATAAAATAATTTTCATTTTGGTTCAAGTATTTCTTTCAAATCTAAACACAATAGAAGCAAATAGTATTCATTCGCATTCTTGTATTTTCTTTTTCTCACTCATGCACACAAAAAAATCCCAAAGCACTTACAGCTCCAGAAAGAGGAAGTACTCTTTTCTCGTCTCAAAGACATCTACCAGCTGGAGGATGTTATGATGCTTCACCCTGCGGGGAGAGACACAGAGAAAGCAAGAGAGAAACTGACACTGTGAAAGGAAGCAGGCTAGCAACTGAAAGGAAATCATGACTATCTGCAAAAATAAAATCATTTGCATGGTAAAGAGTCGACTGCATTCTGCTACTCCTGTTAAACAAATTTCAGCACTGAGCGCCATCTGCAAGCACCTTTCTTCACTAAAACATGTAAATAACCTGCACTGAAAACGTACATTTTCAAGATGAGGATCTCGTTTTTGGCTGCTTTCCGTACTTTTCTCCCGTCTTTCTTCAGGAACTTTTTACAGGTGTACATTTTCAGTGTGTTCTTGTCCTTCGCCCTGAAGATTTCACAAAACTCCTCCCTGGTAACACAGACAATAAACAGTGCAGTTGAGTCAACACTGGAAATCTGGGATTCGAAATCTAATTTAATCCTGGAAAGAGTTTTTGGAAATGTCAAACAGAATTCGTAATGAAGAAAAAACAAAATTTAATAAGAAAAGTGTGAAAAAAGGAGTATTTTCACAAGCGTCATTTTTACACAGAATGACTACTATAATAAAGAAATAATCCATAGATATGTACTCACGATTTCACTACTTGTCCCAGGTCATATTTATCAGTGACCTCTGAAGGACTGTTGTAGTCCTTCTTCTCTCCCAGAGTCAAACAGCCAAATGGCATGGCTGCTCCTGCCCTGGAAAACAAAAACAAAATCATGGTTTTTCAAAAGGCATGAATGATTTCAAACCATGCAATAATAATAATAATTTGTTACTCAACACTTGGCTACTCTGCCAAAAACTTAAACATCCTTTTGGTTTTGATTATCATCTCTATCATGGTCAGGCTCACGTGACATTACAGTTCTTCTTAATCATGAAAAAGTATTATCTGCATGAATTTTAAAGTCAAATCAGTCTAAACTTCTGATATATGGTTTTCTGAGCGCACACATCCGAAGCACATGCACAGAAAAGTGGAAGTCTGACATTGCGCAACATGAGTATTAAACTCATTCTCTTTCACGTCTTATTGCGCTTAAACTGTCAAAATATGAACGTAAACAGCAGGGAAAGAAATTGCATGTGTATATTAGATCTGTGTTTTAAAGTAAAGCAGTTTAATACACAGTACCTCCAACTGTATATGCTGTTAATATGAACCAAACAAAAGAAAAACAGAAACTCACTCCCTGCTCAACCTTGATTGAATGAGTAGTAGCTTTAGTAGCTTTAATGAGAATACATTTCTCACTTGAATGCTGCTGTTAAAAGCTCTGGCAAGGAGATAAACATGGCGGATTGTGTACAGCTCATTCAGGGTGGGGTCTATGCTAATAGGGCAGAGTCTGTCAGTAGTTGTGGGTGGGGCCTAATAATATGTAACGTCACATTGAATAGAAACTAGAAACGGCTTATTCTAAGACACTGCTTATGATTTATGGGGATTCAAAAAAAAAGGAGTAGGTGGATTTTTATCAATATAGGGTGGTTGTGTACACACTCTGCCGACACATCTATGTTCAAATCATGTAAAAGTGAAATTTGTATAACAGGTCTCCTTTAAATCATACCAGGAATTATATAACACAGTTCAAAAGTTTGTGGTCAGTAAGATAAATACTTTTACATTACCAACATTTTCCATTTCAACTAAATATTGTTCTTCAAATATTCATTAAAGAATCCTGAAACAAAAGTATCACAGTTTCCACAAAAATATTAAGCTGCACTTTTGAAGCTGCATTTCTGAAGGACTAATGTGAAAGGTTCAGCTTTGCCATCACAGGAATAAATTACATTTTAAAATATATTTGAATATGAAACACATATTTTGACATAAGCATAAGAGACTTATGACTTATTAACAGCCACAAATGTTTGAAAGGTGTGGTAAATGTACAACAATATAGCAAAAACCTGAAATGACTGTCACAGCAATAATTATGTTGTAGAGGAACACAAATCAACACTGCTGCATCAGTCTAATCCTCCTGTACCTTACATGTTCAACATTGCCAAGCAAATTATCAGCCTCTCAATGCACAATATCGTTGATGATTAGAGATTTGTCTTCTATCCATCCTTTGAGTGCACATTTTAATTGTGCATGTTTTAAAAAGCCGCTGATGTGTTGATGATGGTGTGAATTAAATAAATTATGAAGAGAGTTTTTGCTGTGAAGCCTTGAGATGCCACACCACATTCATTCATTGACAATTAAAATGCACACAGTTGTTTCTTTTTTTCTTCCATTGAGCTGCGAGTGAGCTCCGCGACCCTGCGCATTTCTCTCCGTCTATGTCAGAACTCAAAGAGGAGGAATAAATTCTCATTTATCTGAGAGCGAGAAAAAAGTCAGTGAGAAAGAGGTGGAGAGAGATATTTGGCAGACAGCACACTCATAACCACACATGAGTAATGCCTACAATTTATTCCAAAAGTGACAATTTCCACTTGCGGCAGGAAGTAGCTCTAACAAATTCAGATTCTTTGAACATGCAATAATCATGCTTATTTATGACAGATCTGAGAGCAAGCTTTAAGACTGAAACGACATCAGATAGTTAAAAACAACATTCAATGAATAGACTTAATTTATGTGCATTAGGATACCAAATGATGAGTGATATTGGGTTTCTTCAAAATAAATTGATAGTTCACATAAAAATTAAAATTCTGTCATTATTTACTTACTCTGAAACCTGAATGAGGGTATTTCTGCTGTCGAAAAGAAAAAACATTTTTTTTTGTCCACACAATGGAAGATGGGTCTGTCCAATGTTGTTTTGGACCCCATTGACTTGGACTCATTATATAGACAAATTTTCCAAAATATCATCATCTGTGTTCCACAGTAAAAAAAAAAAAAAAAAAGAAAAAAAGAAGACGTTTTGGAACAACATGAGGGTGAGTAAATGATGACAGAATTTTCATTTTAGGTAACCAATGCCTTTAAAAGGTGAAATTCACTGCAGGTAAAATAAGCTTTTAATAAAACTTGGCTATCTATTGCAAAATGCAAAAAAAATAAAAATACTATTACATCGGTGCTACATGACTAGTGAAAAAGAAAAAGAGCTGTATGGTTCCCTTTTGCCAAAAACTTCAAAACCCATAATGCACTTATGATTTAGTCACCAAATCTCTGCTAAAACGACTGTCCATGGGCGGGAATATAAAAAAGTTTGATCTGTAGTTTTAACAAAAGTATTTTTTTTTTTTTTTATCATCCGGCAGACTTTTGCTGAAAAATAGGCTTAGTTGGGGATTTCTGTTAAATTGATATATGATTGACATTGTAACAATACAAAGCTGGTTAAAAATCAGTGAACGTCATTCACAACCCATTTTACTTCTGTATTGTGATAATGTATATGTGAAACTTTCAAGCAAGCAAGTTCGAGCAAGAAACATTGCAAAGATAGCTTTTTCTTTTTTATGATCTGGTACAAAGATGATTGTTCTTTCTGTTGCATTTGATTTTTCTGTTCCATTTTGTGTGTGTGTGTGTGTGTGTGTGCGTGCGTGTGCGTGTGTGTGTGTGTGTGTTGTGTGTGTGTGTGATCATCACTAGAACTAGATGATAGCTTAGCTTTTCTCTTTGTGTTAGTACTTGCTTTAATGTGCACTTTTTTTAAAGGTTTCCTGGGGTTTTATCCCTTTGGTAATAAACCCTACAGCATTTTGCATTAAACTAGTGAACTAGTGAAACAACCAAAGAAGAACAAAGTGCTCAAATCTAAATGCATCACACGCAGAGCCCAAAAGTCCCCTACCAGTGTTAAATTCCCCTTATGCAGCACATCATGTGCTACTCCGTTAGTTTAATCTTTTCTGAAGAGCCTGAATAGACTCTCCAAACTGTGGTGACTCTTCTAAAAATGTCACTTTACTGTTTTGAGAGCTGGGAGGACAGCTATTATCTATTGCAGTATAACATACTGAAACAAACGACAAAAAGGACTCACACAAACAAGCAATTACGCATCAGGCTGGCAGTACAATTGCACCGCTACTCGGGTCTGACCCAACAATTTGCCAAACACCATGACAGTCCTCAATCACACTGAAGCTCCACCGGATAATGTGACAGGATTTTGTCTCGAAAGCCTTCAGGCTTTCAACATTAACAAAGAACCAAGACAAAAACCTGAACAATAGTTCACATGCACTGCACGCCTCTGAACTCTGCTGGGCTTGAACTTACTCTGAAACTCTTTGTTTGATGTTACAGTACAAAAACATCCTATTTTCTCTCCTCCACTCTCCCAGAATAGTCCAGAAAAGGCAGGAGAGCAGACTGAAGCATCATTACCACCCAGCAACGGAGTATCAACCAAAAAAAAGGCCATTCCTGATATCCACAGTAAAGGAGGCATTACATAAATTACAGGCTGAGAGAGAGGCTGTTTGCTTTGCCCGTCAGAGGAGCACTAAGGTCTCTAATTAATCTCCCCTTGGCCCCAATGATCGCAGGAGACACTGGCTTTGCAAGGCCAATATATGCATGGTAATGAGGGGAGAGAGGTGCTTTAAAAGACAGTTCAGTTCGGAGAACAGGAGGAGAGATGTTTAAAAACCTAACTGGGACTGACGTATTTAGTAATAATGTTAACGTTTTGCAAAAGCAATTAAGATGTGAGTATCAAATATGATCATAGCATCGGCAGAGCTCATTTCTTCAGTACATTCAGCATCTGGCTCATATTCACGATTTCAATGTCTTCAAAATCAATATTTTGATTGCTGACAAGCTTCTCCACCAGATCCACTAAGTGAAAGTGTAATACACTCTAAAAGTGCAAGTTAAAAATGAAAAATTCTTATTTGTTTTAATTAAACCTTTTAAGTTTCAAACATTATTTTGTAGAGTTCTGTTGACATAATAATGATGATCATTACATCAACTTAATATCGTCTGTAATTTAATCTCAAACGTCTGCGTTAATTGTTTTTTTTTTAAAAGGTTGTAGTAACTTAATGAAATTGTCTTGATAACTTATTTGCTTTGCAAAGGACTGGATGGGGAGAATAAATGTTGAAATGAAGTGTTCATTTATTTGTTTTAAGTGAAGGGAAAGACTTGTTAGTGTTTCATTCTGTTATGTTTGACATTTAAAAGAGTTTCTGTAATGCTGAAGTTTTTAAGGTTACCATTGTGCTGAAGTGTAGATGCATGAAGGTAAACACTACATTGACTCTCTAAGCAATGACTGCGCTAATGCCAGTGACAAGTAATATCACACTTGTTTATTAAATATACATGTTAAATAAGTTATGTTGGCATGTGCTATGATAGCTGTTGATTTGAACTGAAATAGATAAGATTAACTCTACAACTCTGGTAGTTGGAACGACTAAATTTTTTTGAGTGATCAACTTAAAAATGTGTGTTTATGCTACAAATGATTCATTTCCTCTCAGTGAAGCTTTTTGGTTGAACGTAAATCCAAGTTATGAAATAAACAAAAAAAATGATGCAAACTGTTGAGCAAACACATTATTTTTGAGCGTACTTGCTCTGCAGTAAATCCTTGAGGCATTCCAAGTTTTGCTGATGATACTTGAGTATTCTTTTGTTTTATGCCTGCAGTAATTATGAGTGAAACATCACATCATCGTGTATCGGACATTGCCACTTATTGCCACATTGCCAATTATATTGTGGCTCAAAGAGTTCTGTTAAAAAAATAAGACAGTTTTGATAAGGGTGCCTGGTACATGATATATATATATTAGTGGTGGGCCGTTATCGGCTTTAACATGCTGCGTTAACGTGAGAATCTTATCGGCCGATAAAAAGAATATCGCCGTTAATCTATTCTCAAAGTTGGGTTGGGAGTTGGGTCTATACTATGCAAGCTATGATGACTTTCACCGTGATATTTTAGCGCTGATGTATTCCTAGCCGAATTGCACTATAGGGAGCGAGAACGACTCTTCGAACCTGCGTGTATGTTGTGAAATTACCACATCAAGCATGAACGCTGGCTTCCGATCTCGGGTGCGCACCCGCGAACCGTTCTCGAGTCCTGACGAGCGTTCTTTGGAGCATTTGCAGTACATTCGCGGCAGATAGATGCAAGTGCCATACTGAAGCTTTGGTAAATCAACGGTTCAAAAACAAAAATATAAAAGTTAGGTGAACAACGCTATTCATTTTGCCACCTTTTCTCTCGACTTCGTTACCAAGTAACGGGGTAAACAGCTGCTGCTTTGCTGACGCAAACGCACCA
This sequence comes from Gobiocypris rarus, assembly GCA_023029165.1. NCBI lineage: Eukaryota > Metazoa > Chordata > Actinopteri > Cypriniformes > Gobionidae > Gobiocypris > Gobiocypris rarus. Next base: position 30,995,400 of record CM040921.1, on the reverse strand, counting down.
CGGTTCGGACCCAAATAATATAATATGAACACAGTCCAGGGAGCAATCGAACTCGGGTTCGGTCCAGGCAATCGAACCAAGTGTGAAAGCACCAGTCATTACGAATTTGAAATAATTTTGAAAAGCAAAGATCAGATAATCTTGGAAGAATTTGTTAAGAAATGTTTGAGTTCACACTAAAATCTCTGACTTTTGATTGAAAAAAACCCTCAATTTTCTTTTCATTTGAACTCACTGTTGACTATGAGACAACTGAGATATTAAGAGATTTAATTAGAGATTTATCTTTATTTTTCCTGAAAGGCTCATCTGAGGTGCATGCAAAAATGAAATCAAGTCGGAATGTCCATTACGTAGCAAAATAAACATATAAAAGAATAAATTGGACTGTACTGTCTCAGTGGCAGCTGCACTTTTTCTTTGGCAGCAGAAGTTAGGAAAAGGGCAGATGCGATGACACCAGGAAAATTATTTCGCATTTTGAATCACATTTCTGGTGAGCAAATTTGTAAAAGAACAACTCTTCTAAATGTTTCGAGCTAAAGAGATACTCAAGCTCCAACCAGCAGGGAGATATTACAAATGCGTTCATCTAAATCTTTTGAGGATTTGGGGTCATCTGTGTCTATTTTATTCACGTTAGAAAACAATAGACACAATATGACCCTTTTACCTTGTTTCTGATAAATTATGCAATCCAGCCTTAGTGTTTGTTTGTGTGCCTGCATGTGTCTCTTTGACGTGAAAGCTGTCTGTGCTCTGTAAAGCTGAACATTCAGTTTGAAGCCTTGGGCATTGTTTTTCTCTCTCTCTGCAGAGCTGCCAGCCGTGTCTACATTTGCTGTCAATCAGCCTTTTCTATAAGACATGCAGCATAGCTATATAGTGTTCTAAGTGCCTTTTGAGCTTAGCATCAAATACGATTTTGGAATTGTTTTAGGACCAGCACCGTTCAAACAAATAATGATGTTTGGATTAATTCGTGTTCTGTCATGAATTTACCTGGACTGATTTACCAGTAAGCTGAAAGCACTCATTTGAATGAGATCTGCCCTAGACAACAATGAGATTAAACAGAAAGCAAATGTCTTGTGTGTCTCAGATATTTCTCTTGAGAAAGCACATCTACACATGCATCTACTCAAGAGATTGAAAAGATCTCAACATGTTTTTTTTTTTACTGAACTCAGATTTGCCAAGACATCAAAAGTCAGAGATTTTGGTAACACTTTACAATAAGGTTTAATTTGTTAATATAAGTTAACTATAGTTAATGGCACAATATGTAATTTTTCGCAGCTAGAGGTCACTTATTCAAATCAAAGATGTAGCTTGATGACGCCTTGATTTCGCAGAGCTTTTATTATGCCACAGATGCGCTTCATCCGCTTATGCAGATTTGGGTTAATGCAGCGCTGTTTTATCATATACAAGTTGAAAGTTATGTTATAATGCTTCGCTGTGCATTTGCGCAATGGCTACAATGAGACACGTGTTGCACACTGCAGTAAGCTAGTTTGAGGCATGGTAAAACATGGCACTCGAGGTAAATCAAGAACACAAGACAGAAACAGTAAGACTGACTGTGTTGAGCTATATAACAATGATTCATTTTATGTCGATGAATGTATCCAAACAGTTGCTCACCTGTCTATCCTAACACTATATTAAGTGTATTTGGTGTTTCCATGGTTTCTACAAAATAAAACCAGAAATCGAGTGTAACCTTGATTATGTTAAAATTCTGGTTAAAATAGTTTATTTCTCTGGATTTAAACATTCTTGTTAAAATTTGGGATAATGTAAGTACACAAGTCAACACAATAACATTGTTCTAGTGTTTTTTTTATATTTTAATCCATAAATCTTACATATTGTGCTTTTAACATGAACTAACTATAAAAAAAATCACTGAGAACTCAAGTGCAATATTTTAGCAATAAAAATGTCTTCTGAGCAGTTTTAAATAAAAGAATAGTAAACATACACAAAATGATAAGGAACAGCAAAATAGATATCAGATTTACATACTTTTTGTAAAGAGAAAGATGTATGTAAATGTCTTATAATAACCCAGTTACAATTTGTCATGTAATTCCATTATGTGTGTGTCTATGTTCAATTAGCAAAGTGTCATTTGAGCATTTAATACTCTAAATTGGCCATCAAGCCTCCATCGGCCCTAACAAGTGTGTTTTATTCTCCTCTTACCTAAAAAAAAACATGCTCACTTGCAGCAATCAAACAAATGAAGAGACATAACGTCAATTAGCTGTGAGTCAACAAATGGAGACAGACATTATTTATCAAAACATTCATATGGATGAGTTTATTTTTAGAAATGTGTACTTAGTAATCTAATTGATGGTGCATCATGTTGTTTTGTCTCTCATTTGGCACAATCATTGTGTGTTGTAAATGTACTCTGGCCATGAAAGCTGAGGATTGATTAAAAACAAAGGAACTGCCCCACAAAGGGTGACTGTGCGTGATCATGGGCATTACATAAACACTTTTTGAACAGTAATTGACTTTTCTTAGTGGAATCTTTTAGATAAGTCTAAGGGATAATTCACCCAAAAATGAAAATTCTGTTTTCTGCTTCTGTTTATTTCCCCTGATTGAAGTTTAAACATGAATAAATTTTTTTATTAAATTAAATCTTCATCTTCATATTGTGTCTCTTCAGAAAATGTGGACTAAACTGCTTGATTCATATGGATTGGTTTTGCAATCTCTTTATGAACTTTTTGAAGTGTCAGAGTGGTAGTTGTGTAGGGTTTGATTTAAAAATCATTACAAAATTTAACTCAAGCTGGGATAACGTACAATCAGGCTTACATGCACGACACATTTCTACACTCTTCCCTTTCAAAGCACAAAACTGTCGGGAGGCAAAAAAATTATTAACTTTTAATCAAGCCCAAATTCATCATGTTTATAGCCTGAGGCATCCAGAAACCTCAAGAAAGATTCAACTGCAACCTAAAAGCTTCCTCTGAGTCTAAAAGAATATTATTGATTACACTCATTTAAAGACTTTTTTTTATTAAAAACAAACATGAAAAGCATCTAACAGAAAGTCAGCCTTTTAATGCTATTCTTGTGCTTTCCAAAGTGATCACTAATGATGGACATTAGAGGACCTGAGACTTACAATCTTTATGGTAATAATCTTTATTACCAACAATATCAATAATAAAATAGATAAATACCTCACTAATTTACACAAAGCAGAAGGAATGAAATGTGCATTAACCCTATATGACCCCCACCTAATCTACATTCAGAGCACAGAAATCTTGTTTACAGTGAGCTCACAACTCATTTACTTGTTTATCATTTTCAACAATGCAAAAAACAAACATTTAGTGTTATTTACCACATTATCTACTGTAATTCACCACATTTAGTGTTATTTATCACATTACATTCACAACAATATTCTTCACAATGATATTGTGAAATAAAATATAGCCAGATTCAAAATGTGCAGTCTTTCCTTTTTTCCCATTTCTGAGAGCTTGTCAAAATGATTTAAGGACTATTAAATTAAATATTTTAAGTGTTTCAAAAGAGCGGGAAAATAACCTTGGTAGAACTCGCTTCATACAAAAAAAACAAAAAACAAAAAAAAAGGTTTTAGTTCATATCTTTGAACTGTCATTCCTCCTTAGTCCAGTGAGATGGAAATTGGAAACTCACTTCCAAGAAAATCAGATATTGTACTTCATTCATTTTCTTTTATTATTACTTCTTTCACAAAGACTTCAAGTAAAGCTAAAAAAATATGCAGCTTCATCTCTGCCTTATGATTTCTGATTCAAGCTAAAAACAATGTGTGATTACAATGTCAATAATCCCAAATATGCATCATTTTCTTGCTAATTTACTATAGGAAAATCAGCAAATAAATAAATAAACCAATTAGCATACACACACACACACATACATATGTATATGTATATATCATCATCATCAATATATATTTTAATAAAATCTCTTCCTGTGTTCCACAATAGAACAAAAGCATCATGAGACCAGAAGGTGCGCAAATTATGTTTAAAAGCAAATGATCTGTGGAAAGTGCGACTTTGAACTGACCAAATTTAGAAGTGTAAATCCATGTTTTCTGCCAAGTACATTGTTAATATAACCTACACAAACAAACAAAACAAAAATCTTGGAAGATGAACATAAAATCAAGCTCCACAGAACTGGATTCCCCATGTTTGGTCAAAAACACGCCATATATTACGTATGACTTAAATAATGCAACACACCAGTTTTCTGGTGATAGAGGTCTGTAGATGGACACCACAGGCCTAGCAGACAGCAGGATCCTTAGGTCTCATCAAAGGGTGAATCTTATCAAGCTGTGGTGAAACAGTAGGTGCCAGATGGCTTAGTACAGCACCAAGGCACACACGCACACAAAAAAACTCTCTCTGATGTTACACCAAGGAGAATTCTGAAACAAATGATGGAACTCGCTACACAACAACTACACATTTTATCCATACAAAAATGTACAACTGTACTTTTTGTAGTGTAAACGGTCATATGAAGTGCGAGCGAAAACATTCCAGAGACTCAACAGACAACATCAAAGAGCACAATACAACCTACAAAGAGGGCAGTGCATCTTATCTTACCTGTCTAATACCTCCACAACGCCACAAGCTGCTGCAGTCAGAACCTTCCCTTCCAAAAAACACTTTTGTGGTCTCTCTGAGGAATGGCTAATTGGAGGAATTCTGTGCGTATTAAGAACCCTGGATTTGCTTCACACCCAGTCGGCTAATCTGTCCATTCTGTTCCTTATGTTGTTTGTTGCCTTGGTTACAGTCATACATAAATGCAGTGGTACAGTACAGTGCGGCTGCTTTAGAGTACAGCCAGCAGTAGTTGGGCTGGTGGATTCAAGAGGAGGGGAGCTGGTCATTGTGCAGCACTGCACAACACAAGCAAACAATTCTAGATTTAAGGACTCACAACAATCTCTCCCTGAGGTATGCCAGGAATATGAGCAAAACTTTTAGTTTTGTGTCCTTGGCCGCCATGGCCGGTGTGGGAGATGACTTTTGAGAGTGTTTAATAAATCCCAACTGTACTATTCTCCCGTGCAATGGCAAAGTGCAGTTACTACATGTTTTGTCACAGCAGAGTTATGTCCAAAATGAAAAAGTAATGCCTTGCAGCTACAATCTCTCTGCTAACAATCTTCTTGATCTCTATTAATCTGGTTTTCAATCAGGCCACAGCACTGAAACAGCATTGGTAAAAACTAGTAATGACCTCGTAATATCTGCCGTCTTACTGTTCTCGTCATGCTTGACTTAACAACTGCCTTTAACACTGTATCTCATCACATACTTACCTCTCGGCTATCAGCTATCGGCATGACGGGTAGAGCTTTGTCTTGGTTTATATGATATCGCACTGATGGGCAATTTTTTATTACCGTCCATAACTTCAAATCTTCTTTGTGTTCTCTCTCTCAAGGTGTCCTCAAGGCTCTGTTCTTGGACCACTTCTGTTCAATATTTATTTGTTACCTCTTGATCACATTATCCATAGTCAGGGTCTCAGCTATCATTGTTATGCCAATGACTTGCAAATTTACATATCAGCTCGCTCCGCTTCTGCTCTACCTCTGGACTTATTGAACATTAAAATCTGGTTACATAGCAACTTCCTAAAAGTGAATGATAAAACTGAGGTTATTGTTTTTTGCCCACGATCCCTTTAAAAAAAAGTCTGAACTGAATTTATCTATTGATGGGGCTATATTAATTCCATCTCTTACATTTCAATCTCATATAAGTTACCAAGACTGCATTCAACCACGTCGCAATATTGCCTGACTGCGATCTGCTCTCAGCATTAAAGACACTGAAACTCTAATTCATGCTTTGATAACCTCTTGTCTTGACTTCTAGAACTTGCTTCTTATTGGGCTGCCCACTAAAGGAATCACTAGATGTTCAAAATTCTGCTGACAGAGTCATTAATCAAGTCAAGGAAACATATTACCCCTTTGCTCTATAAACTACATTGATTACCTTTTTCTGTCTGCATTTTGTATAAAATTATCTTGTTAACTTTTAAATGTCTTCACGGACTTGCTCCTGATTATTTATCTGAACTGCTGCAATATTATTCACCTCCTCGCTCTCTCCAGGCATCTGACTTAAAACTGCTTACTGTACCTCATTTTTGTTTTTCATCAATGGGTGGTATCATTCAGTGCTGTGGCTCTGAAACTCTGGAATTCTCTTCCACTAACTCTTTGTGACACTTCTACAATATCGTCATTCAAATCACAACTAAAAACCTATCTTTTCTTACAGTATTTCAAGCCCTCCTCTGTTTAGTTATATATATATATAAATAAAAAAAAAAGAAGTGATTTCTAAATTTACTTTGATTTGTATTTCATTGCAGACAATATGAACAAAAATATTTCATGTTTTGTCTGGTCAACTTCATGTCATTTGTAAATATGCATCAGATCTGCAACACATTTCAAAAAAGTTGGGACAGTAAAGCATTTACCACTTTGTAATGTTGCCTTTGCTTTTCACAACACTTAAAAAGACGTTTAGGGACTGAAGACACCAAGTGATGAAGGTGTAATTTTGTCCCATTCTTCCTGCAAACAAGTCTTAAGGTGGGCAACAGTACGGGTCTTCGTTGTCGCATTTTGCGCTTCAAAATCCCCAAACATTCTCCATTCTCTCATTCTCTAGGCAGGCCAGTCAAGTACCCGTACCCTCTTCCTCCGCAGCCAGGACTTTGTAATGTGTGCAGAATGTGGTTTTGCATTGTCTTGTTGAAATATGCATGGACGTCCCTGGAAAAGATGTCTTCTTGAAGGCAGCATATTATGCTCCAAAATCTCTATGTACTTTTCAGCATTAATGGTGCCTTCACAGAAGTGCAAGTTACCTTTGCCAAGGGCACTGATACAACCCAATACCATGACAGACCCTGGCTTTTGGACTTGTTGCTGGTAACAGTCTGGATGATCCTTTTCTTCTTTGTTCCGGAGCACACGGCGTCCATTCCTCCCAAAAAATACCTGAAATACTGATTCATCTGACCACAGTACACGTTTTCACTGTGTGTTGGTCCATCCCAGATGCCTCCTGTTAACATAGGGCTTCCTTTTGGCACAGTACAGTTTTAACTGGCATTTGTGGATGTAACTACGTATTATAGTACTTGACAAAGGTTTGCCAAAGTAGTCCTGAGCCCATGTGGTGATATTGCTTATAGATGAATGACGATTCTTGATGCAGTGCCGCCTGAGGATCGGAGATCACGGTTGTTCAGCTTAGGCTTGCGCCCTTGTCCTTTACACACTGAAATTCCTCCAGATTCCTTGAATCTTTTAATTTTGTTATGCACTGTTGAATGTGAAATATCCAAATATCTTTCTTTGAGGAACATTGTTTTTAACATTTCAATAAATTTCTCACGTATTCGTTGGCGAAACTGGCGATCCTCGGCCCATCTTTGCTCCTAAAGGATTAGACCTTTCTTGGATGCTGCTTTTGTACCAAATCATAATTACAATCACGGTTTCAAATCACATCATTATGTAACCATTATACCTCATTACTAGCCCTAAATTGCTCCTGTCCCAACTTTTTTAAATGTGTTGCAGGTCTGAATAACAGGAAAGGATGCATATTTACAAATGACATGAAGTTGATCAGACAAAACATCACTGTAAATAAATCCCCCTCATGGGCCTTTTCACCAAGCCTGCCTTGTCGAATGGTTCTTCACCCCATGACAGTGGTGGAATATGCGGGCATTTTCGTGAGGAATCACCGACAAGTGCACCACCTCACCTCCTAATCCTTTTTTCTTTGTTTATGCACGCAGTGTTGGGGAAGGTGGCGCTCGGCCCCGCGATGGAGGAAGTATTACAGCGCCTCGCGGAAGTCAGCATCCGCCAGCAACAAATAGTGGAACATCTTGCCACTCACCAGGGCAGGACAGAGGAGGAGCTCTTCGCCGTCCGTGCCGCCGCCGCTCAACGCGTTCCGTCACCAGACACTCGCGCCCAAGCCACCCGCCTGCTGACAAAGATAACGGCGGATGATGCTGTGGAAGCCTTCCTGCAGGTCTTTGAAACTACCGCCCAACGGGAGGCATGGCGGAGGAGGATTGGGCCCGGCGCTGGCACCCCTCCTCACCGGAGAAGCCCAATGGGCTTATTTCTCGCTTCCCTTGGCGATCGCCGAAAACTATATCGAAGTCAAGCGGAAAATTTTAGCGAGGCTTGGCCTCTCACCGGTCGCGCTGCCCAGCAGTTCCACGACTGGGAATTCAAGCCCGGGTGCCAGCCGGGCCCAAGCAGCCGAGCTCAGCCGCATCGCGCATCACTGGCAATTGGACGGAACCCCACCGCAGGACAGGTAACGGAACGGGTAGTGATCGATCGCCTTCTCGCGCTCTAACCCGCGCCCATCGGCAAGCGGTTGGCATGAGGAACCCTACCACTACCCTGGAACTGGTGGAGGCGATCGAGCTGGCGGATGCTGTCCATCTCCGCGAGGCCGGGGACCGGAGAGTCATCCCCTTTGAACTCCTGTTCGGCCGTCAACCACAGGGGCTTCTGGGCGTAGCCAGGAAGCTTGGGAGCAGCAGCCTGCCCGCGATCGCACCATCATCGAACACGTCCGACAGATGAGGGAACGGATCGATCGAGTGATGCCATTGGTCCGGGACCACCTCAGTAAGGCCCAGCAAGCGCACCAACGCCAGTACGATCGGGCAGCCCAACCACGGAATTCCAGCAGGAGATCGCGTCATGGTCCTGGTCCTGGTCCCCAGCTCGGCCTGCAAGTTCCTGGCGTCCTGGAAAGGGACATATACGGTACTAGAACGGATTGGACCAGTCACGCATCGGCTGAGGCAACCTGGACGACGGCAGACAGAGCAACTCTACCATATTAACCTCCGAAGAAGTGGGTGGGGACCGGGACCAGCTGGCTGCTTTAAGTCTCACCGATCCTGTGGTTGTGGACGTCCAACCCTCATCTCTCGGCTGCCCAGAAAGCGGAGCTGCAGCACCAGGGCAGTCAGTTCCAGGATGTGTTCGTCCCAGCCGGGCAGACCAACGTGGTCCAGCACGACATCAAGACACACCGCGGCGTCATCGCCAGGCAACGCCCTACCGCATCCCGGAAGCTCGTCGGCAGGCTATTGAGGAAGAGATCCAACAAATGCTGAAGTTGGGGGTAATTGAACCATCCCGGAGTCCGTGGTCCAGCCCCATTGTGATGGTCCCAAAGCCGGATGGCACCCACTGCTTTTGTAACGTCTTCCGCCGCCTGAACGAAGTCTCCGACCGACGGGTACCCCATGCCTCGGTCGACGAGCTGTTGGACCGCCTCGGAAGGGCCCGCTACATCAGCACCCTAGACCTCACCAAGGGCTATTGGCAGGTACCACTCTCCGAGGCGGCTAAACCGAAGACCGCCTTCTCGACGCCCAGCGGCCACTGGCAGTACCGGACCCTTCCCTTTGGCCTGCACGGGGCCCCCGCGACGTTCCAGAGGATGATGGACATCATCCTGCGGCCCCACCAGGCGTACGCAGCCGCCTACCTAGACGACGTAGTGATCCACTCCGAGGCATGGGGGGAACATCTGGATCGTCTGCGGAGGGTGCTCTCGGAGTTCCGCCGAGCGGGACTAACCGCCAACCCCCGCAAATGCCACCTAGCCTTCTCAGAAGCCAAGTACCTGGGTTTCCAAGTCGGCCGAGGCCTCATATGGCCGCAGGAAAATAAAATAAAGGCCATCCACTCTGCCCCGCGGCCCCAGACGAAGACCCAGGTACGAGCTTTCTTGGGGTTGGCGGGTTATTACCGATGTTTTATCCCCAACTTCTCCTCTTTAGCCGCCCCTCTGACAGACCTGACCAGGAAGGGGCAGCCGGAGAAAGTATGCTGGACCCAATCGGTGGAGGAGGCCTTTGCCCAGGTCAAAGCAGCGCTGACGTCCTTGCCCGTTCTCCGCTCCAGACTTTAGCTGCCCTTCCTGCTGCAGACGGATGCCTCTGACACAGGACTGGGAGCCGTCCTGTCCCAAATCCAGAAAGGTGAGGAGCATCCGATCATTTACATCAGCAGGAAGCTGTCCCGGCCGAGAGGAAGTACGCCGCCGTGGAGAAGGAGGCCCTGGCCATCAAGTGGGCAGTCCTGGAGCCTCGGTACTACCTCCTAGGCCGCAAGTTCACCCTGGTCACAGACCACGCCCCCTTACAGTGGATGGCCCGCGCCAAGAACACCAACGCCAGGGTGACTCGCTGGTTCCTCGCACTCCAGGACTTCCACTTTGAGGTACGACATCGGGCCGGGGCCGCCAACGCGAACGCCGATGGCCTCTCACGGATCTGGACAGCTTATGCAGGTCTGTCAGGGGTCATTCCCCACCCTCCCCTTACATCACCCTTGCTGTCTCCATTTGTTCACAGGACCAGAACGACGCTTAGGGGGGGGGAATTTGACGAGCGTTCTCGGAGGAATCACCGTCGCCCTGGCAACCAACACAAACCACCTGCACACTCTCACCGTCGGCTGATCGGTCACAGCTGCTCCCAATCAGCCCACAGCCACATTAGCGGCACATGCTGAACAAACAGACAGACTCCGGTCTCGAGACGAATGAAGCGCTGGACTAACCTCTTTCTCTGTTCTCCCCAGAAAGCAGCGAGTGACCGACAGCCCATCACCTGGAGCACGTTTGGACACCCACTTTCCCTTGGACTGAGCACTGAAGAGCACTTAGAGCACCAGCCATCACTCACCGGCTTCCCGTTTTGTTACCACGTTTGAATTCACTGTAAATAAATCCCCCCTCCTGGGCCTTTTCACCAAGCCTGCCTTGTCGAGTGATTCTTCACCCCGTGACAATATATATATAAAATGCATACTTATGTTTGATGCTGTGCTTATGCATTATCTCCTTGTACAGCGAACTTGAACTTGGGAAAGGTGTTTTATAAATCAAACGTATTATTATTTAAATCAAGTCTCTTAGATTAAGATCTGTCCTGTGACAGATGGGTTAGGATCAACTGTGCTCAGATTCAGAGACAACAGACTTATATCAAATCAATCAAAAATATTTGATGCCAATTTTCTTAGTTTCAGTGTTGGGTTTCTTCATTTTTCCTTTGCTTTTTATGTGCAGAAGACAAAAACACTTAAATGGATAGTTCTTCCAAAAATAAAAAATTTGACTTACTCACTCTCATGTTGTTCCAAACTCATAAGACTTCTCAGAGATTTCTGTCCCTCCATTGAAAGTCAATTCACCCAAAACTGTGACAGTTCAAAACATTAATTGTTTAATCCAAGTCTTCTGAAGAGTCATGATAACTTTGAAAATACTTAAATTAGGCTTTTATTCACATATAAACATTGATCAGTGAACATACTCAAATATGGTTAACGGAAGCTCAACCGTACTTGCCTGATGCGTGAGAACAAACCTCATTGGGTCTTGCGGAAGCTTAAAACGTACTGGTGTGATGTGAGAATGAACCTCATTGTTTCTCGCATCAAGCAAGCATGCGTGAGCTTCCATTTACCAAATTTGAGTGCTCTATGTGCAACATGAGGGTGAGTAATTAAGGACAATTTACATTTTGGGTGAACTAACCCTTTAAGGGCAAATTCGCTGTCATAAATCGCCTGTCATCAAATATTCATTTAATAAAGATAATGTAGTCTTGCATAACCATAACTTCAGACTAACGGTAGGTCTGGACTCCATAGCAGCTTTCATTCAACCCAGGCTCATTGGAAATGCGTGACTCTGCCTACATTTTTGCAAACCCTAAAATATGTTCCCCCAGGTACGTTTCCCTGCACTTTTTCAATAGGAAGCATAATTTAATTTTTTTTTAATTCCTATTGAAATACATTTAATTCTTTGCATTTGTAAAAGTAGACATGATTTTATGAATATTTAAAGGCTACTTTTATATTTTGGAGCAGCTAACCCCACTCCTACCCTAAACCTAACCACTTCTCAACAATAAAACACATAACAGACAAATAAAAGTACAGTCACAGGTATTTATTGCAAAAACTGACCAAAACAGTGTAAAAGTATTAACTCGTGTTGCATTCCAAGTCTCCTGAAGTCATACGATATCTTCATGTGAAGAACAGAGTTGATCTTAATGTTTTAATCGCTGAAATGATGATCCAATCCGCCACTCCGTGTGAACACCCGCCACTCATTCATATTTCATTCAAATAATACACATAACTCTTGAGCGTGACGCTGTCGGTCACAAGACACACAAGAGCCAAAGGCATTTAACAATCAAAGCTGACGTAATGATGCAATTGGTCACGAGACATACAACAGCCAATGCTGTCAAAGATGATGTAACGGCGGCAATTTTCTATTTTTTTATGATCTTCGGCAGGTGGACTCAACACTGATTGCTTTTGGGGATTTTCTTCACAAAAATCAATTGTTTGGCCTCGAAATACTTGGAATATTTGTACTTTTTAAATTAATTGTGCCTGCAGTCATATCTGCCTGTTATATCCTGTTTTTTTTTATAATACACAAATGGTTAGGTTTAAGGAAGGGGTTGAGAAAAACTGATACCACTTAGAAAAGTAGATGTCCCACAATAACGTGCAATTCAATTTAAGAACCTCATGTAAGTTTAACATAACAATGATTCTGTGAACTTCACATACTTTTGAAAATCCAGTGTTGAGTTAATCCTGAAAAGCACTCATAGTCACAGCTGTAAACATGATGGCCTTCTTCTTCCATAAGGAGGTTTGGCGTCACAACGGCTTTGTTTCCAAGTGGACCGTTAAAGAATGTAACACACGTCTCCCAGAAATCCTGGAGAATTCATCCAATCAGATTACGACTTTGAAACTCCCAAAGTGTTTCCCATTTTGTGTGCCATATGCATCAGATGTTGAGTCAACAGTTCGTGGGTGTGACGTCTGAGGCTGAGACTAAAGATAATGCAACTATAAGTTGAAGAAATTAAATGAAGCCATGAGCAATGCAACACTTCCTCTAAATAAATCTGTAAGTGTCAGGGCAAATACTGACTAATTAACTAAGTAACCAACTAAATAAATAAATAAAATAAAATGGTTATTCATCAGGAACTGAATGGGTATTAAAAAAATATTTCTATGTTACAGGTAGCAGAAGTGGATGAGTTGGAATATAAAATGGTTTGTCTTCCTCAGTACTAGGAAGACAATGCTAATTGACTTTTTTAACCCATAACTTTCAGAAAATATTTTTCACAGACTGCAGAAAAATGTGTTATGCCACTGCACTGAACAAAGAGTGCTGCTCAGTTAACTTCATTTCCTGCCTGTTCTGGGCATGCTTCCACCGAAAAAACATTGAGGGTGGATCACTTAACAACAAGCACCCGTTTCCCAGGCAACAAAAAAGGAGGGAAAAGCAATAGCTTCTGGATTCCAACAGACTATAAAAGCAAAGATGTTGCTCAATTTTATTCCATGGCTGCTTTTCAAGTATTAGCTTGCAGTGAGAGAATCACAACACTTCTCAAGAGAAGTCTCAAATTCTCAAGCTTTAACTTGGAAGTCTTACATCAGACTGCTCTCTTGCGGAGTTGTTTTGGGAATCAGTGATGGGTATGTTAGCAGCAAGCAATATTTCCTGAATGCTGGTAATATAATAAAACATATCCCTCCGAGCTTTCCACATTACAACATTGGGCTTCCGTATTCGCACTGCTAACCCAAACCATTGTTTTCAAATAACAATAACAGCTAAACCAAAAAGAGACACAATTAATTCTAAATTCTACATTAAAAAAACAAATATCAAACCCAGTTAACAAAGACAAAGACCCTCAATCTTCTCGACAGAATGAAGACCAACACTAAATTAAAAAAAGAATGATATTGTGATCAATGAAATCCTATTAAACTGGACTCAAGCTAATGTAAAATAAATATACTTTCTAAGAGAACCATTATCTTCTGTTACTGGAAATATACGCAGCTGTGGTGCTTTAATATCCCTTGAACTTGTGTGAAACTAATGACTCCAACAAATCCACTAACCATGTCCATAAGTCCAGCTCCATTAGACCTGCATGTATTAATGCATCTCCAGATGGTAATGGAAAATGACTATGTGAAATGAGTCAGTGGGTGAAATATTAATTAACATCTCCATTTTAAATTCCCATTTGCATCTACCATTGGACAGACAGTCAACAGTCACTTTTTCATGCTAGTGGAGTAATACTGTCCTTAACCAGAGAAGTGAAAGTTATTGTATTTAAATGTACTTTTCATATAAAATAACATCTAAATGTACAATTGACAAACACAGGTCATTGCATCTCATATTCATGGTAAATAAATTTATTCGTTTTGAAATCAGTGTCTTTTCCAGGACAGATTGAGACACTCTTGGGGGCATGAATGTAGGTCATGAGGGCATGTGTCATTTGTGGGCCCACACACACACACACACACACACATGTTGTGTTTCCATGTTTTATGGGGACATTCCATAGGCGTAATGCATTTTATACTGTACAAACCATATTTTCTATCCCCCTACACTGCCCCTGCCCCTAAACCTACCCATCACAGGAGACATGCTGCATTTTTACATTTTCAAAAAACATCACTTAGTGTGATTTATGACCTGTTTTCCTCATGGGGACCAAAAAATGTCCCCACAAGGACAAGGATTTTGGATATTGCCATCTTTGTGGGGACATTTTGTCCCCATAACGTAGGGATTACCAGTCCACACACACACACACACACACACACACACACACAAACACACTGATACTCGTCCTCTTATTTTATATCTTTAGAAGCATCTCCAGGGAATCTGATGTCAACTGGATTTTTTATTTTGACAGAAAAAACAAACAAACAGATGGGATCTCACATCAAACATCTCAGCTATTTAAATCAGTATTTAAATTTCAATCACTCTTAATTTTGTACATTTAAATAACTTTTGCATGCCAGGAAATCAAATTAAAATAAAAAAATGAAAATATACCCTGATACTTCCAGGTGTTCCATGATTGAATTAAAGTATGTATAATGTTTTGTGAAGTACAATGTTTTGTTGACTGTACTAAAGCATAAAAATACCATAATATGTTTGCAGATATTTAGGAAAGATTCTAAGTTCACATAAATGTTTCTAAGAAATTCTGCTTTGAAATGTGCATTCCGTGTCGGAATGTCTGTTTTTGTTTTGGTCTGTGTGATCCCGCCCACTGCCAATTTACTCAATAGTATTTCAACACCAGTTGGTGGAAAGCACAGCGTACTGTAGCCATGGAAGCCAGCAAACGAACTGGGTCAGAGATTGCAGATTATATCAAACTAAAAAGCCTTGCTATCCATCTAAAAAGCTCCATGTACAGAGGATAAATCAACTAAATAAACTTAAACACATCACTTTAGTACTGCTTTTCATCTATACTATAAGTATTCAATTTTGGATGCAGCCAATAATTTTCTGCTTTTTGCAAAATTGCACACACATACACATTCAAAAGTTTGGGATTTGTACTACTCTGCTTTCTTAAGCTTACCAAGATTACATTTATTTGATCAAAACTACTGTAAAATCAGTAATATTATGAGAAATTATTACAATTTAAAATAACTTTTCAAATATGATATATTTGAAAAAGTAATGTATCATTGGCATTTGGCAATTTCTCTTTGGTTCCCAGTGTAGCATGATTCATTACAGTTTTTCTCAGTCGCATTGTTGTATTTCTCAGAACACAAATGATATTCTCAACCTCCACATCATCAAGTCACTTGTGCACATCATAAAAGCAATTTCTCATTGTTTTGAACAAATTGCAAATGCTTTGGTACAGTCATGCAACTGATTATGTGCAATCGTCTGCAGTATCCTACATTATCAATTGCTTATGTCATGTTTATCTAAATACTGGCTCTCATTGAACAGGCATTAGTTCATTGCATTAAATAAGTCATTAAATGCTAAATGGTTAAACTAGATTTCCAAAATAGCTCTCTGAAACGCATCTCATGAACCTTCATTTGGCAAGCATATATAGACAGACAACAGTTACAATTTCTTATAATGGAAGAACAACAAGAAAACAAACAGGGTCAACAGCCAGGAAGAAGAAGAAGAGTAAAAAATGTGTGGTGGAAGGGTACGGAGGCAAAAGTGGAAGAGGAAGAGGCCAAGATTATGGACATGTTTCTGATGAAATAAGGGCCACTATTTGGGACTGTTGAAATGTAAAATGTATATATGCCATACAGATAGTGCAGTCTTCTGTATTTTCCATCATTGTCATCAAAATCATAGCCATAGTTTACATCTGAAAATACTGACAGAGTACAATGTTATATTGACAACATGACTAAGCATTTTGACTATCTTGTTTGTGAACAATGACACAAGGAATTGTCATTGTGATGGCAGTGATGCACTATATTGCCAAAAGTATTAGAACACTCCTCCAAATTTTGTGAAAGAATGGGTCGCTCTCAGGAGTTAAATCGTGGTACATCTGAATTAAATCGTCCATTCGTGAGAATTTCCTCTACTAAATATTCCACGGTCAGCTGTTAGTGGTATTATAACAAAGTGAAAGCAATTGGAAACAACAGCAACTCAGCCATGAAGTGGTAGGCCACGTAAAATCACAAAGTGGGGTCAGTGCATCCCGAGGTGCACATTACACAGAAGTCGCCAACTTTCTGCAGTCAATAGCTACAGACCTCCAAACTTGTGTGGCCTTCAGATTAGCTCAAGAACAGTGTGTAGAGAGCTTCATGGAATGGGTTTCTATGGCCGAGCAGCTGCATACAAGCTTTACATCACCAAGTGCAATGTAAAGCGTCCGATGCAGTGGTGTAAAGCACGCCACCACTGGACTCTAAAGCAGTGGAGACGTGTTCTCTGGAGTGACGAATCACGCTTTTCTGTCTGGGAAACCGATGGACAAGTCTGGGTTTGGTGGTTGCCAGGAGAATGGTTCTTGTCTGACCTTAGTTCCAGTAAAAGGAACTCTTAATGCTTCAGCATACCAAGACATTTTGGATAATTTCATGTTCCCAACTTTGTGGGAACAGTTTGGGCCTTTTCCTGTTTCAACATGACTGTGCGCCAGTGCACAAAGCAAGATCCATAAAGACATGGATGAGCAGGTTTGGTTTGAAGGAACTTGACTGGCCTGCACAGAGTCCTGTCCTCAACCAGATAGAACACCTTTGGGATGAATTAGAGCAGAGACTGCAAGCCAGGCCTTCTCGTCTAACATCAGTGCCTGACCTTATAAATACACTTCTAGAAGAATGGTAAAAAAATTCCCATAAAGACATTCCTAAACCTTGTGGAAAGCCTTCCCAGAAGAGCTGAAGCTGCAAAGGGTGGGCCAACTCCATATTAAACCATATGGATTAAGAATGGGATGTCATTAAAGTTCATGTGCATGTAAAGACAGACGTCCCAAAACCTTTGACAAAATAGTGGATGTCCATTGATGTAAAAACTTACTTTTGAGAGATGAAATAAGAATTTTGAGCAAGTTACATGCTTTTGCAGGTTATTCATTGTGTGGTGCTATTTGTACGAATTGTTTTGAGAAATGCACGGACTGGTTTGCAAATCTCAAGGAAGTTTCAAGAAATGTACCAAAGAGACTGAGAAAAAATGTAATATGCTGATTTGGTGCTCAAGAAACATTCTTATATCAAATGTATTTTTTTGGGATGAAAAGTTCAAAAGAATGCTATTTATTTGACTTTGAAATATTTAGTAACATTATAAATGTATTTTCTGTCACTTTTGATACATTTTACACATAAAAAATATTTATTTATATTAATAAAAAACATTCTGGCCTCAAACATTTCAACGGTAGTTTATAGAAGGTTATGTAAAAAAAAAAACTCTTTAGCATTAATATTTCTGCGACAGGCACCTGAATGGTGGAAAAGAGCACATTGAAAGGCCTATTCACTGGATTATATATGGTTTGGTTATATTTTTTGGCAACGTCCGTCTAAAACACTGATCAACAGGTTGTTGAGAAAAGATAAATAAAGATTTGACTTTTAAAAAACAAACTGACTACTGTGGCCACTGGTTCGCCATTATAGAGAAGTGTATTGTTTTGATTCAGTTTTGGGAAAACTGCAGTGGGGAGGGGAGGGTGGTGCTCTTGTTCATCACCTTTGGTGCAGTGCGGGTGTTGGCTGGGGGTGGAGGTGGGCCAGGTGTTATGTTATATAAAGGGATGACGGCCCTGCTAAGAGCTCTGAAGAACATGATGGTGTTTTGAACAGAGGTGGTGGGTGGTGTTTTAGCCCGTGGGTTGCATTCACACACATACTGTACAGACACTGACACAAACACAGTGTCCGGGCTTCTTTGTGCTTGTCTTCTATGGGAGCCACAGAGAGCAAGGTCAGATCTGCTATTCTATCTATTGACGCCATAACATCGTCAAATCTAGCAGATGGACTCCTTTGAGCAGATGGATACAGATAAAATTATGTCAGACAACAAATGAAGAGGTGGACACACAACACAAACTGACTGAATTTTACAATAAAAAGATTCACACTATTTTTCTCCTCTTTCATGAGTGACAACAGGAGAGCAACAACTAAACAACTAAAATGTGTTGTAACCTAGTGCCACAATCATTGACTGTTACATAAGAAATAATTGGCACTCAAGCAATACTGTCCCACTAAATTACAGGCTGAGAGTGTAAAATAAATATCCTAGGTTAAATACAAGTTAAGCTTCATCACCACAGAAAAACATAAAAGGATTTATGATAAACATAAAATGTTGACAATTTGTAAATTACAGAAGAAGTATCATTTGAAGTTATCTTTAATTTAATAAATAACATCCACAAAAGCTTTGCTTCTACATGTTAAAAAAAAAAAAAAAAAGAAAAAAAAAAATAATGCTTGACCAGATCAGATGGGGAGGGTTGGAACACCTTTCATTGTATGTCTAGTGGACAGTGAACACACAATGATGTTTTTTACTCCAAGACAACACAAGACCAAACAAAATAGCATATAGGTTACGCACCGCACATACATACATAGGCCTACATACAAACACACACACTGTCTGTTTTTAGTTTTACTAGGTTATGTATTTGGTTTATATTACTAAAATGCCTCCTATTTGTTCACATTTATGAATTAAGTACATTTTATGATGATCCCATCTTTATAAAGAATGAAGTAAATTTGATCACAATAAAGTAAAAAGTAGAGTAGTGTGCTAGGTTGTAACACCAGTACTCTTTGTTTGTACTTTACACTAATTTACACAATTTAGGTATAAGTAGTACATTTATTAACCATTTTAATCATAAATATGGTACTTTGAGATATATAGAACAAAAACACATGGTTACGCTGAAACAAATTGGCATGTGGTGTCATTGACTGCAATAAAGCTACATTTCAAATGCATTAACCGCAAGAGAGTGAGCCGAATCCACACACAATATATTACCTGTAAGTATTTACCTGCTTTAACAAATTACATATCACATTATTCACCAATACCACTTTTGCACATTCCAGAATTGCACACAGAAATGTTCAAACTCACTTAGTCTAAATGCACTAGTGGTGGGATTAACTTCCAATTAGCATTCGTAAAAAAAATGACATGAGGATAAACTGACGAATTACAGAACTTCGTCTTTCAAGAAATAACGAACGAAAGAAACTGCAATGTAAACTTGCGCAAAATAAACTCAGTGATTTAGTTTTGATGCAAGCATAGGCTACTTTTGACGTATTATTTACACTTAACTGACCAAATTCACCTGACGGAAGCTCAAACTGCAAATACATGTAAATACGAGCATCATGACTGTGCGCGGAACCTCTTAAAGTTGCTGAAAGACTTTGTGCTATCCGCTAGTTTTAGTTACAGGTGGTGTCACGGCCAGGTGAATTTGCTGCAGAAAAGAAAAATAGCGACCCAGTCTGGCACATTATACTACGAAAGCGTTGGGTAAAATCAGTAAGTGGAAACAACTAACCATTCAAAGACAACCTTATAGGTTGCATTAATGTAACCACGAAGACTTACCGGATAATTTGAGCGTTTCGGTGAAATAGGTTTATGAAGGGCGGCGTTCTTTGTCGCTTCCCCTAGAGAGTCTCCTGATGTTTGAGTTCGCGGTAATTTTGTCCAATATTCCGCGTGCCACGTTCTATTCGCGCGCTTTGCTGCCAACCCAGAAACCTGCACTTGAAGCGCGCGCTCGCTCACTTGCTCTCTCTCGCTCTCTCTTTCTTTTGCTCTCTCTTTCTCTCAGGTAGAGGTGCAGTAAGGGTTTAGTGCTGCAGCTGAAACTGTTGGTTTAACTCAATTATAAACCCCCGGAATCTGTGTGTAATTAATCATTGTCTGGGGATTCACTCGTTTTGTATCAAAACGTAAAGTTTAAACGTTCATACGTTTGTTGTGAGAACAGACAAGTCCTCAAAACGGTAAAATGGTCGAAAACAGTTGCGGGTTAAAGGATAAGTGTAAAAAGCTCCCACTGTTTTGCAGGGCATTTTCATGCCTCTGTTTATGCATGTCTTAATATATTGGATGAAATATACACTTTAAAAAGGTTAGAATTTTTGTCATCTCAAAAAAGCTTTTTTTTTAAAGGGCATATTTTAAATGATTGTACTACTTTGGTTGAAGAAATTTATAAAGAAACCTAACCAGTTGGAGTCTAATCTGGGGCATAATTATCCCCCTCTCTCTCACACTGTTACTGTCCTGTCAAATAAAGGCAAAAATCCTAGAAGAAAGCATTTTATCCACATCACTTTCTTGCCGTTGTGTAGATAAACCAAGCTATACCTAATAAGTTTAAGGGCCTGAGGTTGACCAGAGCATATTTCTGAAAATCGTTTGGTTTTATAGAAAACTTTAATTCAGCGCAAGAATAATCATATGTAATAAGTCACAGAGTTCCAAATGTATCACATAACAGGAATGACCCAAGTACAAAAAGAAACAGCTGCAAAATACTTTTTTTTTTTCAACAACGCCTCCTGCAATTACAGTTATTTCTGCAAAAAGGCATGTAGGCCTATCTAAAATTAAGCTTTGTAACTGCATGGGTGTAATTGTGGTGTGTGTGGCATCTGTTACTGCTCTTTTGGCTTAGTATGATTGTAGCTCTTCTCACACATAACTTATTATTATTATAAATAGTGTGTTAATGTTGCTTGGTTTTCTTATAGTTCTTAGTTGTTAGACCATTAAAAACAGTAAACCTTCAGTCATATCTGTTATATGGTGTGTGTGCCGTTGCTTTCAGAAGTTATAATAATGTTTAAGTAGCTTCTACAGATTTTGCGATTGATGTCTGCATATCTCTGCTGTTTTTCCAGTTATTGTAATTTAATATGTAGATTTCAGTTTTGTCATTTAAATCTATGACACTTAAATTTCATATTTTCAAATTCACATATAAAATGTTTGTATATACACTCACTTGAAGGATTATTAGGAACACCATACTAATACTGTGTTTGACCCCCTTTCACATTCAGAACTGCCTTAATTCTACGTGGCATTGATTCAACAAGGTGCTGAAAGCATTCTTTAGAAATGTTGGCCCATATTGATAGGATAGCATCTTGCAGTTGATGGAGATTTGTGGGATGCACATCCAGGGCACGAAGCTCCCGTTCCACCACATCCCAAAGATGCTCTATTGGGTTGAGATCTGGTGACTGTGGGGGCCATTTTAGTACTGCAACTTATTGTCATGTTCAAGAAACCAAATTGAAATGATTCGAGCTTTGTGAAATGGTGCATTATCCTGCTGGAAGTAGCCATTTGAGGATGGGTACATGGTGTACATAAAGGGATGGACATGGTCAGAAACAATGCTCAGGTAGGCCGTGGCATTTAAACGATGCCCAATTGGCACTAAGGGGCCTAAAATGTGCCAAGAAAACATCCCCCACACCATTACACCACCACCAGCAGCCTGCACAGTGGTAACAAGGCATGATGGATCCATGTTCTCATTCTGTTTACGCCAAATTCTGACGCTACCATCTGAATGTCTCAACAGAAATCGAGACTCGTCTGACCAGGCAACATTTTTCCAGTCTTCAACAGTCTGATTTTGGTGAGCTCATGCAAATTGTAGCCTCTTTTACCCATTTGTAATGGAGATGAGTGGTGCCCGGTGGAGTCTTCTGCTGTTGTATCCCATCCGCCTCAAGGTTGTGCGTGTTGTGGCTTCACAAATGCTTTGCTGCATACCTCGCTTGTAACGAGTGGTTATTTCAGTCAAAGTTGCTCTTCTATCAGCTTGAATCAGTCGGCCCATTCTCCTCTGATCTCTAGCATCAACAAGGCATTTTCGCCCACAGGACTGCCGCATACTGGATGTTTTTCCCTTTTCACACCATTCTTTGTAAACCCTAGAAATGGTTGTGCATGAAAATCCCAGTAACTGAGCAGATTGTGAAATACTCAGACCGGCCCGTCTGGCACCAACAACCATGCCACACTCAAAATTGCTTAAATCACCTTTCTTTCCCATTCTGACATTCAGTTTGGAGTTCAGGAGATTGTCTTGACCAGGACCACATCCCTAAATGCATTGAAGCAACTGCCATGTGATTGGTTGATTAGATAATTGCATTAATGAGAAATTGAACAGGTGTTCCTAATAATCCTTTAGGTGAGTGTACATCCATGGTGGCCAAAAAATAGTGAAAATGCTTTTATTTAGTATTTTTTTATATCTTTGAAAGAAGTCTCTTATGCTCTACAATTCTGCATTTATTTGATCAAAATGATAAACAGGTTGAAACAGCAATAAATATGGAAACTGATGCATTGTTTTCAGGATTCTTTGAGGAATAGAAAGTTCAAAAGAATAGCATTTGTTTTCAATACATTTTCAAGGCGTCCTTACTGTCACTTTTGTGTTTCCTTGCTAAACTGAAATATGAATTTAATTAAAACATTTTTTAAATGAAACTAATACTTTTATTCAGCAAGGACACTGATTAAACTGATCGCATAGTTTTTACCTCAATTTCTGGAAGTCTGTGACAGGTGAATGCTCAGGTTTGGTATAACTTGAAGGATTGTGGTTTGCTAAATATTTATAATGCTTTACCTCTGGGTGTAATTGATTATATGAGAGAGTGTTTGTGAGTCAGCTGGTTCGTATAGCCTGTTGGGGGCTGGACACCTGCGCCATATTCCAACAACGTGGGTGGACTATGATGTGGCGCACCAGAGTTGTTTCATTAGTGACGCCATCCTCACAGACGGCCTTGTGTTGGTATGTGTGTCTATGAATAAGGGAGAAAGAGAGACATACATTCAAACTCACCGAAAAATTAAATAGCTATGTTTAATATGTAAAGATTCAAACCCACTCTTTTTAAAAAGCTTATCCTATAGGCTAATAAAAATAGTAACTTTTAATTGCCTGTTCTTTCTTTTTTTTGACCTGATGTTCTGTCATTCTCTCTCTCTCTCTCTCTCTCTCTCTCTCTGACCCACTTTGCTAATTATGAAATTTGTTTAATTAAATCATCTGGACTGTCACTTAGCACAGCATGATGGCGTAAAAAAAGTGAATGTCAGCCTGGAGAAATGACAAACTATGAATGGAAGGAAGTTGTTTAAAAGGTTAGTTTGAGGTTTTGAGGTTATAAGATTTGTGTAGATTGAATAGTCTGCATTGTAAGTTCTCACACTTCCTATTCATGATCACATTACAGTATAACATATTTCCCCAGCAAAACCCACACTCAAAAAAACAAACAAACAAACAAAAAATCAATGTCTAAACATAAGATTTATGTATTCAAGTTGCAAATACATTTCCCATGCATTTGAATTACATAATTTTAATTAATAACCTAATGTGATTCATATTGTAAATCGTACATAAATTAAACAGGTAAGATTAATGTAATTGTATTAATAAACTGAATGTGATTCATATATGTCAGTTATACGTAAATGAAACAGATGTATGCAATAGTACACAGAAAATCGCCCATGTTAAATTAACACTTCCTAGTGTTCATGTGTGTGCTCACTACTGAGTTAAATTACTATTGAAGTAGTGTTGATGTTAATGAGATAATTAAGTGATGATTGAGCGTTAATGATGAACACCTAATAATAATGAGCAGAATCACTGAAGGAAAGAGTGATTATCTATAATAATTATCTCATTAACTTCAACACTGCTTTAATTTTATTTTAACTCAGTAGTGAGCACACACATGAACACCAGGCAGTGTTAATTAAAAAAATTAATTTACATAAATCTTGTTTAATTTACATATAACTGGCATATATGAATCACATTCGGTTTATTAATACAATTACATAAATCTTACCTGTTTCATTTATGTATGACTTCATATATATGAATCACATTAAGTTTATTGTTTATGCTAAAATTATGTAATCAAAATGCATTGTAAATGTGTATGCAATTCAAATACATAAATCTAATGTTTAGACATGAATTTGTTTTTGAGTGCATGTAGTCAGTCAATCTGTCTGTCCCTTCAAAAGGGGACATTGAGGATTCAGATTAAGATTCAGACAGGGCTAATTTCCTTTGCCTGAAGTTATTGGGCGGAAAACTGTATACAGAATGTAAAATACAAACACAATAACATTCTTACTTAAATCAGATTTTAGATTATGTTTCAAGATCCTCAACATTTAATTTCACTCCAAACCAATATTTTTGTGACCTATATAAATAGCACGTTCAGAAAGAGGGGAAGCATGTTTTTCTTTCCAAAACATTTTTAGAAAAGGGTCTCAGCTAACTCCGACATTATTGACCCTAGCTTTTTTTAAATGCTATTTGCATTATGAGTTCTTTAAAGATGATTGGTTACCTTGACAACGATTGTCTGGTCTCGTTTTCTACAAGCATCATGACAGAGCGCCGAGGAGAGAGCGAAACGTATCAACTAACAAGCCTCGGCTTGCTGGGAACAAACTGTCTCTATCACAGTTTTGTGAATAAAAATCTTTTGGGAGGGAGACGCATTTGCAATGAAGTGGTGAAGAATTAGAGGCCTGACAGAGAGTAGTAGAATGAGAATAGTAAAGAGTAAACTAATGTTTCATGCTACCACCATGCAAAATTTTGCATATTTGAGTATACAATCAACAAAAAAGTTGACTTCTTACCTAAAGATACACAGTGAAGTTATTTAGCAGACAGATTAATCCAAAGTGACACTTATTTCAGGGAGAGTCTTCTTGAAAAAGGCCCTCTAAAGCGCATGTGGTGAGATTCAAACTTGCAACCTTTCTGCAACAACTCATAAGAATCAGATGCTTTTACCATGGCTGAAACTAGAACTGTAGTATGTTGCATGTGCACATATGTGAGTGTTTGTGTGGGTGGGTGTGTGGTACAGACTCAGAATCATGAGCTCAATCCCCTCAGAGCTTTGCCACTGTAGATGACAAACTCTCACGTTGTCATGGTTACCACAACACAGATGCCCCAGTTACATCCAGTGCCATGAAGAGTGGCACATTCTCCATCACAGATGAAGACATCTTTCATAGACTGAATGTTAACATTAACGTTGAGTAAATGTTTCGATACATATCTGACACTTAGTTAGACCAGAATGATCTGTGAACAGCTTCAGATGGTCATTTTACGAGTTCAGATATAAAATCAGACATGTTTTTCTGATGATGCAACTTTATTGATGCATTTTCAGACATGGCTCTTTGATTGTGGAGAGCCAATCAGAAAGGCCCGCTGAACTGCGTCTTAAGTGCACATGAGCTGCATCGAGGGGAAGGAATGAATGGAGGACTTGCTCACTGACTGACAATTGACAGACACTGAAAGATTTTTCGGTTACATGTGCTTCTGTCCTTTCTTCGAAATGTAGCCGGTCTGTCTGCAGACTGTAAATGTTTAATAATGTTGTTTCTTTCAGCGCAATCTAGCACACAAGCCTTCACACCAGACCCTCTCAAACCTGCTCAAAAGGCCACTAAAGAACACTACTTATTTTCTGTTGAATACTAACACTGAATATTTAACTATAGATGTGTTTGAATGTAATATAGCATATTTTGGTTTGTCTATACAGTTACCTTGATTTGTCAGTTCTAGTTAGTGTTGAGAGTTAGCTGGCATTATGATTCCCAGCGTTGACGGTTCACTTCTCCTCAGCACAAACTCACAATAGAGCAAATATATGTTTTTCTGCACAAATTTGAAATCAATTGATACAGCAACGTGATTTTCTAAAGAATTCTGTTGGCCATCCAACATATTCAGCGTCAAAGCTAGGTTGCCATGGTGATAAGCACAGAAACCAAATCAGGGTCCTTGGAAGATGAGTGTTGTGTGTGTTAATGTGTGTGTGTATGAACCGAATATAAGTAATGGAATTAACCATTTGCTCTGCCCTGATCATCCATCGGTACTGTATTTTGAGGTTTTCGAGGTTAAACTATGGCTGTAAACTTTACATATAGAATCCACTTACCTCTTACAAAGACTGTACTGGATATTGTTCATGGCACTTTAATGTTCTCGCACAAGATGGCAGAAATGAAAGTTTGCTATTAAACAATAGGTTTTAATCCATTGTGCAAGAATTTATCTTTTTAAAAGTCCTACATATTTGACAAGAAGCCCCATTATCTCATTGTTTTACACTAATTAACAGAAACATTCTACATCATATACAGCACACACACAGAGAGTGTGAATGACGTGTGTGTGCTCAACAGAAATCTCAGCTGGTTTTAAAAGAGTCAAGGCTAATGAAAAACAAACACAGAGTGCGTTGCGAAGCATGTTCTCATCAACCTTAAAAGACATTCCAAACCTGTATGACTTCCTTTCTCTGTGGTACTCAAAAGATAATATTTGGAGGAATGTTTTTGGTGACCACTGACTATGAAGTATATCAAAGTAAAACAACTTCTCAAACAAGAATAATTAAGGACGGGACTTGATTTTGTCCATAGACTGTAAAAAATCTTGTCCATTGTAGTAAGTGAAGCCGCCAGTGTCCCAATATAGCGCTGACATCTTCAATCTCGAGTCTGCAGTGGAGCCGCGCTATCAAGGAACTAACATCTTGAACTAACATCTGTGTAAAAACTGCCTAAAATGTCAGAAACTATCTTTGGAAAAGTGTAATTTGATTGTTTAGTTTATCTCACATCCCATTACATGACATGGAGATGGCGGGGTTTATGACCTATACTGAATCCAGTTACCTGGGGGCGATCGTGACGCTTTGGCGTAAATTTTCAGGTCTCGTGTGGCACGCCTGATTTTGTTCATCAGGAATTGGGTGTGTCTTATTCAGTTCCTTATCTCCCGAGCTTGTGAATCAGTATATCGTGTAGGCACTATACGATTACGAGCACTGATGCTGGCTCACTACACATTGGGACACTGATGACTATTTCTGGTGACAGCTTTCCTCACAACATCATTACTGGCATTTATATCTTTATGACATTACTTGTAATGTTATTTAAAGTACATTATGATAAATACTTTGTTTGTAACATATACGTGCAACATTTCAGCCGAAAATAAATTATAAATGTTAGCTAGCTTGTGCTCATCACCTGTCCAACAATATGTTTATGTTGAAGTTCCAAATGTAATTTAGGGAGGAGCGAGCCCATCTAATCTTCCAATCAACAGCCAACAGCCAGAGTATATAAACAGCTGCTTACCTCTCCTCAGTCTCAGATGTTCCAGCATCCCACCACCTCCCCAAACTCCACCTTTATCTTACAGTTTTTCTCCATTGGTTTGGCTCATTTCTTGAAACAGAAATGACATTCTCAAAACAACATGGACAAGTCTCCAAACCAGTTGGCAATTGTTCACAACAGAATAGCATCCCTCATTCATTTAATCAAATTGCAAATGTCTTAGTACATGTATCAATGTCTCAGTACCTCTTTGCAAATGATTAACTACAGGTAGCCTACATTTAGCACAATTGCCAAGTGAATAGATCTTGTTGATCTAAACTGATTGTTTGATTCTCAGTCTAATGGTCGTTCGCTCCAAAACGTATCAGCGTCATTTCATTGTATAAGTCATCACATGCACAATAGTCTGTTCAATTGTCAAAATTAGCCAAGAACATAATACCATACCATATATGAATCCCTTGGAGCATTGATAAATTTATTACAGCAATTGACAGTAAGGTGAAACTAGAACTTGACCAACGAAGGAGGAGTTTCACACATCTCAGATGACCAATCAAATGGTATGTTTAGTTAAGTGACAGGTGCTTGTCCATGACTGTGAATGCTGACAAGCATGTATGTAAAGAGCTTGACCATGCAGGACCAATACAATTTCTGAACATGGAGCCACCTGGCCAAGTAAATGAACAAGGGCAACTGCGTGCTCGAGGAAGAGGAAGAGTGAGGATGAGAGGAGGAGACAATGGAGGAAGAGGGCTAGAGAGGGGAAGGGGGGATGAGAGGGGAAGAGGGAATGAGAGGGGAAGAGAGTGGATGAGAGGGGAAGAGAGAGGAAGAGGGAATGAAAGGGAAGAGAGGGGAAGAGAGGGAAAGAGGGAATGAGAGGGGTAGAGAGGTGAAGAGAGGGGAAGAGGGAATGAGAGGGAAGAGAGAGGAAGAGGGAATGAGAGGGGAAGAGAGAGGGAATGAGAGGGGAAGAGAGGGGAAGAGAGGAATGAGAGGGGAAGAGAGAGGAAGAGGGAATGAGAGGGGAAGAGAGGGAAGAGGGAAAGAGGGAATGAGGGAAAGAGAGTGGATGAGAGGGGTAGAGAGGTGAAGAGAGGGGAAGAGAGTGGATGAGAGGGGTAGAGAGGGGAAGAGAGAGGAAGAGGGAATGAGAGGGGAAGAGGGAATGAGAGGGGAACAGAGTGGATGAGAGGGGAAGAGGGAATGAGAGTGGATGAGAGGGGTAGAGAGGGAAGAGAGGGTTTAGAGGGAAAGAGGGAATGAGAGGGGAAGAGAGGGGAAGGGAGTGGATGAGAGGGGTAGAGAGGGGAAGAGAGTGGATGAGAGGGGAAGAGAGAGGAAGAGGGAATGAAAGGGAAGAGAGGGAAGAGAGGGAAAGAGGGAATGAGAGGGGAAGAGAGGTGAAGAGAGGGGAAGAGGGAATGAGAGGAAGAGAGAGGAAGAGGGAATGAGAGGGAAGAGAGGGGAAGAGGGAAAGAGGAATGAGAGGGAAGAGAGTGGATGAGAGGGGTAGAGAGGGGAAGAGAGAGGAAGAGGGAATGAGAGGGGAAGAGAGGGGAAGAGGGAAAGAGGGAATGAGAGGGGAAGAGAGTGGATGAGAGGGGTAGAGAGGTGAAGAGAGGGGAAGAGAGTGGATGAGAGGGGTAGAGAGGGGAAGAGAGAGGAAGAGGGAATGAGAGGGGAACAGAGGATGAGAGGGGAAGAGGGAATGAGAGGGGAAGAGGGAATGAGAGTGGATGAGAGGGGTAGAGAGGGGAAGAGGGAAAGAGGGAATGAGAGGGGAAGAGAGTGGATGAGAGGGGTAGAGAGGGGAAGAGAGGGGATGAGAGGGTAGAGAGGGGAAGAGAGAGGAATGAGAGGGGAAGAGGGAATGAGAGGGGTAGAGAGGGGAAGAGGGAAAGAGGGAATGAGAGGGGAAGAGAGTGGATGAGAGGTAGAGAGGGGAAGAGAGGGGATAGAGAGGGGGGAAGAGAGGGGAAGAGGGAATGAGAGGGGAAGAGGGAATGAGAGGGGTAGAGAGGGAAGAGGGAATGAGAGGGGATGAGAAGGGGTGAGAGGGGAAGAGAGGGAAGGGGGATGAGAGGGGAAGAGGGGTGTAGGAAGAGGTAGGATGTGGCCGAAGAAGACGGGGACCAAATTTATCAGATGCGATTCGGGAAACCTTGGTACCCATGGGTTGACATTGAGAGAGGCTGGACAGAGAGTTCAGTCCAACCTCAGCAGATATAAAAAACAAACCTTAAAAATGCATGAATGAATCAAATGATTTTACAATATATCATTAGAAAAGTGGAAATTTTACAAGTGTTTAAGATTGAGAACAGCAGCGTGTGGATGGCCAGGAGGGTGAGGACGGTGGCCAGGAGGGTGAGGACGGTGGCCAGGAGAGAGAGGGTGAGGACAGTGACCAGTGAAGAACTGTTTTAGTTGTGAAAGCTTTATTTACAGCACTGTAGGCTGCATATACTTTTCATTGTTTTTTGTTTGTGTGATTATATTACAGTATATTATGCTGTATACATTTTCATTTTACTCTGATGTATGGAAGTTACTTCACATGTGTGAATGATAACGGAAACAATTAAGTATGAGTGCAACGTGTGATATCAAACCATGGAGGCTACTCTTACCCTAAAATCATATTTCTTTTTTTTCAGTTTTATACACAATTGTTTTCTGTTAGCTAGACAAAAAAAAGTACAGTAACCATTGTCCATGAATGACCATGAATGGCTAAGACTGAAAGGTGGACATGAGGGATATTTCAATGGTCCTCTGCAATAGTGACAAAACATTTAAACATTTTGACTTGCAATGCTTACACAATGCCAAAGGGACGAAGCATTTTGGGGGCACTGACTTTAAATGAGAAGGAAATTTAGTTGTGACACATGAGTGAACTGTTTTGGGAGAGGTATGAGCTTTTGCAGGTGAACCATGGTGTCGTGACGAACCATCCACATTATTTTGGCAAAAGCACCAAAAGTGTTGAGAACGTTCGGTCTGTTTTAAGAAATGAGCCACTGCAAATGAGAAGGATCTTTGCCATTTTGATGGCACTGACTATGGGAAAGAAATTTAACTCTGGGGCATGAGTGAACAGTTTTGGGAGAGATATTAGCTTTTGCAAGTGAGCTATAGTGTTGTGCTGAACTGTAAGACTGTTTTGCCAAATGATTTTGAGAATGTAATTTCTGTTTCAAGAAATGAGCCAAACCAATGGAGAAAAACTGTAGGTACCTTGCCCTACATAATCTTTTAGTCACTGTGGGGGGTATATAAGAGCTTGAGTTGAAACTGCTTCTTCGAGCCCCTCATCAGTAGACAGCAACCCAAATAAGCTTAAACTAAATATCTTAATATTATATGGGCAAACGAATTTCGTTAAATGTAATAAAATAATGATTTGGTTTTTTTTTAAACATATCGCGTATTGTTATCGGTCATTATGTGTAGTGAGTTGGCTCAGAGTCGCTTCAGAACTTCCGTTAAGGGAGCAAAGCGAGCAGATGCACCCTGGGTTTTGCGGTGCATTGTTGGACTTTTTAGG
This sequence comes from Gobiocypris rarus, assembly GCA_023029165.1. NCBI lineage: Eukaryota > Metazoa > Chordata > Actinopteri > Cypriniformes > Gobionidae > Gobiocypris > Gobiocypris rarus. The sequence continues at coordinate 30,964,029 of CM040921.1, read as the reverse complement.
GATCGAACATATCATTGCACTGGAAGGATTCTGCGATTGAGACAGCCCTTAAAATGTCCAACTCCCTGATCAGTGCCCTGACTACTGAACTAGGGAGCTGATTGAGACGCACCCATTGATTGGATGGTTGTGGTTTTCTATTGGTCGATCTAATGTGTGTGACAGGTTGCTCCAGAGAAGAGAAGACGCTGCAAGAGGGAGGGGAAGTTATTTTGATTAAGTGATTATTTGATTTTTTTTTTTTTTTTTTAAGTGTGTATGGCTAAATATTTTATAATAAATACCCCAATGTTCCATAAAAAATAATTGTAAATGATTGATTTCATGGTGACTTGAAGCTAAGACCTGCATCCGTTTTTTTTTCACTTCACTTTTCTGATTAGTTTAAAATTGTAAACTGATCAGACCCCCCAAATGAAGTTAATTAAAAAGCATACAATTATAGACCAGCAAACTTAGCATGCAGTTTTGTAAACAGGAATTGGGCAAACAGATATCCCAGCAACATTTCATGTACTTAGCCAGATCTATTATTTTGGATATGCAAAGTTGCAAGAAATACAAATTGATTCATTTAAAACATGCTGGGCCTTGCTATCTGTTATTTGTTTAGCTGCATGTCTCATTTGATTGCTTGTCTCAGCATGCAGTTTATGACATTAGATATAAAAAAAGACAGACTGTTGAAAACATAAATACAAAAGTACAATAAGCAGAATGTTTTCATGCAATTGCTCAAAATGTTAATTTAAAGTCTTTTTAAAGTGCTTTCTTTACATTTAAAAGGCAAGTATACGGTTATCTAAACTAATAATATTCTCTCATTGAAATATTTGGAGGCAGATTGACCTTTTGTAAGATGGCAGCTGAAAACATTTTTGCATAATTGTAATTTTAGGTTTAGGTTTGACCTTTGCCTTCATCTTTACACAACGCTCGGAAAGATCATACATCACCGCCTGCTTTTTCTCTCCCTCTTTGTCACACAAAACAATGACTGCATGGATTCACTAAAAATAGCACTGTTAGCTTATTCTTTTCATCCAAAATGCCTTCTGGAAGCCATTACTCTGTTGATAAACTGACAAAATAGATGCATGTATATTCTCATACACAAATCCCACCGCAAATCCAATCCAAATTTATAGCCAAAAGAGCACAATGAAGTGGTGCAAAATGAGCTTAGCAAAATCAAGCTGATTCATGGGAAAATAAATAAGAAACTAACAACAACGGTCTTGAGGTTAGCGACGTTAAGTCACACACACCCTAATCAAGGTAGTGGTGGGTGGTAGTGGTGGGAGGGTAAACAGCGCATCTACAATGATACTGAATTCTTTGGTCTGTTGTATTACGAGTTGCAGATGGTAAATCAAGTTGCATTAATAATGACGATTCACAGAGTTTTCACAGCTGCTAGAAGCAGCCCTCCAAAGTAAGAGTAAAGGGTTTCTATGACTACCTCTGTCAAGAAGAAATAGAAAAGCACAGCTGTCTCCTAAGCTTAACTCAGGTGTATTGCATAGAACTCTGCAATATACCAGCTTTGAGCAAAAAAAAACAAGAGCCCGGGGCGCAAAAACTCTGCTGAAGAGATTTTATAACCACAGAGCAATTGTAAACAGCAAAAGACAGAATAAGGCAGAAGAGAAGGAAAGAGAGATACACTGTCAAAGTCACTTTTGTCTTAGTATTTCATTCTTGTTGAGTAGCTGCAGTAATATAGAGAAGAAACAAAAGAAAAGGGTTCAGCTTAAATGAGATTTTATAGCACTTGTTTTTTTGTTGTTGTTTTTTTTGATCCAGTGAATACATTTTTGTCTATTGAAGGCCGTTCAAAGGTAGCAGTGTATTCTGAAATAAAATATTTAAGCAACATATACACGATTGTCTATATTACAGGTGAAGTGAATAACACTGATTATCTCTTCATCACGGCACCTTTTAGTGGGTGGGATATATTAGGCAGCAAGTGAACATTTTGTCCTCAATGTTAATGTATTAGAAGCAGGAAAAATGGGCAAGCGTAATTTGAGTGAGTTTGACAAGGGCCAAATTGTGATGGCTAGACGACTGGGTCAGAGCATCTCCAAAACTGCAGCTCATATGGGGTGTTCCCAGTCAGTGGTCAGTATCTATCAAAAGTGGTCAAAGGAACGAACAGTGGTGAACCGGTGACAGGGTCATCAGCGGCCAAGGCGCATTGATGCATGTGGGGAGCGAACGTCTAGCTCAAATTCCTCAAGAAGTTAATGCTATAGTTTTGATCGAAAGGTGTCAGAATACAAAGTGCATCACAGTTTGTTGCGTATTGGGCTGCATAGACGTTGACCAGTCAGGGTGCACATGCTGACCCTGTGTCACCGCCGAAAGTGCCAACAGTGGGCATGTGAGTATCAGAACTGGACCACGGAGCAATATGGAAGAAGGTAGCCTGTCTGATGAATCATGTTTTCTTTTACATCACGTCGACTGGGGGTTGCGTGTGTGTCGTTTACCTGGGGAACACATGGCACCAGGGTGCACTATGGGAAGAAGGCAAGCAAGCGGAGGCAGTGTGATGCTTTAGGCAATGTTCTGCTGGGAAACCTTGTGTCCTGCCATCCATGTGGATGTTACTTTGACCCATACCACCTACCTAAGTATTGTTAATAATAATAATAATAATAATAATAATAATGATAATAAATGTTTGAATCAGCATATCACAATTTTTGAAGGATCGTGTGACACTATAAAGATTAAGAATGTGTGTAATATGTAAAGAAGTAATGGCTGCTAAAATTTCAACTTTGTCATCACAGGAATAAATAACATTTTAATATGCACTAAAATAGAAAACAGTTTTTATGAATTGTAAAAAAACTATTTCACAGTATTACTGTTTTTACAGTATTTCCAGCTTTGGTGAGGCTTAGAGACTTTAAAAAAAAATCTAGGGGTTGGTTATCCATATATTTATAAAGGATATATACAGATGATGACTTACATTAAATATAAATCAGAGGGAAAAGGTCAGTAGAGTGCTTGTCTAGAAGGTTGCATTTCATTCATAAATAATACATTTAAAAAAAACACATACCCTGCACAACTAGGACTGGACAATAACTTTAACACACAAAAATAAAACAATGCAAAAACGTCTGAGGGGATGACAAGGCAAGCGGTCACATTAATATTTCCAAGTTTAGGTTTATTTCTAAAACATACTTTCTAGCCTTGACAACAAGCTTTCGCACAAGACAAGTACACAAGAAACACGACTGCTGCATAATCGATTTGTCAAACAAATTCACCAAATTCATCAAAGCCCTTGGTGTACATTTTGCATAAGATGTGTCTGATAATTGCAAGCAGATCATTGACGTATAGTGTACGTCAGCAGTACATATGCTGAAGAGTAAATGGCTACAGACCACAGAGCATGTGAATATGTGCTTTTATATATTATAGATGAAGCGAGTTGATGCATATTTCATACCCAGGAATGTAAATTGAGCTGCACAAGCAATACGGGGAAAGTGCTGGCCGTGTCACAACTCATCAAACCCAAAGGTCAGCATAATTGGTATGAATTTTCAAGTAAAGTTTTAACTAAAGTTTTATATTATTCATTTATTATTATACATATTTATATATTATTAATTATTCATGACTATTTTCCATTCAATTCAAATTAAAAGTCCATTCATTATCTTGGTAAGCTATTTTATCTGCATCTTGGGGAATAACATCAATGAACTCCGACAACAAGGGATCATTTTCTTCTTTAGCTCAAGATTTGTTTTTAAAGCACATCGATCTCTTTTATCTCAAAGGATCAAGGAAAATTGTATTTCTCATGATATGAGTCCATTAGAACAATTTGGCTTAATAAGACCTGAAGTAGTCTATATTAAATAGCCTATCTGAAGGAAATGGATAGAGGTCGCTTATTCAAAACAAAGGTGTAGCTTGATGATGCCTGGATTTCGTAGAGCTTTTATTTAGCCACAGACGACCGATTCCGCTTTTTCTGGTCATGTGTATGAAGTGCTGTTTTATCACATTAGATCTATCAGACACATTATTTGAGTGAGTTGAAAAGCTTCTCTGTGTGTTCACTTGGCGGCTGCTATGAGACACTTGTTGCACACTGCAGTAAGCTAGTTCAAGGCATGGTAAAACATGTCACTCACGGTAAATCAAGAAAACAAGATTTAAACAATAAGACTGACTGTGTTGAGCTATATAACAATGATTCATTTTATGTCGATGAATGTATCCAAACAGTTGCTCACCTGTCTAATAAAACACATATATTAAAGTGTCTTTGGTGTTTCCAGGGTTTCTACCGAAAATCGAGGGTAACACGGGTATGATGTCATTGATAGGCGACGCACAGACACAATCCTGGATAAAATTGCTTATTTCTCTGGATTTAAATATTCTTGTTAAAATTTTAGCTAAATAAATAGCCACATTGTTCTAGTGGTTTTTGGATATTTTAATCTAAAAATATTACATATTGTGCCTTTAAACAAGATTATATTCATATTAATGTCAATTACATATATATATGTAATTGACATATATGTCGACATGAGGGTAATGACATATATGTCCTTACCCTCGTGTCGTTCAATACCCGTAAGACCTTTGTTCATCTTCGGAACACGAATTAAAACATTTTTTTTCCCTGACGTGAACTCATGAAGCACCACAACGCATGCGCGAGAATATGGCGTTTCTCGCGGTTCGGGTATGCAGGAAACGCACACTTTGGCACCATTTTGAGCACTACGCCAAGACCTAAAGCGCCGTATCTAAGCTGTTGAATTCTACATTAATTGTGCTTTAGGTCTTCCTCTGCTTGTAAACAAATTTTCTTGCTTCCGGGTTATGTGTCAGGACGCGGCTCTACGTCATATTCTTGTGCATTCGTCATGGTGCTTTGTGAGTTCCCATCAGAGGCCCAGACGGAAGACAAGAACTTGTTGAATAAAGTTGTTATTTTGATGATTTTTTTATTTTATTTTGCGCACAAAAATTATTGTCGTTGCTTCATAAAATGATTTTAGAACCAATGTGAGATGGACTTTGTAACAATGTCTTTAGTACCTTTTATGGGTCTTAAAGGAGGGGAAATGTCATTGCTGCCAATGGAAGCCTTTCTGAGCCATTGGATTTCAACAAAAATATCTTAATTTGTGTTCCGAAGATGAACGGAGGTCTTACGTGTGTCGAACAACATGAGGGTAATTATTTAATGACAGAATTCTCATTTTTGGGTGAAGTAAGCCTATAAATATCCTGAAACAAATGAGCTCTCTTTGTAACATCTTCCTCTGGCGTAACTCTCAGATGTTCAAGCTTCAACAACATATAAATAAATAAAACATTTGCAACCATTTGGAAATATTAATTTGCAATTATACTAAAGTAAAATAATGTTCTTATTTTGTTTAGATAAGTGGTAAAACATTAACAAAAGACCTCAAACTTTCTCTTATAACAGAACATTCTGCCACTCTCAGTGTAATCTGGAGAGATCAAAATGGCTTACCTTCGCAATCACTCCAATGCTGCATGTAGCCTTGGGTCTGTGGGGAAAAAAATGCTTTTCATGGCATGGTAACCATTTTTCAATTAATTCCTATCCACAGACATATTCAATCCAACAGCATTCATGTGAATACCTATCTGTACCTTTGTGACCTCAGATAGACTTTACAGAATCTCTCTAGATGTTTTGCGACAATGCAGAGGAGCAGTGGCAGGAGGATGGAAGAATACACTGCAGTTCTATTTGCTGGAAACACATTGACTCAAGGCTAAACTTCAAACTGAATACAGAAAACAAGATGTTAGTGTAAAGAAGCACGAATGCACAAAATCGTGACTTTTAGGTAGCTTGGATAGTCAAGATACATATATCTAACCAAAATCTAACCAAAAATACAGTATAACAGTTGATAATAATAAATATGAGCAAAGGGCAGCTGTGAAAATAAATCTGCATTGTTTATCCTTTTGAACTTTCGTTAAAAATTCTAACCTTTCACTGAAGTAAAAGATGTTATCAATCTGCCTGGAATTTGAATGGATGTGTATCTATGAGTATGAGTGGCCAAAGACTTTCTAAGGATCACAGCTGGAGAATTGCAGAGATTAGTTGAGTCTTGTGGTCAGAAAGCCTAAGAAACAAATTATCAAACAGCACCACATCACCACATGTTGTTTGGGAGGGTTTCAAGAAAAATCCTCCTTGCTCATTCAGAAACAAACTCCAGCATATTCAGTTGTCAGAAAATGACTAGTACTTCAAAATGGACCTGGTTCTGTGGTCAGATGAAACAAACAAAAAAGAGCTTTTTGGCAGCAAATCCAGATGGGGTTCAAAAGAACCACATGCCCACGGTTAAATATTCCATTGGAACTTTAATGTTGTGGGCCTATTTTTTTTGCTGCAGGTTCTTTCTCAGATACATGGTTCGTGGATTTTATCAAATACCAACAGATAAAAAAAATCAAGACCTGACTGCCTCTGCTAGAAATCTTATAAATGACTGTAGTTGGATCTTCCATCAGGACAATGATTCAAAACAAACATCAAATTCAACACACAAATTTACAAAACATATATATACATACACACATACATACATACATACATACATACATACATACATACATACATACATTATATATATATATATATATATATATATATATATATATATATATATATATATATATATATATATATATATATATATATATTTATATATATTGAAGTTGTTCTATATACATTAAGTTGTACATTTTTACAGTGGCTCTGTTGTCCTTTTTTATTTTTGTGAATGTATGTGTGTAGCACATTTCGGCAAAGTACAAACACACTGTACACGTACAGATAAGCTTTAAAGCTGCTGAGGAAGAACACAGTGTCCAATAGATCACTGGTGCTGGAATAACAACAAGAATAATCCTATAGGAAAAAATCAAACTGTGACATCACCTGAATGAGTTTGATTAACTTAGACTTAAAAAGTAACAAAGGGGTAATGAATCCGTATATAAAAAAATGACCTGTCAGATTCAGGGACCCTTCTGTATCTATAAGTATATCTCTATCAGACCAATATGCTTTATGAGCTGACATCACAGCTCATAAAGTCACTTTATTAAATGTTGATTTATCAGATTTAGTGACCCTAGCCGTATCATATCTCAGACTAATATGCATTTGTAAGGAACAAACTGTAGGATCTGCAACATTATTGGGTAGTGCAGTAAATAGTTATAAAGATAAGCCAATTCATTAAAATTTTAACCAATTTTGGAACAACATCAGTTGTGGCTCTGACATCTGATGTATCTGTCACATGAAAGCTTTCTAGAGTCTGTACTCCACTGAAAAAACACAAACAATACTCTGGTCTCGAGAAGGATTGAAAACAAGAGAAAAATAAAGCACGCCCATAGAAAGATTTTCATGGAATCCTCTAATCTACTGTAGTCATTCATTCATCAGTCACGATTCATTTACAACATTGTGACTGATAACCTAATACGTCAATGTAGCACCCTCATAGTCTTCATGTATATTTAACCTAACTCTGTATAGCTTTGATTTTTCCAGGACACTGGGGCTGTGTCCGAAAACTTAGGCAGCTGACTTGTTGCCTCACTACCTTATCAGACAATGACCTGTAAGGCAGCGTTTGTTCACGAAGGCACCTCACGAAACTGGTTTCCTGACAGACTTCTCAGTCAGTGTAACAGTTTAATGAGCTACAGCAAAATAGAGAGAGAGCTTTGGTGAGAACTAAACAAATATTTAATTATTACATTAATAATTTCTCGCTAGAAAACGTACATTTACACACAAACTGACCAGCAAACGCAACTTTCGGATACCATCTTTTTTTTCCAGCTCAACTGTCACAGAATGGAATGCACTGGATTGTGGGATATCAAAGGTAGCAAAGGATAAATATATGTTGACTTCAAAAATCCATCAGATGACGCAGGAGGCAGGAAGTGAAGCTAACATTGGATTCGGACATGCCTTGATGCCTTCCTACCTTGAAATGTGTCCTCCGAAGGCAGCATTTTGCAGGTTTCGGACGCAGCCTAGGTATGTTTAAGCAAAGACCAACAACACCTGAACAATCAATAGAGGAATCATGAACAGACAAGACACTAAACTTCAAAATAAAAGCACACCAATTCATGACATGAAACCTTTTTTTGTTTTTTTAGATTTGACTGCTTAGAAAAGCAATAGTAGCTATAATTCCCTTAATAAGGCAGTATCATGTAGAACACACACTATGATACACACAAAGTTTTAGATAGAAAAATTAGTAGGCTAGTGCTTTTGAAAATAGGCTATTGCTCATCTCAAATCACCCATAAAATATCCCCCTCTCTTTCAGAGAAGACAAACCATGTAAACTGGATTAATGGTTAAAGAAACGTCCATGTCTAAGGGATTCTGGAGAGCCTACAGTACATGTAGCTCTGTCATGCGTGAATGTTCCAGAATCCCTCCACTAACAAGCTCATTGAACAGTAGCAAACCGCCATCATTCAGTTCCAGCCCTTCTCTCTCTCTTTCTCCCAAACTCGCTATGTTCTGCTCAAACTCTAACAAAGGCTGAGTGATGGAAATAATGAGACTTAAATACACATTGTGTCTTCAAATGAGTTGAGATTTAGGACTGTTGCTGGTAGCTATGCAATCAATCTGGGAGGTTATAGAGGTATATAGAGTACTAGGTGTATGTTTCAATACCTGCATCATGTCATTTTCCTGTTGAGAAAGCTGAACTGTGCTTGAAATAATGTGTTTCTGTTTGTTGGAATATGGAATGGCATTTGCAACACATTTTACTTTGCAACATGATGTATTTATGAGTGAAATAGTCAGAAAAAAAAAGTAGGTTGTTTATCCGTCAGAGGTTGCTGGATCTTGAGAAGTAGGTGTTTCATAATAGAACTGAGCCAGACATGTAAGGAGGCTGAAAGTCAAGTTTACACTGCATCTCAATGGTAATGCATATATTTAATCTATTTTTGCTATTATTTAATCACAAAATCTCAGTGCTAAATTAATGCATTACTCAAGACTTTAGAAAGCATGACTGACAACAGTAGCCTAAAACAATCCACTTATAAAGTCAATTTTTATTTCATTTTGACATTAATTTTCACTTGTGTATAATTTTCTATAACATTATTTAAATTTAAATGGATTTTAAAGAGATCAATGCAAGCAGTTAGACTGAAAAGAGAGAATGACTCAGCATTTCATGACACTGGCAATTAAGTGTTGCGTTTCTTCCGAATGTGACAATATGACTCACCGCAGTCCACTAGAGGACAAACATCAACGCAACCTTCTGATGCTAGCGATACTAACGTTATGTTTGGGAAATAAACTACAGTAGGTATATACTGACCTCCAGTGTTGAGGAAAGTGAATGCCCTTTATCACTATAGAAGAATTTATTATCAGAACATTTGCTACTGCAGGTCACTGAACCAACCATTTCGTTAATGATTAAAGAACTAAAAATATCTTTATTTAAATTGATAATCAAGTTGTCCACCATTTTAATCAAAATTTATCCTGCAGTATAGGCCTACCCTGCTAACAATAATATTAAGCAACTGTTCCCATTACCCTGTATAAAAAATATTAATAAAAAAAAAAAAAAACATACGCTCCTTTATGTTTTAAAGAATGGCAGCTAGTTTGAGCTGTCATGAGCTACTTCCTAAGCTGTTTACAAGCTGGTCCTGAGCTTGAACTAGTTTCTTATGAACTTAGTTTCTGTCATGCTTCAAAACCTTACCAGCATATGCTGTTTTGTTTTTTTCCCCCAAAAGGGTAAGTTATGTAAAAGTTTCATTTCTGAACGTTCTCTGAAAAAAAGTATGTTTTCACAACATTTTTGTTGGTTACGTTAACATGAAAGTTGAGGGAACATTGCATTTTATTCTTCAAACATTATGGATCTTACTTTTTAATGTTCTATAAACATTCTGAGTTAAGTCATAAAAATTATTTTTAAACGTTCCATGAACGATGAATAAATCATGTTTTTGTGTTAACGTTTTGAGAGCATTACTAAAGACCAGATAACTTAGAGTGAACATTCTGTTACTGAAAAAAGTTTGTTCATAACTTCAGAACCTGAGAACATTCCGTTAGTTGGGTAGCCTAGTCTCAAAGAATGACATCATTTTCTACAGCTTTTGTAAGATCATTAAAACTGAATTTATAATAATTATTCAAGAATTTTTAAATAGTTCGTAATTTAATGTCAGCAACATTACAGTTTGAACTCTTTATTTACATTGAACAAAATATCCACAAAAAAGTAGTAGAATGAAAGTGATTGAAACATATTTCAAGTAATAATATTGCTGTATGATATTGATCATTTTTACTGGCAGTGTGGACATAAAAATGGCTTGTTGATGAAATCTTATCGAATTGCATCTGGATATAACAGTTTGTCACTGTAAAGTATGGCCAATAACAAATGAATCAGTTGATTCTAGAGTAAGAAACAATTCCATGTGGTTTAAAAAAAAGTATTAAAAAAATTGACAATCAACATAACACAACAAAAGACATTCATTTAAAAAGTGCACTTGCCCAGAGATTGTTAAAATCCCAAAGACAAGACACTAATTCGGGTGTTCAACCAGTTCATAAAAGCATGACCATTACAGAGGCACACAAATAATGTGCATTGTCTTTGGCTGGACAAACATTGGGACACACATTAATTTTCAGTGCATGCTCTTTGTTTCTCAAACTTCACAGGACTATATGAGCTGTTGAATCCACAGGATGAAGGCAGCTCAGATTTTTATTTGGGACCAGGGTCAGGTGGAAGAAGAGTGGTCCGAGTGCGCTGGTGGGGCCGGGGAGAGTGAGGAGTAGGGCCGGGGCTGGTCTAGATTCACATAGGTGATCTGGAGGTTGATGTAATGCTCCCCCTCTAGATTGGAGTGGATCTCTTGAATAGCTTGCACGAGTGTAGGGAAACCTGGTCTCTTCTCAGGCTCAGGATGCCAGCACTGCATCATGATGGACCACCTACAATACAAAAATAAAGTACATAATCCAAAATGATATATGATGATTAAAAATAAATGTGTGATTAAAAAGATGCAACAGATATTAAAAATGACAAAAAATAGTATATACTAATTTATAGTATGTAATTTATACTATCATTGTATAATAAAGTATATAATAATAATTTATATTTATCCTGCTTTCTCATCATGTGATTGGGTGATTTTCTGAATGCAAAATTGGTGTTGTTGACATCAACATGTTGTAAACAGTGAATCTCAAAAACATTTTTCATTCCACATGAAATGTCCTCTTTAAAATGAACGGCAGGTAAATACACGTAAAATCATACAGGGAATCAAAACAGAATTGTGGCTGTGGCAGTCGACGGCCCTGCATCAGGTATGATGTAATGTCATAAGGGTCCACATCAGGATACGGACTGGCCCCTCTTGTCATCATCTCCCACATCAACACTCCAAAAGACCACTAGAGGAAATAAAATACATACATTTGTATTTAAGCAATGTAGCGTCATACCTACTTGCTGAAATATAAATTCCTACATTTGATACATTTACATAAACATGGTTAATTTTAGCCTAATTCAGATTAACCCAATAATTAATGTGATTTTAAAAACGTGATTCTTGAAATGTTTCTATGTTACCACATCTGATTTAGTGGTGAATTTCTGTGTCTGCAGACTTTCTAAAGCCATCCATTTGACTGGCAGCTTTGCTTTTTTGCTGTCCTGGATGCTGTAGTATTCCTTATCATAGACATCTCGTGCCATGCCAAAGTCAGCCACCTTCACTGTAAAGGACTCATCCAACCTAGGAAAAGCAGTTTGATTATATCCGTTAGAAACGTATTTGTCCATACTAGTACTTTGGCAGAACAACAAAAAAGGCTGTGTATTACAGTTTGGTGTGTACATACTTTACTAGATACATTTACTTTACTAGGTACATACTTTACAAGCTTTACATGATAATTAAGGTTGGCGGTTACTTACATGCAGTTGCGTGCAGCAAGGTCTCTGTGCACAAATTTCTTGTTTGCAAGATACTCCATTCCTTTGGCAACTTGAAGCCCAAAGCCAATCAGGTCCTTCACTGTGGGACTCTGAACATGAAGGATGTATTTTTAGGCATTTTTCAGTGTAATATTTTAGTATGGTGACCTGATTTTATAAACTTTCAAATGTTTCTACATAAACAACCATGTTGGTTCTGGAGCAACATTCCTATCGACCAATCGTATTTTAGGGTTAAAGTTAGGCTTGAGATGGGTTAGGAATGAGCTGGGTTTGAATCATCAACCTATCAAGTCTGATGCAGGGTTAAGATATGGTATGTTGTTACAGATATTGATTTGTAGTAGGAAATTAATGTGCTTACCCTCTGTGCAGAGCGGATGAAATGTCGGAGGTCTCCATGTTTCATGTATGGCAGGATCACCAGGGGAAGCCCATCACTGGGAAGCACAATGCCCAGGAGAGACAGGACATGGGCGTGGTGGAAGGCCTTCATAATTATTCCTTCTCTTAAAAACTGCTCCACCTCCTCCAGATCAGTGATCCCTTTCGAGAAAGAATAAGAAATGCATTTTTACAGTTGTCTTTTCCATAACAGCTAGGCATCTCGCATGTTGTAATGTAAACTGTAATTTAAAAATACTGTAATTTCACTTTGTTTGTCTTTTGAAAAATGTATATATAGTGGTTAACATGAAATAATTTTTTATTTTAATATTGGTGCACCTCTATCTAAAAGTGTTAATTGACTTACTGTTGAGTGACTTGACAGCACAGTGAATCTCTTTGGCATCACTATCAATAAGATATCCATGATACACTGTTCCAAAATGACCTGAGAAAGATTTGAGATGAGTATTGAGGTTTGAGATGAGGATGTACTATTAAATAAGAGAAAGATGGAAAATAATGTACCAAAACCAGATTGTGCCTTAAGAACTGTACCTTTGCCAATGATTTGGTCATGCTGGATTTTGACCTTCTTGGGTGGGATCAAAACATTCTTTACCTCCTCCAATAGATCTGGCCGGAGGACAGACATAGAGATTGTCTGAGATGACATCAAAGGAGTTGCTGCAGAGTCCATCGTAAGACTGGAGAACGTTGTGCTCGAGCCTTGAAATGGAGGAACTGCCAGACCTACAGGACACAATTTATGTTCACTGACGTGGATGGATGATCTTTGTAAAGATGCTAAACACTCCTTAAATTATAGGTATATTTTATTGCCTGTCTCATTGTTTCCACAGGTTTTCTCACCTCTTCTGTAGTCGCCATCAGGTGATCTGTCATAATTCTCCACTGCGGTGCGAGATGAATGCATGGATAATCGAACCTGAGCAAGTGCACCTGCCAACCAAAAAAAATGTTTGTTTTTTACATTCATATTAACCAAATTTGACATACATTTTTCATATAGTAAAGGGCCTTTCGCCCTGTTCTTGGGACCAAAAAGTTATCCATACCTTTTTTTCTCTTGCGCTCATGTGCCATGGCTGCGTAGGCCAGAGCTGCCCCCACGCCAACTGCAGCTATAATGCCCAGCACCATGGCTAAAATAAAATTGCTCTTTGTAGCAACTACCACTCCAATGTCATATTCTTCTCCATTCACTAACACCTGAGAAGTGAAAAAGTAGAAGAGCAGTGCATCATGAATGAAATGCAGAGGTAGTTTAAACATATCAAAGCTGAATTCAATAAACTACAGACTCTGACCTTGACTGGTGCCCCCTTGCTAGGGATTGTCAGATTTTTTGGGATCCGGCAGGTGATCTCATTCTCCAGAACTGTAGTCCTGCAATCCACTCCATTAATTGTCATTTTGATTTCCATGCAACCGGACACCAGGGTCAGTTTTTTGTGCTGGAATAAAAAACAAGCAATTGATTAGATTATAATACAACAAATTTGTAAGTCTAATAATTTGATTGATATTGTAAACGCAATTATGACTTTTACAGTTTTAGTCATCATTTTAATTAAATAAATAATTTATTCAGTTGTGTTCATTTTAATGTCAGTCCATTATAGTTATTTAATAAAACTTTTTATTATTAATACAAAATCTGTTTATAAAATACATATTATATACAGTAAAATGTTTTATATTAATATTTAACAAAAACGACATATGAAAACATGGCCTGAACAGACCGTATAATTTTTTGTTAAAGGTCTGGCTATGTAAGATTATGTATAAGACCTATGTATATAACCACATATATATTATATGCACTGAGACGCACATGCAACGAGACTTTGTCCTGCCCTGGCCTGAGCTCAAGCACATGGCCCTCTGTTTCAAACGGGATGGGTTCCCCATTAGCATGGCAGGTAAAAGCCTGAGACAGGAGTTCCTTGGCTCCATCCAAATCCACAGAGAGGATTCCTGTTGACTCCTCACATTCTGGGATTGTACACTCCATCTGGGTGGGATTCCTTTGACCAACACACACCTAAGAAGGTACATTATCCAATAAGTGGAAATATATTCCCTATTATTAAACATGACTCTTCAAAATACCAATGAGTCCTACGGTTTGCACTGGTCTCGTGTTGTTGACCCTGTAGTTAATGACAGCCTGGGAAACAGAGTCCAGATTCTGCCCAGTGATGGTTATTTTTGATCCTCTTCATTGTAGCAGCACCCCAAAAAAATACATAGCAGACAATTTAATGGCCTTTCACATAATTTACTATTAAAGACCCCATTAAATGGATGACAAAAGAAAAATTTAATGTTTTGACTCACCTTTTAAAACCACAGTTGGGCTTCACACCCGTCACCTCAGGATTCACCATGTAGCTAAATGTTTTTGTCGGCGAAATAGTTGATTCATCAATTAAAACCTTCACATCTACTTCTGAAGTCTCCTCAACACCTTCAGATCTGCAGATGATATAAGTTCCATTGCTGGAGATGCTGTGGAGAAACAACAGGAGGAAAATACTCAGAAAGCAGTAGTTAAAAATGAAGTGCTCGCATCCCTATTATATTTCTAAACCATGACTTATAACTGTTAAACAGTGAATTCCATAACCTGGCACAATAACCTTTCAACAGGGCAAATTCGGTCTCCAAGGCTGACCGTTCTGCTTCCACCAGCATCCAGATGTTTTCCTGACAGGGTGACCAGGGTTCCCCCAATCTTAGGTCCAAAGCTCGGATTGATATCTGTGATTTCTGGGGTCTGATGGAAGATATGAGTTTTATCAATCTAAAACAGCAAAATCCTACATAATTACTTAACATAATAAAGTGGAGTAATTAAAGATTGAGAATGTTTTGGTCCTTACCACAAAACTGAAGCCTTGTATGCTAGCGTTCCCAAAGATGAAGTATCCACTTCCCACACTTTGTTCATTCACTTCCATTGTTATATCAACACTTTGCTCCAGGCCTGACACATCACCATCAATCCTACACAGCAGCCTGAGAGAAGAATGAAAAATAACATTCATGAATAGATTGTTGTGGCAGAGGGGGCGTAGTTTAGCGAGGTCTGTACGGAGAGAGGGGGCCAGGAGAGTGCCGGTGAGTAAGTAGGTCAAGTGCATAATGATGAACACCTGTGTCTGATTGCAGTGATTGGCGTGGAGAGACGGTATATAAGCCAGCAGAGAACAGGCAACAGGGAGAGAGATGCACACTGGACACTCGTGGCTGGGCTGGGACTACAGAGACAAGACTGTGGTGTACAAGTTATATGAGACTGAGTTATAGTAAGCGCGGTGTGCGCACGTTTATGTTGTGTTTCAAGAGCGATCAAATAAAAGCCACAAGTTCCAGACATGCCAACCCTGCCTTCTTCCTCCTTGCTTACACGAACGTTTACTACAGTGGTGCCGAAACTCGGGAGGAAGAAGAGTGCCGCCACCAGTATGCAGAGCCCGTCAGGATCGCCATTTGCGGACGTCATCGCATCACTCGCGGGTTTCGGCACCACTGTAGTAAACGTTCGTGTAAGCAAGGAGGAAGAAGGCAGGGTTGGCATGTCTGGAACTTGTGGCTTTTATTTGATCGCTCTTGAAACACAACATAAACGTGCGCACACCGCGCTTACTATAACTCAGGAGGAAGAAGAGTGCCGCCACCAGTATGCAGAGCCCGTCAGGATCGCCATTTGCGGACGTCATCGCATCACTCGCGGGCCTCCACCAAGAACATCATCAGGCGCTCGTGGACATGAGAGAGGATCAGGAACGGCGGTTCCAGATCCTCGTCCGAGCCCAGCAGGAGGACCGCGAGGCGTTCCGGAGCTGGATGGACCGGGAGGTTCGGGCCGAGCCAAGGACATCAGCGGGCCCACACACACAGCTGCCTCTCACCAAAATGGGCGCCCAGGACGATCCAGAGGCGTTCCTGGACTTGTTCGAGAGGACGCCCGAGGCCAGTGGGTGGGACGAAGATGATTGGCCACTGCGCCTTATCCCTCTCCTAACGGGGGAGGCGCAGATAGCGGCCCAGCAACTGCCGGTCCCGAATCTCCTGGTGTACAGGGACTTAAAGAAGGCCACCCTCCAGAGGGTCGGCCTCTCCCCGGAGCAACTGGGGGAGAGTGGCCGGCCCTTTGTACTCGCCCAGCAGCTCCGGGACGCATGCCGCAAATTGCTGATAGCTGAGGGAAGCGACAGGGACAAAATCATCGATCTGGTGGTGCTGGAACAATTCATAGCCCGTCTGCTCACGAAAACAGTGCAGTGGGTTCAGTGCCACCGTCCGGAGTCGCTGGACTTGGCCATCCAACTGGCGGAGGATCAGCTGGTGGTGTGCCCTGGGGTCGGCGGACCTCTTCCTTCAGTCTCTCTCTCTCCACCCCTTCCCCTGTCTCTCTCTCGCTCTCTCTCTCTCCTAGGCCGGTCCCGATGCCGCAGACTCGCCGGAACCTGCCACCGGGAGGCCCACCCCGATGGAGGTCTGGGGGGATAAGGGAGGCCGCGCACACCGTTCCGGCTCCGCCCAGGGAGGCGGGGCTGACCCAGCCGGGACCCGGTTTTAAACCTGTTCCTTCCCTCTCTCCACGCCAATCCCTTGACCCGCTTTCTGCCAATAGAGCAGCGGGAAAGTCCGGG
This sequence comes from Gobiocypris rarus, assembly GCA_023029165.1. Taxonomy (NCBI): domain Eukaryota; kingdom Metazoa; phylum Chordata; class Actinopteri; order Cypriniformes; family Gobionidae; genus Gobiocypris; species Gobiocypris rarus. The sequence continues at coordinate 30,946,832 of CM040921.1, read as the reverse complement.
CCGGCCTGTTGGCGTTGCGGGGACCCGGGCCACTTCATTGACGAGTGTCCAGTGTGCATCTCTCTCCCTGTTGCCTGTTCTCTGCTGGCTTATATACCGTCTCTCCACGCCAAACACTGCAATCAGACACAGGTGTTCATCATTATGCACTTGACCTACTTACTCACCGGCACTCTCCTGGCTCCCTCTCTCCATGCAGACCTCGCTAAACCACGCCTCCTCTGCCACAATTGTAAACTATTACATTTCGTTATTTGAAATGAAGCTGAAATAAAATGTTAACTTCTAACTTAATTTTTTTTTTGAGGTACTAAAATAAAAAAATGCCACTCATTACAAATTATCTAAAACTTAAACCAAAAATTAATTACTAAAATGTATTTATATTAAATAAATTAATTGAAAACTGAAAAGATAACTATCAAATCTAATTCAAAATATTCATAAATATTATAAGAGTATAGTAAATAATCAGTGCATTTTACTGCCTTTTGTATGTAATTTATGTATGTTACATTTGTGCATTTTATGAAATATTGCTCACCTGTATCTGGCCTGTACTAAGTTGTAATTAAGCTTGTGCTTGGAAAGTACTCCTGCCCACACAAAAACAGTTCTTTGTTGACCCGGTTGAGCAACAAAATGTTTTATCTGTTCCTAAATTTTATACACAAGTTTGTTTGACCTGAGTATTGGCTATTTTAAAAAAAAATGCTTTGATGCACCCCTACCACAGCTTCCTGTTTCAGTAGAAAGGAAAACAAAATGATTTGTCAAAACTTTTTGTGGGGTAACTAAAATGTGTGTGTTACTTACTGGGAGCTACTGCTTTTCTCTGGTATAACAGTGCAGCTGTTGTTTCCCACTTTAACCTGGTGAGAGGTTTGAGTGATAGCAGGTCGGGAAGATGATCGGAAGTTCCAGCCGCAGAGAGTGAGGTTACTCTTACCATTTGAGGGTACTGTGCTGGGTGAAAACTGAAAAGCGACAGTACAGAAAAAATTGTTTTAGGGTGGCGCATAATCAGCCATGTACTATATAAATATAAAACATAACTGTACAACATGTCTACTTGGTTTTTAATTAAAACAGTAATATTGTTAAAATTACTTTAATATGTTTTAAAATGTTATTTATTCCAATGATGGTAAATTACACTAGTCTTCAATGTCACATGAAAATTTCAAAATGTCAATATCAATGTTGTAAACGGCTGCTTAATATTTTTGTGAAAACTGTGATACATTTTTTAAAGGTTCTTTGTTGAACAGAAAGTTCAAAAGTAGAAATCAGACAGAAATGTGTTGTAACGTTATAAATGTCTTCATTGTCACTTTTGGTTAATTTAATGCATTCTTAATTAATAAAAGCATACATTTTTTAAAAGTTAAAAAAATCATACTGACTGCCACCTTATAGTAGTAAAGAACATTAGTAAAGTGTATAAATTCTTCGGAGAGCAAAGGAACAGCCTAAAGATTGGCCCAGCATACATCTTAGCACCTTACAGTACAAGATATCTTTTATTTAACATTTTCCATCATTGCATAATTTTCATACTTCCATTTGTGCTATTTCCATTTTGATGACTTTATTATTCTAAAATTTTGTATATAGTCAAAGACTATTAACATAGAAAGACAGTTCACTCCTATTACTTATGAATTACTTATGAAACTGCAACGCACAACATGGCGGAATAGTCCCGTCTTCTAAGTGAAAGAGCCAATCGTTGATTGCTAAAGTCATAGCATCACTGCAGCTGCCGTAAGAAGCTCAGGTTCTTATAGAAACCTGAAACTCGCTTAGTACATGCGCATTGGTTGGTCTAGCCTGAAAAATACGCTTTTTTTGTTGAGCATAAGAAACAACATGTCATTTCATGCCAACACGTTATTTAATTGTGAGTTCGGCAAGCAGTTTTTGAGATTTCAGGATTCCCCCATTCAAATAGCAAGGACTTAATCTTAAATGCCCAAAATAGCTGCCTGGAGGGGGACTTTGCTATAGTACAAAAGTAAGGTTCCTTTTGACTCAAGGACTCCACAGCCAAAGATGGTATTCCATCCGGTGTGAGACAAGGGTGAGAGTCCAACCAGAACTGTGGAGGTTAACACACCCCTGCCCTGATATAACTAGAGTGATATTATCGGTACACACTCACAGCATACTCACAGTATGCAAACATGATGAAACACAGAAGTTTACATTTACTGGCCAATTACTGTCATACTCCACTGGCAATGCGTTACCTGAGTGATAACAGGAGGGCAGGAAAAGCTACTCCGCTGATCTTCACACTTTTGGGAACAGACTCCATCACACCAGCTACATCCCATAAACTTGGGTGTCGCTAAACAGACTGAACAGTTAAGGAAATGTGCACAGCCTGGACCTCTGGGAGACACATTTATCAGCTATAAATAGGATAAAGAGAGACATTGGACAGATGCTGATGAAAACTAGTACACTGGTATATTTAAACCTTAAACCTTCCGTTCTCTGCTGATGACTGATAAGCTTTTGAACTGTACAGAATAAACATGCATACCTTGTTTCCAACAACAAAGAGCAGAGACTCGGAAGAACGAACGGCAGCTATTCGTGACACTCTCTGCTCGTCTTCAACAAGAGAGTAGTTGGCAAACACTTCAGGGACTGATTTGCTCAGAATGACCTGAAAAGGAAACTAATTCTTTTAAGTTTATTTATGTACACATTTAACAAAATGATACTTAGTCGAAGCCACACAAATATGAAATATGCATAACATTTGTCCTTAAAAGGAAAAAAGTTATTCATAGTAACCATCCAACACATGGAGTCAACGAAAGCCTGGCCTTTGATCAGATCGGCCACTGACTAGAGGAAAAGAAACGTTTTTATTAACTGTTAGGTAGAGGATGGGGGGGGGGGTTACTCAGACAGCTGAGATAGTGGCTGAGATGAAAGATTGGGATCTGAAAAGGCTAAAAAGTCTTTAAAACACCTATGTTAGCTCCACATTAAAATTTAAGTAAATTTCAAAGTTAAAAGTGATGCACTACTAACCTGCAAAAGCCTTCCGTGATCTGTGCCGATGTGTGCCAAAGTCTTGGTCTCAATGGTGGTCACCAGAATAGAAGTGAAGAGCACATTGTTCATCTTCCCATTGAAGAAGTCTACTCTGTAGAAAGGCTTTGCCACCATGGTGGGTAGGGCTTTGCAAGTGAAACCGTCTGGATTCTAGACAAAATAGAACAAAATGAATAAATATATTTTGTGACTGCAAAAAGTTTTCATGTTATGTTGTTTAGCAGAAAACAAATAAAAACCAGAGTGTACACAGAAAATGTCAATTTAACAAAATGAAAACTGCTAAATCAGCAATTACACGAATATACATTCCATCACCCCCAGCTTCAAAGATAAGGCGTAAGACTAGTCCCAGACTAACATGCATGTTTGAGCTGAAAGCAGCTTGTACTGACATATCTTAAAATATGTTGTTTTGTTTCAAAATGCACAGTAATATTTTTTTTAAGGCACATTTATAAAAGTTACTTAAATGTCCGAATTGAACTAAGGCCTTATCCTGGCTTAATCTAAGCCCTGTCTGTGAAACCAGGCCTATATGTCAAGCTCAATGGATTGTTTGGAAAAACAGCTATTTCAAAGCAACATTCTAACTTATTTTCCATTTCCTGTGCCATTTCTGTTATTACTTGCTTTGCTGACTTCAAAAAGGGGGGCATTGTGACAAAAATGCATCCACAGCAACAGCAACCAGTAAAAAGGAAGCAACACTTGTAAACGGAAGGCTCTAGACACCATCTGCAGAAATAAATGATTTCCTGCCCATAAAGCTTGAACCCTTGTACCAAATTAGGATGTTGTGGGATATGTGCAGTGTGTCAGTGGTAACACTGTGCAGTCAGGATTTTATTTGCATTTCTGTAGAAATGAATGAACTTAGGAACACATGTTGTCATATAAATTTACAGACCTTCTTGCTCCCACGGAACATAAAAGGAGAAATGTTTCCCATGCTTTAAAAAGGACGTAAAAACACCTTAGTATCATTAAAGTGGTCCAAACAACACATGCAAGATATTACAATTCTTCTAAAGTAATATGATAACTGTGAGAGAAATTGTTCCCCATGTACATACCATGTACTTGTTATAGTAATTGCAATAACTGGGTAATAACTAGGCACTAACCATGAACCTAACCTTAACCAATGTAGTTACCTTATATTACCCAGTACTTTCTTAGGTAAGTACCCTGTAAGTACATGTAAGTGCACGTACTGTAAAATAAAGTGTAACCGAAATTTGAATTGTTACTTGCTGAAAGCCTTGACCTCCATCAAGGAGGCAAATTCATTGTTCATGAGAGAAGTAACTATGCTGGAATTGTTGACAAATTCTTCAGAATCATGTGCATTTGAAACTGACTGATCCTGTTCTTGAGTCAGGTGATACATTTTTAATCAGCTCATTCTTCAGAATTTCTCTTTGGGAAGGTGTACAAATAAGTGAAGAATTTTCTTCTTTTTTTTCATCATAATTTATAATAACTTACTAGTATTTATGTAATTACAAGAAGGCAAAAACATTGAAATTTAAATATGAAAATCACAAAAACAATGTATGTGAGATGTACAGGGTGGAATGTCCAGGAATTATCATGTTAAAATGCATCTTAGAAAAACAATAACTACTGGTTATTGTGCATCGTAAATCCTTGTTATCTCTGTTTCTATTGGTTAAAAACAAACTGTTGACGTCACTACTGAATATCCTGCCTCTACATACTTTCCTTGATTTATCATCTCTGGCTCATCGCTTGTTTAAGATCCTGAGAGATAGAGCCAAACTCGGCACATAACGTTGGCCAAAGAAAGTTCAGTCTACTAGTAAGGTATTGAGTGACGTATTAGTTCATGTACAAGCATGTGGCGGCTGGTATCTACAAAACAGAAAATGACTTCATGGTTTCAACAACGCTACAGAGTCTTTCAATCCACACGCGATAAGAGTGTCTAATAAAGCCTGACTCTCACAGAGATCCTTGAGCAAGTGCAGCTCCACATTTGAGTTTAAACCAAAATCAAATGTTTGTGTGAGTCATTTCCTGAAAGTGGCATTTCCATCAAATATTTTATGGTCCACTCCTTTTAAGGTTCAGGTTGTGTAATATAAACTAGACCAATTACATAAACCCTTTGAATAAACACAAGATAGGGACAAGTCTTGAGGTACAGGTAAAGCATAAAATGGCAGTAGACAAATTAAAACGACTCATTCAGTTTTTCGGTATTGCAAAGTAAACATTCATATTGATAATTAATGCTAGTGTGATCTGAATGGTTGCTAGGGCATTACTATGTGGTTGCTAGGGTGTTCTGAAGTTTGCTAAGGCATTGTGAGGCAATTGCTATGATGTTTTGGCCATTGTCAGGTGGTTACTAGGGCACTGCTACTGTAAGTGAATACTAGGGTTTTTGGGGGTTGCAAGGACGCTGCTAATGTAATCTGGGTGGTTGCTATATCATTGCTAGGGTGTTCTGGGTGGTTGCTATGGCATTGTTAGGTGTTGTTAGGGTTATCTGGCTGGTTGTAACTGCATTGCTAGGTGGTTGCTAGGGTGTTCTGGGGATTTCTGTATCATTGTTAGGGTTTGCGTAGTAGATATGGTGTTTACGTATGGTTGCTAGGGCATACATTGCTAGGAGGTTGCTTGGGTGTTCTGGGGTTGCTAAATTATTTTGAAGCAAATGCTAGTGGTTGCTAGGGCACAGAGGCAATTGTCATGATGTTTTTGCAACCCTGGGGTTGCCAGGGTACTGCTAAGGTAATCTGGGTGGTTGCTATAACATTAATATGGTGTTCTGGGGGGTTATTAGGGCATTGCTAGGAAGTGGTTACTAGGCAATTGGTATGGTGTTTGTTGTTGCCATGGGCATAAAAGGGCATTGATAGGCAGTTTCTAGGGTGCCTGCATGGTTGCTAGAACATTTCTAAGTGGTTGCAACGGTGTTGTTAGGCATTTGCTAAGTTGTTCTGGGTAGCTGCAAGGGCATACAACTGTCCTTGAAAAATGTTACCCAGAGACCTAAAAAGCGGAACCAGATACTCACTCTCATGTTGTTTCAAACCTGTATGAATTTCATTCTTCTGTTGAACTTAAAATAATATCTTGAAGAATGTTTGTAACTAGACTGTTAATAGTAGCAATTTACTTTTATAGTAGGAGAATGGCAAATGGCTATGGCCAAAAGTCAATGGCTACCATCAACAGTCAAGTTACAAACATTCTTCAAAATATCTTCTTTTGTTCAGAAGAAAGAAACTCATACAGGTTTGGAACAACATGAGGGTGAGTAAATGATGACAGAATATTCATTAGCGTGAACTATTCCTTTAATAATCAAGACCAAAGTAACTTAATGTGAATTGTCAAGAAGCTGCACTGAGAACTACAAACTCACCTCATGTGGGCACATTTCACAGGACTGTAAATGGCACAACCCCCGTGAGAGTTGCTCAGACCCTCTTGAACAGCAGGACTCTACCCCCTTTTCTATGGCACTGTTCAATTCGTCTATTGGAAATGCGCACAAGGCAGACTGGCTGATAGGATTCCCCTTTTGATCCGTTACAGCAAACACCCCATAGAGAACTGGGCTTTCCATCTTCACACCTAGGTTATCAGCCAGCTCCTTTCCAGCTGTACTAAAGTGAGCAGCTTGAACCGAGTTGTACACAACATCCCTAAAGCTCCTTCTCCGTTTGGGCTCAAATCGGCATTCCAGAAGGATCTCCTGTACATCCAAACCTCGCTGTCCTTGATCGGCAGCCGCCCAAGATGGGTCTGCAACTTGGCGTATGGTTTCATTGGGCTTTCCCACTGTACAGATAAGAAATACACATATTCTACTGTGGAGAATGTATAGATGTAGTCAATGGTAAATGTATCCTGGAATTTGGGAAGAACCGTCAGACCCTTCACTTGGCTGTCAAAACCATTTTCTGTGGCAAGTAGGCGGCGAATGGAAAGAGAGAGCTTGCCGAAATCCCCAGCAATGGTGGTATTGATGGTAGCTGCTGTAAAGAAGTACGTTGAAAAACCATCTCCGACCGCAATGACCTTTGTTCCCAGAGGACTAGCGAGACAGTCAGGGCAATCTGAGCGTGAGTTGGCTTTTTCATTGAAAAAACATTCAGGGTTAGAAGGTTTTTGGCCTTTAGTAAGTTCAATGAAGTTACAGACTCCATACTGGGTGCTCCCACAGATATACAGGAAGTCAAGATGGCCCTGAGGCTCTAAAACAAGAACTTGGTTATCTGTCTCCAGTGAAGCTCCTGGTTCACTCTCAATATCACAGTGACAGGTCTGACAGTCTGGACTGCCAACTGGGCCAGTTCTTAATTCCCACAGTTTAATAAGATTTTTGTCCAAGGCTTCAACAACATTTTGAGAGGCTACATAAACTTCATCAAAATCTTCATTAACAACTATGTTCTGTATGGCTTTTGTAGTTTGGAAAAAAGAGACAGAGTATGCAACAGAAAAGTTTATGTTCATTTGTGGGATAGCAGGACATGTTTTTAGGGCACAGGTCAAATGCATCTGCAACCAGACACACTTTAACAAGGTCCTGGGGCTGATGAACATCTCCACAGTCCTATGTAGCTTGAGGTGAAAGGGTGCCACTGCTGTTATTAACACATGATGAAGATAACCAGGACCTTTGAATGGAAAAATGATGAAAGAGGTTAACAATTACTGTAAAATGCTTTATTCGCTATGTCAGAATAACATCCATTTATTCTAATTGATTTTGTCAGTAACTTGGCAATATGACTAAATGCAGCTCTCACTAAACTGATCAACATTATTCAAGATCGTTCCTTGCATTTTGATTTAATCATATTATACTACAAAGTTCTCGCTTACTCTATGCATGTACTATTGCTTATTAAACAAATCATGCATGTTTCATTGTATTTAGTAAATAAATAAACTGATGTGAAGTCTTGAAATTAAAATGCAGTGAATTTTTGACAACAAATTTTACTTTTAAAATGAATTAATGCTTCAAGGTTTTGTGTAAATTTTGTGGGCTCAGTTTTGTACAATATGCATAGTGTAAAAAAATGTCTGTACCACAGTATGTTTTACCAAAAGCATACGCTTATTGCAGATTTAAGTCCAAAGGGATTTGTTGCATTCAAGGTTTACATTTTCTCAGTTAACACACACCATACAGCCTAGTTGTGGTAACATGGTATTAGAGTGTTATCAAGAAATAAATCAAGAAACTTTGGGTGTTCTTGGTATTTTGGTGGAAACAGTTGCAAGTGTAGTTACACGCTCTGAAAAGATGTATTTACTAGATAAGCAAATGCAGTAAGATATTTATTGGGTAAGTAAAATACTTTTAAAATAATGTTATTTTACGAAACCACTTTTAGATATTTTGACAGGAAACAAAACAAAAATGCTATAAGCCTTTTTTTTCTTCTTTTTTTTTTGCAGTGCACCTATTAAGTAGACGGAAAATGGCTGTAGTATAGTTACGCAATATATAACTTTAAGAGAATGGTTTCCTCTGTAATGTAGTCTATTGGAACGTGCATAAACTCCGAATTTCTTGCTGAGTAAAAATAATAAATACCGTATGCAACTTTACGCGGAGTTTTAAACAGTCGATAAACAAACATGTCAGATAGTAACCAGCTTTGATTTTCGTTTTTAGTCACGGAGTTGTCTAAATATTTAGGCTATAAAGGAATATTAACTAAAATGTTACGGGAATGTTAAAAAAAGTTTACAATTAGCAACTGTAAAAAAGTGTGTGAATTTACCTGAGGCTCACCTGTGGCCTTTACCTCTTTCTCTGAAGTCCAATGAAGAGTGAACGTGGGCACTCAAACGTCAAACTCCATTCAAAAACTCCACAGAAAACGACAAGAGTGGTTGCTTGAAAAGTTGTACTTATCTTAAAAAACAACAACTACAACAACAACAACTAATAGACACACTGGTTTCTTCGCAAGGGACAGTTTTGCGACTTCTTGTATTAGTATGAGACAGAGAATGTGGTCAATCCCACAATCAGAACACGCCTGAACTCCTCATAAGGAAGTGAAGTTGCACAATTCTCCCTCAACCTAAAGATCTCCCGAGGCATTGACATGAGGCTTGCACGGCCCTTTCCATGTCTAAATAGCATTTAAGTGCAAATAACATCTAGATCAAGACTGCCATCTGGATTTCCTCTGCTAGTCAGAGCAATATAATTTTTGACGGAATGCAGGGAATTTAGTTCCCATGCAGGCTAGGCTATTCTGGTGTGAGGAAAACACGTCAGCATTCATTATAATGTAGCCTATGTAATGGAAATTTAAGCCAGCAATCACCATGTACGCAGTCATACACTTTACGTAGACGTTGTTGTGCAGGCTGAAAAACATACAGCTGTTCCAGAATATTAAACTGTTGTGTGATCTCGGGAGGGTGGGAGAATGAGTAATTGTGTTTTGGGTGTATGTATCATATTCTGATACTGTTAAATGAGTGCATGTAGACAGACGTAACAGATGATGTAATTATGGACTTTACATGTATTAATTACAGATGTTACTATTTACTATGTATGTTCTTGTTTGCTAATTCGGCTGCCCACATATGAATAAAATAAATGAATAATTAGACCTATTTTATTATACGAATTTATTTGTCTGTTTTTGTCTAAATATACAAATATTTTGTAAATAATAAATCCTTTATAAATCATTAGTATTTTCTTATTATCGTTTTTTTTATCAGTTTTTTTTCTCTCGTCAATGATAAACATCATTGTTGTAAATGTTGCAAATTCAAAAATGTGTTTTAGTTAAAATTATATTCTCACATTTGCATCTTGATGAGTTACAATTTAAAGTCCTCGTATTTTTAAGTCCTTAGTTCCTATGTAATTAAATTCAATGTTGATACCCTTGTAAAGTCAAGGATTCCGAAGTATATCCACATGGTGGCGCCAACAACCTGTAAATTTAAACAACGTTTCCTACACTGATCAGGCATAACATTATGACCTAATATTGCGTTGGTCACCCTTCTGCTGCCAAAACAGCCCTGACCCGTCGAGGCATGGACTCCACTAGACCCTGAAAGTGTGATGTGGTATCTGGCACCAAGATGTTAGCAGCAGATCCTCAAAAAAAAAAAAAACCTGTAAGTTACGAGGTGGGGCCTTCATGGATCGGACTTGTTTGTTCAGCGCATCCCACAGATGCTTGATTGGATTGAGATCTGGGAAATTTGAAGGTCAAGTCAACACCTCAAACTCGTTGCGCTCCTCAAACCATTCCTGAACCATTTTTGCTTTGTGGCAGGGCTCATTATCCTGCTGAAAGAGGCCACAGTCACCAGGGAATACCATTTCCATGAAAGGATGTACATGGTCTGCAACAATGCTTAGGTAGGTGGTACATGTCAAAGTAACATCCACATGGATGGCAGGAACCAAGGTTTCCGAGCAGAACATTTCCCAAAGCATCACACTGCCTCCGCCGGCTTGCCTTCTTCCCATAGTGCAGGGCTGGACTGGTAATCTGGCATACCGGGCATTTTCCCGGTGGGCCGACGCACTTTGGGGCCGATACAAGGTTATTTGTTTATTTATTTATTTTTTTGCCACTGACTGGCCCATCATGCAGGGACAGCGGCCCTCTTCTGAATTGACAGGCCAAAGCGAGAGACCTCCTCCATATAGCGCTTTTACATTTTTATAAAAATATTTGAGCGCATAGCGCATGGAACTGCAAAGGCGAATATTCGGACAGCGCTGCCATTGAAAAACATTCCTGCTGCTCTATGAAGTGATGGGTGGCACTTTGACTCCGAATTTTGTTTTATGCAATCGTGTGCTATATGGGAACATTACAGGTTCTGTGGTGAATCAGCTGAAAACAGACACGAGCATGTAAATACATGACGAGGTTAAGTGGAAAACGGTAATACACACAAATACAAACTTGTCACTTTAGCACAACCACAATTCACCTGGCAGCTCCTAAAAGTGAAGAAATATTGGTGTTTTGGAAGAAACATATTTATTTAAAACGTTGCTATTATTACTTACATTAAATATTTCGAAATATAAATCACTTTTATAGAGGCTGTTTTCGTATTTTCTACATGTTTACAATATTTTTTATCACAAATTCAATAGTTTATTATATATGGTTTATATATTTTAAAACCATACCCATGGTAATGAGGAGCATGGTTTTACCTGTGACTACCATGATCTTACAGTTAAATGAAACGGGCCTAGTTAAACTCAGTTAAAATGCCATTATAATTCAACAAAACAGCTTTAAAGCTTGGATCCCATGAATTAAGGAAAAAGCTTTTTTTCTCTTTAAATGTTTTATCAACTTTGTAATAGAATTAATTAAATTTAACTAAATGTTATTTCATTGAGAACCTCATGAAAGATAGATATCAGTGTCTTGCATAAATTAGGTAAAACTCTTGAGATTTTTTATTGTTTTTAAAGGGGTAGTTCAACCCAAAAATGTGATTGTTTATGCACCCCAATGTCATTCCAAACCTAAATGAATTTATTTTTTGTTCAAACAATATTCGATGGTAGCCTAAAAGGGCTTGGTTGCCAACATTCTTCAAAATATATATGTTTTTTGTGTTTCCCGGAAGAGAGAAAGTCATACAGGTTTGGAATGACATGAGAGTGAGTAAATGTTGACAGCATTTAAAAGCAGTAAATTTACTTTACTGCATCCTAGCTCTAAATCAATGCTTTACTGTCAAGTGCATTTCTGTGTGACAAAAGTGCAATATTAAGTTTGTTATCTGCATTTGCAGTAAATTCAATAATATATATCATTATTTGTCCCTGTTCTAGTTTTATTTATTTACTCCAATTTAAGGCCCTAACCCCAGCAAAAACATTATCGGAGAACTCATGGGCCGGATGGGCTGGGTTTGCCAGGGCCGAATTTTAGCCCCAGTCCAGCCCTGCCATAGTGCATCCTGGTGCCATGTGTTCCCCAGGTAAGTGACGCACACACCACAGCCATTAACTTTTTGAGCAATTTGAGCTACAGTAGCTCATCTGTTTGATCGGACCACACGGACCAGCCTTCACTCCCCAAGTGCATCATTGAGCCTTGACTCGGTTGCTGGTTCACCACTGTTCCTTCCCTGGACCACTTTTGACAGATACTGACCCCTGCAGACCAGGAACACCCCACAAGAGCTGCAGTTTTGGAGCCATCACAATTGGGTCTTTGTCAAACTCGCTCAAATCCTTACGCTTGCCCATTTTTCCTGCTTCTAACACATCAACTTTGAGGTCAAAAGGGTCACTTACTGCCTAATATATTTCACCCGCCAACAGGTGCCGTGATGAAGACAGAGTCAGTGTTATTTACTTCACCTGTCAGTGGTCATAATGTTATGCCTGAATGGTGTATATTGAAAATGCTTTGCAACACGATATCCAGATCTATTGAAACACCATTGTTTACTGTTTAAACAATACTCTAGCCTATTATTATATATTTTTTTATGTTAGTGGGACACTTAATATTCAACATTATTATTGCTCTGACTGCATTGACAGCATTGTATGAGCACTGAACTGAGCTGGATGATGACATCCCTGTTTTCTCCAGAGCTGCTGTATTGATAGATGAAATGAATGAATAACTAATTATTTTTGCAACGGAAATGAATCAACACTGAACTTTCTTAAGCTAAACAATGACACAGTTTTTTTCTAAAACTGCTGTACAGCAAAAACAAACTTTGTCGCATTATTTTCCTGTTAGCGCTGGGCCTAAATAAATAAAGGTGACTTGACTTAATACTAATCAACAACATGTAATATGTCATTATTTTGAGGCACTGCTAAATGTACTGCAAATGAAGATATGCTACTATAAGTTGTCATTGCACGTATATGAGTTACATGGACATTGCAAAGAAAAAGAGAAATTTGTAATGTTACAGAGAAACTAATTTTCTGTTGATTACAGCATTTGAGAACAGCTCAGTCTGTTATTAAACAGCCCATTTTGGACAGCCAGTTGAGGCACAAAGGTCATCCAGACTTCCTTTTGTCAGCTTAAACTCTTTTTGGGGTCTGTTCAGACTTCTTTAGTGTGTGTCTGTTTGCCAGAACGGGTGGAAACAGAGTTGTTGTTAAAGGGAGAACCAGTAAACTGCATTGGTCAGGAATTTGCGTCATAGCTATTCACACTGGTGTGAATGCTATTCTCTCTCTGTCTGTCTCTGAATGTCCAAAGGTGCAGCTCAGGTCTCTGCCGAGGAAGAGGGTGATGCAGAAAGTCTTTCCAAAACAAGAGAAAGGCGGGTTGTTAAAGAGCCCATGACATCAAAATTAGAGTCTTGTGGCATGGAGTTCATTTAGTCGAGTAAAAAAGTTCAGAAAGTTCCTTTTTTTCTTTTTAGCATCCATTGTTTTCTCTCTATATCCAATTTTATGCTACATTTTGTCAAAGCATTTAGTATATTTTTAACCTTTTGTGCAGTTTAAATTGTAATAAAAGCCATAAGAAAAGTTTTTGTACTTTTTAGCTTTTTAATGTCCCTTGTCTCTGTTCAACAAGTAGTATGCAGTATACAATTGCTCTGACACATTTCTCAATACTTAGCTCACTTCATACCGTTCTCCTAAACAATTTTCAACTTGGCACAGCAGTTCATTTCACATTCAAAATGCACTAAAACAACCAAAACACGTCATACATGTCCCAACCGTAGCATTATACAATGTTTTCGGGGTGCTTGTGTCTAAGTGAGAAAATAATTATTTTAATTTAAAAGAAGTGGTCACTGAATGCAAGACAAATTGCTTCCGCAGTTTATCCCACACAGACTGATGCTGATTTAATCACTGCGTGAAGAGTTTTGAAAAACCGACTTAAGCATCGGGAAGTTTGACATGTAAAAAATGACACCGCCATCAATACAGCCAGCTGGGGGCAGCCTATTTCTGCTCTTGCATGTATCATGCACTTTATTGTCAACGTTATAAAAGGCCTTTCTGGTGCGTTTCCAGTTCCACAGACTATTCACTAATTCAATTTGTTAACTCAATGAATCAGCTGTGAAGTATAGACTTTATCTGCGTTTGGTCGCTTTGATCCAGTAATTTATTTCACTGTGCTCCTCTGGTGTGCAGGACAAGTTTGACATTTTACTTCTGGCTTGCATAACAGTGGAACAGTCACAGAAACACACAATGTTCCTCTCTCCCTTTGTTTCACCCTCTCAATATCAGTTTTAGTGCGCTTTCTTAAATAGCATTGCCAAAGCAGCTGCTGGTTAGGTGCAAACAATGCAAAATACATTAGAATAACTAGAATTTTATGATGATAATAAGAGCAGAACAAAATATAATCTAGAATGGAATCCACACAGCAATTCATAAGTAGAAAAATGTGTCATTGTTATGCAAATTGACAAATTTAGAACAGTACATTTTATTTTTTGAGAATATTTTTATTTTATGCATTGAGATGCTCAATTTTGTTATGCCTTGCACAGGCACATTTTTCTGTCTTACTTGCTTTTCATTCTCTCGCTCTCTCCTTACTCCCCCTCTCTCGATGTACTTGGCTGGGTCTATGAGCCTGGCAGTCACTACTAAGAAATAAATGCATGGAAGGAAGGCAGACTAATGCCAAACAGCAGAAAATTGATGGGAGCTAAAACAATTTTTTTTAATTAACCAGGTCAAATGTCTTTATGAAACACTTAAAAACTGTACATCTATCAGGATTAGGCCTACCATCATAACATGACCATTTTCACCTTCTCTCTGACGCTTGGAATTAAACATGCTATAATTTGCTGTACCTTTAAGAGTTGTGTAAATGTATTTTTTGTTTAAGAAATGATAAACAAAGCTTATATACTCAAAGGTTTTAGGTTTGCTGGTGATTCGTTTGGCAATGGGCACTGTCCCATCCCATGAAAAACCAAACATTGCGACCGACCATACAAATTCACAAAGCAATTCAGTGTGAACCGCATTAAATTTGCTGGGTTTTTTAATAAACCAGTAACATACCCATACTTCCCCATATATTACTCCTCAATTCATTACATGACAAATTGATATAGGCCTATCATTATTATATAGAAGGCATTATGCTTTAAATAACACCAGCAGTGACTCTAATAGGGATTAGATCTACTTTTTAAATAGAAACTATTATAGGTTTAGAGATGTTAGCAAGGAAAAAAATGTTTTTAATGCAACTCTTTGAATGCATATCCATGCGTATGGCTCACTGTGCATGTGCAGAGACATGTGTCTGCTGTTTCACAGAAGATGGTAAGGAGCAACATGAGGTAAACCACCCGGCCAACATCGCCATTTCCCCTTTTCACTTCAGTGAAGTCTGATGCCTGAAACACGTTTGAACTATAATGACTATTCATTCACATGGAGATATTTCATGTGCTTGGTACATTTAGTTCTGAAACAAACAACAGAACAACAGCGGTGACTGGGGTGACTAGGTGTCACACTTTTTTTTCCCAGATGATTTTTTTTTATGGCAATTTTGTAGGCTCGTAAAAATCTGTTTTATTACTAATATTACCACAATTGACTTGAAAATACAGTTATTTAAACTGCACAACTTTTGATAACAACTTGCCACAATTTGGGTTAAGCTGTCAATACTAGGCCTATAACACCATAGACAGTCAAAGTGTAGGCCTAGTGCTGTCAAAATTAGCGCGTTAACGCATGCAATTACATTTTCAGTTTAAATTATTTAACGCAAATAACGCAGCATCAGTTTTTTTCTGTCATCCTTTGCCTAGCGTTACATTATATGAGCACGCTCTTATTCATGCAAATGCTTTTACACCATCCAAACGACAAGACAAAAGAGACGGCGCCATCTGAACTGACGCTCTCTTTCACGCTTGCAATAAAACACACACACACACACATGTTTGTTTTTGTGAAATGTGGGGACATTCCATAGGCGTAATGCATTTTATACTGTACAAACCGTATTTTCTATCCCCCTACACTGCCCCTGCCCCTAAACCTACCCATCACAGGAGACTGCGCAGTTTACTTTCTGTGAAAAAAAACTCATCCTGTGTGATTTATAAGCATTTTGAAAAGTGAGGACACGGGGAACGTCCTCATATTTCACCCTCTTTTTGTAATACCTATGTCATACCCATGTCATTATACACATTTGTGTCCTGATATTTCACAAAAACATGCCCCCACACACACACAGTTATGCCAAAATGTCCTTGTTGTCGAGTATCCTCATAAGAGCAGTAGTTTTAAATTTGTTAAATTAACTAAAAGAGATGCTGGCATCAGATTCATGTTCTTTAATTAATGAAGATTTAATAAGGATTCATCTATATTTCATTTATAATTTATGCAGTTAAGACTGAACAGTGTTTGATAACTATTCAATTTAAGTATATTTCCTGTTAGACAGGAAGGGCATAAATATGACATGATGTTTTTATGTGAAAAAAAGTAAGTTCACTCAAATCGGAAGGTGTTATTTTTAAAACGCCTGATAAATGTTGAAATTGATAGTTTTCAAAACAGTAGTGTTGAATGCCTATCATTAATGTTTAAAAAATATATATTTTCATCGAGACATCAGTACAGCTTTAGTTATACTGGCTTTCGTTCATAAAAATAAATGCCATTACAACAAATATTTAAAATATTAAGTTGTTTCTACATTAATCTGGAGAGTAACTGTGAAATTATTAAAATATAAAAATATTAAAAACCCTGATGTTGCGATTAATTAGTTTCATTTTTTATCGATTGACAGCACTAATAACCTTGTCCTTACAACAAAGTTTCCAATATTTCTAAATATGCCAGTGTGGTTTTATTATAATTTTCTCACAGTGTGCTTTTATTATGTTGTTTACCCAAGAGCTACAAAACATGACATGGAAATTTTATATTCGAATTAATTGGTATTTGAAACCAATACAAAAGAACTGTTAGAGGCACAAACATGTATATAACTATGCTTTTGACTATTTTGAAACCTTGTACTTTTGAAACCTTATAGTTGATAGCCCTTGCGACAACTTTCCTGTGTGACAATCAGGGCTGGTTTCCACTGTTTCTTTGTCATTTTTCCCCTTGACTTTAGATCAGTCGGAACTTGGACGGTTTGTCATTCTTTGTCGTCATCAGAGGAAATACACAGCGAAATGATCAATAAATGACCAGTATAAACCAGACCATTTCTATATTACAATTTTTTTTTTTTTGTGCATTTTTCACCCAAATGTGTAGGACGACAAGTCAAGAGTTTGAGAACAGAATGTGAATGATACTCCATTGTATGATGAGCAAAAGGCTTATTGTTTTGGAGAGAGACGTAGTGAAAAATAAACTACCCACACACACTGAGACTCTCTGCGGACCGCTAACGTCTTAATTATTGGATATTCTTGTGAGATATGCTTGGCTCACGCCCTAGTTGCATGACCTTTACATTAGCCTGCGTCATCGCTCTTCATAAAAACACCAAAGAACTTGCTTGTAGGGTCACATCGCAGTTTGATTTGTACTGTAGGTCATGTGCTCCACAGGTCCATCCATCTGTTTTGCGATTCAGTGCAGCCACTGTTATGCAACCAGTCAATCCAAAAGTATAGATAGTAAATCTTCAAAACACAGATGGTCATCTTAAGCATGCAACTTAATACCCAACAATGACTTGACCCTAATGGTGTGTCACTCAAATTTTAATGTCAGATCCATTCACTCACTGGCATTTTAATTGGGAAATAATGGTCATGTGGAATTAATGGCTCTGTTTCACCATCCTGAATTACTGCCTGGATATTTCCAAAACTGACTGGTGAGATATTTAGGAGGATATTTATATAGGAGTGGCTGCTGTGATTTTTATTAGGATGCTCATGCTCTGGGTGTTCATATCATAATTTCATACGTGAATGGGAGCCCAGCTTTGTCAGTTCTCCTCATGATATTAAAGTTGTTCCTGATCAATATACTGACATCACTGCAAATAGATAATTTCCCTCATGTTTGTGCAACCGATTGAGACATTGTGATTGAGGCACAGCGGTTTAGGCTATTATTCAAAGTCTGAATAAAGACAGCCTGTGGTGAAAATCAAGTTTTAATGTTGACTAAATCTATGTGGTGTTTAAGACAAACCGTGTACAATATCATCAGTCAACACCATTGCTGGGTAGGCCTATTTTATTCATAAAACAGCCGTGTACCAAAGGCAGTCTCAAAGGAGCGTTGTGTCATAAATTTCCAGCATTTCATGTTTTCACTGTTTCACTATTATGCACCTTCTAAAAGAGTAAAGAATCTCCAGATCAAAACACAGGCGAAAAAGAAGCAGAAACAAGCAGTAAAAGCAATGCTTATATGCACATGTAAAATACCGTGATCATTAAACAGCATATGCATCAAAACTGCCTAAAGTTACAGAATAAAATTTCAACTCAAGAAGAGGTAGGCTACATGACTGTGAAGCTTTGGTGGCGTTGATGGAAGCGATCTACGCCATCTATGTTTTGATCATCGTTCAATATCAGCTTTTTGTTCGATAGAACAATAGAGTCCGTTTATTTGCATACTTTGTGCCTTTAAAACATTAGCCATTTGAGGCTACAGAGAAGTGTGTGTGATGTACCTTTAGGAGGGTCACAGGCATCAATAGACCCCATGCTGTCTGCTGTTCCTGGAATCAGTAACACTTAATAGACATCACCCCCTAACCACTTACACAGACTCATACGCACTTGCTACCGTCTCACACACACTACATCATAAACAAAAGCTGTTCAGAGAATTCTTCTTCAGATAAGCTGGATGGGTAGGATGCATGTTAAAGGAATGTGGCCAGAAGGACTTTGTTTTGAGTGAGAGCCAGACATTAACAACCTCTCAGCGCAAGGAGAAAGAGTTTAAAAGAAATAAAGGCCTTTCATTCAACATTCTTAGTTAACAGACCTACAAAACCAATCATGACCAATGTCCTTCCATTATCCAGATGTCTCGCAGAACATCTGGCTTTGTCTTTCTGTCTGGTATGCGTCTCACTAGGAACATTGTGAACACGTGTGGCAGTGTGAATGTGTGTTTGTATAGTAGTGTTATGTAAGTCTACTCCTCCTCCACATACTAGGTCTGAAACTGCTAATGTGATCTCCATGTGATGCACACTGATTCATGGATTTCTGCAGGTGTACTGTCGGGAACAAAGCGGTCGACTCATGTTCACGGCTCCCAGAGATGGCAGATCATCAGACCTGTAATTACTTCGGCAGATAAGCTCAATGCGGCCATTATGAAGCTAATTGGAGAGTCTTAATATACACCCCATATGCATCAATGCAGCGTAGATTTAAATGTGACAGATTTGATACGCTCATTGTTCTTTACATGAATAGTAGGTAGTTCAATACAATTCGCATCAGAGTAATTGCAGTACTTTCACTCAGGCTTTTATTCAGTTTTTCAAAAAGGATTTGCTCCCACTGTCATAGTCGGGCTGAGAATAAAGTACATGTGTTTGGTTGATTGTCTTTATCTCCCTTCCACAATCGCTAAGGATCAGTTTAAACTGGTTTGGATTGGTTTACAAAAAAATTAAACAACTGTGATCTTGGCTCTCATGTTTCGAAAATCATTTTTTTCTCTCTCTTTTTTTTGAACAAGGCACAAAAGGGTATATTAAAGGATGCATAACACACACAGTTTCTGCAAGTCTCATGTTAATCTTGAGTACCTGTAGAGTAGTATTGCATCCTACATATTGCAGAAGAGTCTTGAGTTTATCAGATTTATAAAAAACTTTTGACCTCTTCTTTCTGAAAACACACACACATCATCATCATTGCATTATCCCTGGATAACTTTTCATTTATTTCATTCTTGTTGTTTACAATATTCACTTATGCACCAATGGCCAACAAACAAACATTTGATGCAGTTTCACTCACCGCCTGCGGTTTTGACTAATGAACAGGATCTTTTATCGCTGGGATTGTTTATAAAACATTTGTCACCGAAATGCCGGGAACAAACAAAAACACTTGCAGAACTTTGTTGCTGCTCCAGAAAAATAAATTGCACACACTGTTACCTTAACACTGGATTTGTTGGGAAGCTGAACAAACTTCTTTAGTGACATTGATGTAAAATGACAGCGCTGGCGACGTCTTCCGTAACAAAGCGTGTTGCTGGGCGTGCTAATCCGGCAGAAGTGCCCATACAAGCAATTCCGCCCTTTATGACGTAATACAGGGCCATACTCGGAAAAAAGTTCCAAAATTATACAAATCCTGAAGGAGTGTATTTGGAACAGAAATACTCTGTCATGTCCAACTCATTTTTTTAAACTTTGCCAATGTTTAGCATGAGAATGCAACTCTTTAAAGCTACACTGTGTGATATTTTCCCCCATCTAGCGGTGAAAAGGTATATGACCATCCAGTGAATATTGGTTTCTGTTCCTCTCAATTCCAATTTCGTTTTAACTCCTACGGTGGCCGATTTAGTCCAAGATTAACATTAGTTAACAAGTAATGAGGTTACTTTAGAAAACTATTATAATTTAATTTGCAGTTATTTAATTTGTCAGTAAACATGTAGGTTATGACATCTATGTAAAATGAATAGTAGTTTTACGTTTTCGTTATTTTTTACTATTTCATTGCTAACGTCAGCTATCAGGTTCCCAGACGAATGCAAGCTAATCTTAATAAAAAGTAACTTTTATCAGTGCTATCAATATTCTGTATATTGTACGACATCACTAGCGTGATGCAAAGTTTACATTGTAGGCTATATCAGTCTCAAGCAATCCCCCTCTTCACATTCGACACAGTGCCATCGAGTGTTAAAACGCCAAAGGCGAAGCTTGAATTTACGGGCATGTCCCTCTTTGGTTCATGTACTTTCAAGATGGAGGGGCAACATGGCGACGTGCATTCGAAGCCCTCACCCGTATGTATTTTCAATGGCATATTATAAACTTACGAAAATACTTTATTACTTGAAAGAAGTAAATATACATTAATGAGCACATATAATTTTGAAAGAACTAATTGTTTTTAGCTAAGAATAAACTAAAAAAGTTACACAGTGTAGCTTTAACAGTGTAAGTAAGTAAGTCAGAATGCATGAAATAGCATTTGACCCCCTTTAAACTGAATGATCATGTTGCTTTGTTTCCATACAAGATAAGTGAGTGGTGACCACAAACCCAAGCTGGAAAAAAATGACCAAAACGTGACCAAAAAAAAGTAATCAATTTGCACAATAATTTTGGGCATTATTTAATGAAAATGTACCCCTCTGATGATCTGAATATGCACATATTTTAATTTGTCAAATTGCTAAGTGATTAATGAGATTTGAGCACTACAGCCATTCACAAACAGTGTCACATTCTAGTAAATCTCTCATTTTATTTTCCATACAAGGGGAAAAAAAAGTCAATACAGGTTTGAAACAACATGAGGGTGAGTAAATGATGATATAATTTTCCTTTTTGGTTAAACTATACCCTTTAATTTCCCTTTTCAGTGGAATGTTTTGTACATAATGTGAGCAGCAGTCTCGTCCATGTTGTATGGCAAAGTTCTGCGGACTGAGCTTCCCCAAAAACCTAATCTTATCTTTTCTTTCTCACGTGTTTGGTGTGGTGGGTGACTAACCCTGCAGTGCTTGATACCTAATTAGGAATTGCTTAGTCTGCTTTAAATAAGTCACCAGAAATTATACAAATCCAAGGATTTCAGTTCTCTTAAGTAGACAATGATTAATAGGATTTGAATCATCTCCTAATGTTTACATCATGTCCAAGTATTAGTGACAAACCATAAGTACACTAAGGTAAACACAGATATGGAAGTGGAACAATGCACATTGGAGTATACACACACACACACGCACACGCACACACACAAATATAAATAGGCAAATGCTATAAGAGTCTAAGATTGGATTATTATTATGTATAGTTGGATTATTATTAGCATGTTATGTGTTTGGCAACAGTTCTTTAAACTATAACTGATGGAGTGTGTAGCTTTTCATTTCTTAAACAACCACGTAGGGGGGAAAAAACCCATCATGGCCATATTATGACAATGTCAAGATTCATCAGGCTCAAATTGTGAAAGATGGTTGAGAGGAAGCATGAAGATTCATTTTCACACATGAATTGTCTAGACCTTAAATTCATTTAAGGTGTTTGGAATGTGCTGGAGTAGACTTTACAGAGTGCTGGACTCTTGCATTGTCAGTACAAGATGCTGACCAAACATTGATACACCTCTTCATGGAAATAACAAATTATTTTCACCAATAGGTGCATACATTTTTGGTCTAAGATAGATAGATAGATAGATAGATAGATTATATCTATTCAACTAATTAGTATACAGTGCTTCACTACAAATGGGTTTTGTGGGTGTGTATAATCGTGTCAGTGCATTTGTAAGTGTGTGTGCTCATTTTCCCTGCTTGTGTTGGCGGGTTAGTGTTACTGGGTTCCACTTTCAAAGAATGACCTTGTCTCTGGCCTATCCTAACATGTATAATTCAGAGCTAACCAGGCCGGTGCCAGTGACCCAGGTTTTATGCACTATACCTACTAACTACAGCCAAACTCCTATTGATTGAAGTGTTGTCAAAGTCATTAGTGGTGCTATTTTTCGGTCAACCCAGTTTGACTAACCTTTAAAGGTCTTGCCCATGTGTTTTACAGTAGTGACCTTATTGCCATTATTAAATATTACCTTAACTATTCCTCTTTGGGTTAAGGATTTTGAACGAAACCCTAACCTCAAGTATTAAACATCCAATATTGAATTCATTTATTTTTATTTCAAATATTGTTTCTTCATTAAAGTGCATTCAGGAAATTTGAACCAAACATGAAATACACTGATCAGGCATAACATTATGATTACCTTCATAATTGTGTTAGTGTCACTTTTGCTGCCAAAACAGCCCTGACCCGTCGAGGCATGGACTCCACTAGACCCCTGAAAGTGTGTTGTGGTATCTGGCACCAAGATGTTAGCAGCAGATCCTTTAAGTCCTGTAAGTTGCGAGGTGGGGTCTCCATGGATCGGACTTGTTTGTTCAGCACATCCCACAAATGCTTGATTGGATTGAGTTCTGGGGAATTTGGAGGCCAAGTCAACACCTCAAACTCGTTGCGCTCCTCAAACCATTCCTGAACCATTTTTGCTTTGTGGCAGGGCTCATTATCCTGCTGAAAGAGGCCACAGCCACCAGGGAATACCATTTCCATGAAAGGATGTACATGGTCTCCAACAATGCTTAGGTAGGTGGTACATGTCAAAGTAACATTCACATGGATGGCAGGTTTCCCAGCAGAACATTGCCCAAAGCAGCACACTGCATCTGCCGGCTTGCCTTCTTCCCATAGTACATCTTGGTGCCATGTGTTCCCCCGGTAAGTGACGCACAAGCACACGGCCATCTACGTGATATAAAAGAAAACGGGATTCATCAGACCAGGCCACCTTCTTCCATTGTGTTGAGGTCCAGTTCTGATGCTCACGTGCACATTGTTGGAGCTTTCGGTGCGATGCATTCGCTCCCAACATGCATCAATGAGCCATGACTCTGTTGCTGGTTCACCACTGTTCTTTCCTTGGATCACTTTTGACAGATACTGACCACTGCAGCCCAGGAACACCCTACAAGAGCTGCAGTTTTGGAGATGCTCTGGCCCGGTCATCTAGCCATCCACAATTTAGCCCATTTGTCCTGCTTCTAACACATCAACTGTGAGGACCAATTGTCCACTTGCTGCCTAATATATTTCACCCACTAAACGGTGCCGTGATGAAGAGATAATCAGTGTTATTCACTTCCCCTGTGAGTGGTCATTGTTATATTGTCAAATTTTGTCAAACCTGATCGGTATAATAATTATGGAAAATGATTAAATATTCAAAAGTATAAATACAACAATTCTAATTAAATGTTCAAATCAGCAGTGTGATACAGTAATACAGACTTCTTACTTCTGCATTGCATAAGAAGAGAGGATCCCCTTCTAAAAGGGAAAACCCAGGCAGTGATGATATCTCTCTTCACACACTCTCTCTTATGGTATCTAAATCCTGGCCTTGATTCTGACTGTGACGTCCAGACCTTCCAAACAATCCAGTGAGTCTTGAACAGCTCGGATGACCTCACCAAACTTGGGAGGTTGATAATGATGTCATTAACGATACCCTAGAATGTTACGTTAAGTTTAGATATGGCCTAGGAGCAGAGGCATTTAACATACATACATACAGTATGTATGCTGCGAGTAAACCAAGTGCATGGATTCGTCAAACAACATTTCATTTTCAGCATGGCTCGTCAGCTGTAACTCTAAACTGAAGACATCATTGCCAAGAAAACTGCCACTGACACGACATGGAAACACACACTCAATTAACCTCTTACATAGTGAACTGAAAAGGATCATGATCTTTAATCTCCTGCAGATCTTCCTACCATCAATCCAGATTCCCAGGGAGTTCAAGGAACACACAACCCCCTGTTTTTCGGCTCTCATGTGGGACGTGAGGCTTAGGGTGCCCGTCATGGAGAAGGTGTTGAAAGCTGACTTTCTTTGCACAGTTCATGGAAAGAGGATGTGATGTATAATTAGCTGCCTTTTCTGTATAGCTAAAAAAGTCACTACTTAATCATTAGAGACTTTGAGTATTTTATATGAGGTGACCTAAATTTAATTGGAACATTATGATTAACTTTTTGATTGTTGGCCCCAAGCCACTTTTCTTGTACCCAATCTGGAACCGCATGTTCCACTTCAGAAAAGGCTGCGCTCATATTGGCCCCTAAAACCTGTTGGTCTACAACCAAGAACTGTTAACGTCAGAGGCCAGTGGGCTGGATAATATCACAAAGGACGGATTTCACATAAATACTGTAGTTGTAAAAATGTAAGTTTGTAAATGTGACAAACAAAACATATGGAAACATTTTCTCAATTTTTAAAATAAAAAATCTAATTTAATTTATTAATTTGGCATTGTTTTTAGGGGCAGGGGCAGTGTAGGGGGATAGAAAATACGGTTTGTACAGTATAAAATGCATTACGCCTATGGAATGTCCCCATAAAACATGGAAACACAACATGTGTGTGTGTGTGTGTGTGTGTGTGTGTGTGTGTGTGTGTGTGTGTGTGTGTGTGTGTGTGTGTGTGTGGACTGGTAATCCCTACGGTATGGGGACAAAATGTCCCCACAAAGATGGCAATATCCAAATTTTTGTCCTTGTGGGGACATTTTTTTGGTCCCCATGAGGAAAACATCTTATAAATCACACTAAGTGATGTTTTTGAAAAGTAAAAATGCAGCATGTCTCCTGTGATGGGTAGGTTTAGGGGCAGGGGCAGTGTAGGGGGATAGAAAATACGGTTTGTACAGTATAAAATGCATTACGCCTATGGAATGTCCCCATAAAACATGGAAACACAACATGTGTGTGTGTGTGTGTGTGTGTGTGTGTGTGTGTGTGTGTGTGTGTGTGTGTGTGTGTGTGTGTGTGTGTGTGGGCATGTTTTCGTGAAATATCAGGACACAAATGTGTATAATGACATGGGTATGACATAGGTATTACAAAAGAGGGTGAAATATGAGGACGTTCCCCATGTCCTCACTTTTCAAAATGCTTATAAATCACACAGGATGAGGTTTTTTCACAGAAAGTAAACTGCGCAGTCTCCTGTGATGGGTAGGTTTAGGGGCAGGGGCAGTGTAGGGGGATAGAAAATACGGTTTGTACAGTATAAAATGCATTACGCCTATGGAATGTCCCCACATTTCACAAAAACAAACATGTGTGTGTGTGTGTGTGTGTGTGTGTGTGTGTGTGTGTGTGTGTGTGTGTGTGTGTGTGTGTGTGTGTGTGTGTGTGTGTGTGTGTGCGTGTGTGATGGGGAATCCATCTGATCTTGTGTTCTCATTGACTGCTATGAGTCACTCATCTCCTGTTAATGTCGGATCTTTCTGAAGATTGAGATCTGATTACACAAACACACATGCGCGCAGACACACACACACAGTGAACCTGCACGTAGCTGCCAAGAGTGTTAAGAGGATTGGAAACAGGTTCTGTGTGTTTAGCTATAGGATAAACAAGATGAAAAGAAATATGGCGTGTGTGAGTGAGTGAATGAGAAAGAGAGAGAGAGAGCCAGTGAAAGGTACAATACTGCTCAAAAGTTTGGAATCAAATAAAGTAATATTGTAAATTATTATTAGTTTTTGAAATAGTAATTTTCTTTATTATTTCAAAAACAAAATAAATCAGTTTATTTATTTTAAATGATTTCAGTATATAATTTACAGTATGAAAGCTGATTTGTTTATTTGCATTAAAAATGATCAGTGTTTTTGAAGATTTAAAGAATTAGATGCATTAGATAATACAAATGTGACAAACGTAAAAATAGGAAAATTGAGCATGCACAATTAAATAACCAATATATCTCTTTCTCTGATATCGGCTGATAATATTGAATCTATTTTACGCACCCTCCTCAACTGACTGTAACCTTGAATGAGTAGTTGAGCTGTGTAGTAAATGAAACAATCTCATGGAAAAACGTAAACTAAAAAAAATAATAAATAAAAAGGTCCTCTCCTAAACCTAACCGCCACTGGAGCATAAGCAGATTGTACAAAAACATACAAATAAGATTGTACAAATTATTACGAATTATCCACAAATTTGCCAAAATGTAAACTGCTGTTGACTCTTATAGGCCATAACATACTCTCATAAGCCTGCACACATACAGGAGACCTATATTCTTTTCATAGATACATGCTGCGTCTTTGAGGGGATGAAAGGGGAGACTGAAAGGCTGCTGAATGAAAAGGGGAGGAGACTTCAGGGGGATCCCACTTAAGTTGAAGTGAGGTTTACTGTTTCCAAGCATGTCCCTTTCTATTTCTGCTTCCCTCTTACACATCTCCTTCCTTTATTCCCCCACTCTTTGACATAATCTCCTCTAAACTATCACAGTCTAAATAGAAAAACAAACTCGATGTGCCAGAATAACAATGCATGAAATCACATCTCAGCCACTGCTTTCCTTCAACAATTCAATGCATGAAATCATCTCTGCCTCTGCTCTGCCAAAATGCAATGAGATCACTGTCCTTCTGCCTATGATGTTTTTAAATATACACTGGCACCAACAAGTATTTGAATATTTAAACAACACTTATTTTTTTGAGAACAAAGTATCAAATTAAGTGGCATATGAGCGCAAATTTGAAAATACAAATACAATATTTTTGTAATGACTTATAACCATAAACATAGTCATTTTGGTGGCTGTATGACAGCCAGAAAGTCCCAAATGCTTTTTTGTTTAATTTTGCCTGGTATAAATGAGTGCAAACTTCTTTTGGTGATATACTGAATCACTTAAAGGGGTACTTCATCGCTGGGAAGATGAATCTGTATTTAAACTGGGTCATTAATGTAGTAGAAATGTGAAATTATTTTTGAATTTGGTGCCTTCTAGACACAGAACATGTATTTTTGTCTCATGGAGATGAAAGACAACAATTCCCAGAATGCACTGCTTTACTGCCCTACTCTAGGCATGGCTACTGGCTGGATCACTTGCCCACCGCGTTCATTTTCATAAATTCAGTTCAGTTAGAGACACTACAATTAAAAACTGAACTTGTATGTTCAACATAATGTGAGTGAGCCTGAGTGTCACGGCCGTCACGGCACAAACGCAGCAGGAGTCAGATTACATTCATCACATGAGCTTAGGTAACATAACATTCACATTCACAGCGCGTGATCAGTCTGGTGCATTTTCAGTTCATGTCTTTGGAAGCTTAACTTTCATAGGAAGTTCATTTGAAAATTTTAAACACTCCACCATTTGGAAGCTTAACTTTCATAGGAAGTTCATTTGAAAATTTTAAACACTCACTTTGCTCTCCACCGCTCCGTTTACATGAATCTCCGCAGCTCCCCGAGCCGAGTGCTGTGAGTGCGATGTTGAAAACATGTGGAAATTGCGCCTTCTGCTGGCTGTAGTCTTTAGCCTCTGGCCACAATTTAAATAATGTAATTTGTTACTCACCCTCATGCCGTTCCAGACCCATAAGACCTCCATTCATCTTCAGAACACTGTTACACAAATTACAGATATTTTTTTAAATCCGATGGCTCAGAAAGTCTTCCATTGGCAGCAATGACATTTCCTCTCTCAAGACCCATTAAAAGTACTAAAGACGTCGTTACAAAGTCCATCTCATTACAGTGGTTCTACAATAATTTTATGACGTGACTAGAATAGTTTTTGTGCAAAAAAATAAAAAAATAAATAGCAACTTATATAGTGGGTGGTGGTCGATTTCAAAACACTGCTTACTGAAGCTTCAGGGTATTATGAATCACGCGTCAAACCGCCAAAATGCTGAAATCACGTGACTCTGGCGCTCTGAACCGCTGATTCCATACGCTGATTCATAACGCTCCGAATGAGGGTGAGTAATATATGACATTATTTGCATTTGTGGGTGAACTAACCCTTTAAAATTTTGCAGTGTTGGGGCTAATGCATTACAAGTAAGGCGAGTTACGTAATCAGATTACTTTTTTCAAGTAACTAGTAAAATAATCCATTACTTTTAAATTCACAACAAAATATTTGAGATGCTTTTTCAAATAAGTAATTTCAGTTTTTCCATTTATTGACTGACACCTCTCCAGTCCCCATGTTGAGAGAAATCTGAGAAATGTGTGGAAGTATTGTGTGTGCTTATTGTAGTTATAGACTAAATGTGAGCATGCATTTACTCATCTTAATGCACAGTTTTTCTCAATATTAATAAAAACAGTGAAATGCAAGAATATTATGCAAACCTGTTAATAGAATATAACTTTATGATCTCACTTTATTAACCAAACAGTTAATTGCGCTTCCTTATTCATTTCACTTTTGGTGTGAAAGGGCCTTTACATTTGCTTTTGTTAAAAAAAAATTGTTATTAAAAAAACAAACAAGCGAGCCCAGCCCAAGAAACACAAACATAATGTAATACATTACTTTCCATAAAAAGTAATGCAATTAGTAACTTTTTAAGGAGTAACACAATATTGTAACACATTACTTTTAAAAGTAACTTTCCCCAACACATTTGTAAACGAATGCAATAACTGTTTTATTTTATTTTATAATGACTAAGTGAGCAACTTATGCCTCGAGTTCACAGGCCGACAGGGATAACAGAGAAGAACAGACAGGTGTGCTTGGAGGGACGAGAGGGGTGGGTGGCATCTGAGTTGGATGTTTGATGTGTGGGTGGTTATGGGTGAGTGATGTGTAGATGTGGAGGCTGGATGTCTGTGTGGGCTGTTGGATAAATCACAGGGTTTATTCCCTTTGTGTGAGCATGACTGCAGTACTGCTAAATTGCACTGTATTTTGTGTGCCCTTTCATTGGGGTTCACCAAGTTTATATTTAAACAGAACTCAGACTGGTACACTAAAGGCCATCTCTGCATGGTGTGTAGGCAGTCTTCTCTTCTGTGTGTTATGTTATCTGTTTGTCTATCTCTAACTCTTTTCTATTGGTCGGCAACTCGATAAATCTGTCCCCCCTTGTCTGTTTTGAAATCTGAGAGCAGTGGTTTGCCTGGTTTTGTCATTCGTTTTGAAATGAAGAAATGCGCAGTGGTGATTACTCACATGGGAAGCTCTTGTCTAGTACACTGTGTTCCATCTTGTAATGTCTTGAGAATTCTCTCTCTCTCTCTCTCTCTCTCTCTCTCTCTCTCTCTCTCTTTTGTTGCAATTTCTAAATGTCAAAATAAATAAAAACCAAAAATGTGATTTATAGACAAAATTTGTTATTATCTCAAAAATGATGCAGCTAATAAAAATAACAACAAGAATGTTATGAGTTCAGTGCAATGCAAGACAATGCTTTCCATTACCATAGAATATAATTTTGTCATTAAAATCAACAAAAAACATCTTCACTAATTCAAAATACCCCACAGGTAATGGCAGCGCATGCACGTGTTGCGGCTTCTCTCTCTCCCGACAGAACAGTGTTTTCGTGTTTTTTTTTCTTGTGAGTTGCAGTGATTTGTACATCCTTGTCACGTCTATCTGTTTTAGAATGTGCATAAAGTCATTCATCAGCAGAACCACATTTTTAGAATTAAAACTTGCACAGAGCTGCGGGACCTCGGTCTGCACCGGAGGCCTACAACATCACCGACTCCCACTAATAAATCTCGCTGAGGTATCTGGCCTTGGCTACTAGCTGACCCACACAAGCCAGCTATCCCCACCATCGTGCTGGCCAATGTATGCTCTTTGGACAATAAACTGGACTACATCTGCTCTCCCCTGGCAGAGTTTATGTTTATTAAAGGGGTACTTCAGCGCTGGGAAGATGAATCTGTATTTAAACTGGGTCATTAATGTAGTAGGAATGTGAAATTATTTTTGAATTTGGTGCCTTCTAGACTGAGAAAACACAGAAAATGTATTTTTGTCTAATGGGGATGAAAGACAACAATTCCCAGAACGCACTGCTTCACTGCCCTACTCTAGGCACGGCTAGTCGGCTACTGGATTACTGGACCACTTGCCCACCACGTTCATTTTTTCAGAAAATCAGTTCAGTTAGAGACACTACAATTAAAAACTGAATGTGTCTGTTCGATATAATGCGAGTGAGCCGATTGAGCGTCACGGCACAAACGCAGCAGGATCGGATTACATTCATCACATGAACTGAGGTAAGCGCGGGATTCGCGGCTGCACTCACAGCGCATGATCAGTCTGGCACATGTTCAGTTCATGTCTTTGGAAGCTTAACTGTCATAGGAAGTTCATTTTAAAAGTTAAAACACTCACTTTGGTCTCCACCGCTCCGTTTACATGAATCCGCGAGCCGAGTGCTGTGAATGCTGTGAGTGTGATGTTGAAAACGTGGAAATAGCGCCCTCTGCTGGCTGTAGTCTTCAGCCTCTGGCCAAAATCTCCTCCGATGAAGCAAAATGATGATATTTGCGTCATCGGAGGAATTTTTCCAGAAATAAAATACATAATTCTCTCGTCTCAGGGTCATATGAGGGGGGGGGAAGTACGATAATTTGAACATACTCCCGGGTTTCTACTGATACAAAGCTTAATGCTAATCGCTGAAGTAACCCTTTAAGTGTCGGCCGTTCTATCTACTGAGGGAATATACAGCCATACTGCCTGTTGCTGTATACATCCCTCCCAACTCCAACAACAACAGGAGTGAGGTACAGAATGAACTGGTACATCAGTAAGCAGCAGACAGCCCACCCAGATCCTTTTCTCATCTTGGCTGGGGATATCAACCAAAGAGTGTGTTCCCAAAAATTCACCAACACATAGACTTTCCAACATGAGAAAACAACACTCTGGACTTTGTTTACACCACCCAGAGAGGAGCTTACAATGCCCTACCCCTCCCCCATCTTGGCACCTCAGACCAGATCGCTGTCATGCTAATGCCTGCACACAGAATGATAGTTAAAGTCACCAAACCAGTTCACAAACAGATACAAGTGTGGCCAGAGGGGTTGTCAGAGGCACTTGTTTTGACTGTTTTGACACAACGGACTGGAATATGTTTAAGCAGGCTGCCACATACAAAAACACCACATACCTCCAAAAGTACTTAGAGACTGTCACTGCCTACATCACCAAATGCATTGATGATGTAACAGTCACAAAGACCATCACTGTCCGGACCAACCAGAAGCCTTGGTTGACATGGGAGGTTTACAGACTTCGGAACGCTGCCTTTCGAGCTGGAGATGAGGTGGGCCTGAGGACAGCTATGGCCAATCTGTCATGTGGCATCAGAGAGGTTAAGAGACAGTACTCCAGGAGGACAGCCCATAGTTTCAGCGACAGTAGAGACAATCCGAGCCTGTAGCAGGGGATTCAAACCATTACGGACTACAAGCCCCCACCACGGACCTATGACAGCATCATCCCCCTACTGAACGCCTGTTTCGCTCGCTATGAGGCACAAAACAGCACCACTGCGCAGAAGACTCCTCCCGGTGATCAGGTGATAATGCTGTCCGGGGGAGATCCCTCAGCAGAATCAATGCACGCAAATCCCTGGGTCCTGACAACATTCCTGGGAGACTGAGAGACTGTGCAGTGGAACTCACAGATGTTTTCACAGACATTTTCAACATCTCGCTAAGTCAGGCCGTTGTCCCCACATGCTTCATCTCCATCCTGCTTAAATGACTACCGTCCAGTTGCATTTACTCCCATCCTCATGAAGTGCTTTGAACTAATCACGCACCACATCAAGTCTGTCCTCCCCTTCTCCTTGGACCCTTTTCAGTTTGCATATTGGCCCCAACCACCACTGCCCTCCACTCTGCCCTCATACATCTGGATAAAAAAGACTCTTATGTCAGAATGCTGTTCATAGACTTCAGTTCAGCATTCAACACAATCATCCCTCAACAGCTCACCCAAAAACTGTCCCAGCTGGGGCCCAACATCTCTCTGTGCATCTGGCTGTTGGACTTCCTGACTGGGAGACCTCAGGCAGTACGGGTCAGCAGTAACACTTCCAGCACCATTACGCTGAACACTCTGCTGACCCACGACTGCACATGTCATACAACTCCAACCTTTTCATTGAGTTACAGATGACACGACTGTGGTGGGTCTCATTAGCAACAGAGATGAGACAAACTAAAGGAGCGAGGTGAGCCACCTGGCCAAGTGGTGCAGTGGGTAACAACCTTTCTCTGAATGTGGTGAAGACGAAGGAGATTTTTGTTGACTTCAGGAGAGTGCGCACACAGCATGCTCCTTTGTCCATCAACAGTGCAACTGTGGAGAGAGTGAGCAGCACTAAGTTCCTGGGTGTGCACATTAAAAGAGGACCTCTCCTGGACTAACAACACTGCAGCACTGGCCAAGAAAGCACAGCAGCATCTCAGAGCCCCGGCCCCCATCATGTGCACCTTTTACAGAGGCACCATCAAGAGCATTCTGACTAGCTGCATCACTGTGAGGTATGGCGCCTGCAACACGTCCTGCCGAAAGTCACTTCAACGCATAGTGAGAGCAGCTGAGAAGATCGTTGGTTTCTCTCTCCCTTCCCTCCAGGACATCTACAGCACCCGTTTCAACCGCAAAGCCCTCTGCATCGTAGGTGATTCTACCCACCCGATACACAGATTCTGCAGTCTGCTGCCATCAGGGAGGAGACTGCAGAGTCTCCAGGCAAGGACCAGCAGACTGAAGGAGAGCTTCAGTCAGGCTGTCAGGAAGCTGAACTCCCTCCAGACCTTATCTTCCCTCTGCCCCGCTAATATCATAATACACAGCTGCTGAAGCCATTCTCTAAATTTGAAAGGGGTCATGAACTGGCTTTTTTTTAAAAAAACATACTGTTGTCTGTGGTAAAAAATGTAAAAAAATAAAATTAAAATAAAAACATTTTTAACTCACATATATATGTGTTGCACCATTCCTGTTGGATTCAATATAAAAGGCACAGCATCGTTTTTTAATCTCATTCTGTCTGCAAATCCAGTCTCCTGTATACAAAAGAATCTGCGTGAAATGAAGCGAACAAACGCGCAATGCCTCACACATGTGACTTGGAACTTCATAAAAATAAAGTTCAAAAATAAAGTTCAAAATAAAGCATTCCTAATATTAGAGTCCGAAGGAAGCTTATACAGCCTGTGTTCTTCCACAACCGTCATTGCTCAATATTTTGTAATCTTTAAGTTTACAAATCGTAGCTTGATCCGGTTAAGCACCACATAGGCCTATGTTATTTATGTTACATGTCATGTGTGAATCTGTGGGCGGGGCTACAGAATTATTTGGGCTTCTTTTGTTGAGGCGGTGAAAAATAAGTTTTCAGCTCCAAAGCTTACAGGATATTCTTATATTATGATGAACTTTTATATATCAAAAGCTCAGACCCCTTTAATATATCCTGCTCACATTATGAGTTTTAAAATAAATTAGAATATATATATATATTACGGCTGCAGCTAAAACATTTTTAATTCCAGCAATGTAGCAAAATATTTATAAAGTTTTAGTATGGGGAACACATATTCACTATTAACTATGATTTTTGCCTCAATAAACTCCTAATTTACTGCTTATTATTAATAGTTAATTCTAAGGTATTTTTTAAATTCAGGTATTGGGTAGGATTAAGGGATGTAGAATAAGATCATGCAGATTAAGGCATTAATATGTGCTTTATAAGTACTAATAAAATATCCTAATAATATGCTGCTAATAAGCAACCAGTTAATTGTGAGAACAGCCATCTCAACATGACATGTAGAAGTGACAATGAGCAGAAAGACACACAGGGCCTCAGTACTGCATTCAGAGGAACTAATGAGACTTATTAACTAGACACACCTGAACTCAAACTCTAATTAAACCAGACACCATGGTGAAAAAATGTGAGTCCCATTTTGCATACTATCCGTCCT
This sequence comes from Gobiocypris rarus, assembly GCA_023029165.1. Lineage (NCBI taxonomy): Eukaryota > Metazoa > Chordata > Actinopteri > Cypriniformes > Gobionidae > Gobiocypris > Gobiocypris rarus. The sequence continues at coordinate 30,912,181 of CM040921.1, read as the reverse complement.
AAATAGTATTCGAAAATAGAATTAGTATGTCCCAAATTGAGCATGTTGAGTATTCCAAAAATACCCAGATGGTCTACTATTTCCAGTTAGAATTCGAAGTGCAGATCCGTGCACACTCTGGATGCTATTGCCTCATTGCGATTTGGATTCTATTAAAACTACAAACACAAATAAAAACCTACAAACACATCGGAGTTTAGATAAAGGGATTTGAGTGATTAATAACCCCAGCATCTATATAACCTGACGAAAAGATAGTTATTCAATTTTATCCACATTATATTTAATCTGCAACAGCATTGTGAACTTTTATAAATATACATTAACATTTAAATGCATCATTATATGCAAATTGCAAACACAAGACTCACTGCGTGAAAAAGACTCGCTCTTTTTCAAGGCCAAATGCGTGCCATTTGTTTTGATCTGTTTGGGTTTCCGCTTTGATTTGTGTACAAAAAGAGTACATATTTTTAGGGCGTAGTATAAGGAAGCGAATTGGGATGCAGCAAAACTGATAGTGGACAGAACTAATTAAAAGAACAAGAAAAGCAACCTAGAAACAGACATGAACACTCAATACATGACAGTAACCGCCCTCCCGGAAGGTGCGTCTTCGGACCGTATCCAGGCGTGGGAGGGTGAACGCCCTGGAAGCTGATGAGGGCGTGACAGGAACATTCTTTTAAAAAAGATTCAGTATTTTGATGTTGCTATATGTCCTTTTATACCTACAAAAAGTGGCCTGGGTGTTCTGCGAAACACATTGTAGAGGTGCCAGATAGTGCTGAAGTAAATTTAAAGGCAGGGTAGATGATTTGCTCTAGAAACATTTTTTGTTATGCTGGTTGATCTCCTCACATCTTGATAGCAATCACTAAGTTAAGTGGTCTAAATGTATTTATATGTATATATACCGTCTGGAGAAGGCGTAGGACCATAACATTTTTAATGCGTTTCAATGGCAACACTATCAACACCGAAATGAATCTGCAGCAGTCAGGCGGTACAGTAGGTCAGTGCTCTTTATTTCTATGTTCATTGTCATTGTATCGTTTAACGCCATCTTTCATGACGCTTTGCTCCCTGCCGTGTGCGTTGATGTGTTTTGAAGGAGGTGTGGCTTTGGGGATGCTCTGAAGGTAGGGTGGGATCTTATGCTTTCAAAGCTAGCTCGCTATTGCTAGGTGGCAACGCTTTGAAAACTGCCAATATACCCAGACCTTAAATTTAATTGCATTTTGTGCATATAATCAGATATCATGATATTCAGTTGTTTTTGTTGTTGTTGTTGTTTTTTTTAAAGTTATGTAGCATAAGCACCTATTAGCAAAATTCTGTGCATGCACATATGTGTCTATGTACAACAAAACACAGCCAAATCAGCCTCTAGAGGGTCAGCCACTCTCACCATAGTCTCTAAGGATCACGTGTTTTGATCATCTCACACATAGCACTGGTAGGTCTATTCTCTGTGCTTGAGATTTTCTCTGTTCTGTCCTGAAACCGTGACTCCCTGCAGAAATCAGTCTGTCTTTATGTCACGCTGACCTCTCCACTGCAGTTTATCTCTGTCTTACGTTTTTTTTCTCTGCTATATTTTGATACTCCCTTTCTTTTGCCCAGCTGTGCCGTTACCATCCTCTGTGGCCTTGCCCGTCACCATTTATCTTGTATCAAATGTATTATAACACATACCTATTCATCTTACTTACCTTTTCATCTATTTTTTTTATTTTCATTTCAAGTTTAGTCTCTTCTGGTGGGTCATTTCTTATTAAGATAATCAGAACTGTTGCTTAACTGCGCAGGACAGATGTACAGGTCATGTATTATTAGAATCAGACAGTCATAAAGAAGGTTTTAATGGGCTACTGTTGCCAAAGTAATTTGATATTGGGTGTAGGAGACAGTGTCGAGAGATTCATAAGTGAAAGATTTATTGTGTGAGGAGATGGATGGTACAGGATTTGAATGAAAAATATAAAAAAAGATTACAGGCTGTTGTTTACCAAGTTCTTAGTAGGTTGAACATAATGACTGGTAATTCTTAAAATTTGGTTTTTCATTGCTTACATGTTGCATCATCTATCTTTATGTATGCAACAATCAGATTTGTTAAAACTATTATGCAACCTCCACTATTATTATTATTGCTCATACTTACTTGGAGTTTGCTCTTTACCGCTAACCACTTTAGTGCGTAATATGCACTTTTTGTGCAATAGACCTAAAATATTGCAGCCCTTTGAGCAAATTTTGAAATTACTTTTCAAAGTAATAACAATTTTAGCGAAGTGGATAAAATGGGCAAAAATTATTACATGGAAATTAAAAGAGGGGCTTGAGTAAAAGTATGGAAAAGAATATTACACCAACCCTAGCAACCAGACAGCAATTGCTTAGCAACACCCTGTCAAACACACAGCAATGAGCTAAAAAAAAACACCATATCGATCGCATATCAATGAGATAAACTCAGAAGACCATCAAATATAACACCAGAATACCTACTGCATAGCAACACCCTGGCAAACAACCACATGCCCTAACAATTTTGCAAGGGCAATATTTCCAAATGTGCTGAATGTAGTAAATCTCAGTAATCAGTTTATCATTTTTGCAAATTAAAAAATTAGATGCATTTCCAGCCTAGAAAAGGGTGAAACAGAGACTACATATATAGAATTGCGGGGCTTGTTTTGCTACTAAAATTTCAGCCCTTCTTGTCTAACCAGGCCCTGGGCGGATTTTCTGCATTTCACTTGCTAATACTTATGATAATTTTTTTTCAGACGTGCAGATGTAAATGACAGAAAAAAGTGGGCACTGTGTGATCAAATTAACATGCAACGCTGACAGGGGCAATTGCTCTAATTGCTCTCAAGGACATATTATACATCAAAGGTGTTGGATGGATTCTGAATACATTTTTGTGTTCTATGCCCATGCAGTGCAAATTTTGGTGTGTTTGTGTGCCTGTGTTTATGCACATCTCCTAGTGACCCTTTTCACGCTTGGCAGAGTCGGATTCTGTATTTTTCCACTGTGCCCGCTGCAGCCCACAGACACTCAACATTCAGTCTCAGGTGTATGCCGTGCCTGCTGGGACCCAGCCAATCAGAACATCAGCACCCTGCCTCAAAACATTCAACAGCCAATCAGAACATCATCACCCTTTCACAAAACAATCAACAGCCAATCAGAACATCCACACTCTCAAACAGCTACTTGGCTGCTGTACAAGGAGGCCTCATATCACCTTCTTGATATCCATCACATCACTGATACCTCTCAAACACATCCACACTTTAACAAAGGGAAGGAGAGCTACTAGTATTTTAATTGGTTGCTGGTGCACAATAGAGCCACCAATTGATCAATATATATATATATATATATATATATATATATATATATATATATATATAACCTTTTATATAGCCTATTAAGTTTGATGCTATGGGTCTATCCCCTGATATCCTTATTGCTTTTATGCTGGATAGCCTCAATACTGCTATTTTTGCACTTAATAATCAAATGAATATTATTTATTATCAGATATGATACAGTGAAATTATCACAATTATCCTTTAATGTAATTTAAAAGATATTGCCCACTTGTGCTAACTCCTTTTTCCGAAGGGTGGCTTGACAGTAGTTAAATGGCAGGAAGTTAAAAATAATTGTTTGCCATCCTCAAAAGATAGGACTAAAATGTCATGTTTTCTTGCCTTTATTTTCAATTTGACAGTTTGTATCTTCGATAAAAACACAAAAATAACATGAAAGATATCAAACTTTACCTCAGGCTCAGTAGCTTTCTCACGGCATGCTGCCATTTTAAGTGCGGTGAGTTGATACCAGTGTTTTTACACCAGGTTACTTGACCTGAATATATGCTGGGACCAATATATATACAATATATAAATATTTTTCCTAGAAATAAGGTCCTTGCTGTTGGGTTAAATTAAGAGTAGCATGCAGTTTGTCGAGGTACAGTTTCCCAACACTGTTCATTGCCCCAACAGCAATGAGGACCGATAGAGGAGGACGAAGTACTAAAGAAAAGGTAGTCATCTCCTTTTTTGTCTAGAGACATACTAGACATGCTTAGAAATCACACAAACATACTGAACCACTACCCATGAGAATTTTCTGCTTCCTCAAATAAATAAGTACACAGATGCGGTCTCAGGATATTTTCACAGCCTAAATTACCTGTACATGCAATTAAACTGGCTACTACGCATTATATCACACCCAAAACACAGCAACAGCACAAACAAACATGCTGCACAGTACACAAAGCACACTTGAACGTGTGCGTTTTTCAGTAAACAGGTGTGTGTGTGTGTTTGCGTGTGCACCTGTAATGAGGGCTATTAAAGTATATTAACTGTAAGATGACAATGCAGTTGCTTTTGAAGCATGAATAATTGGTGTAGCCCTTTTAATATGATCAGATTTCCATGTAAAAATTTAACCGCTTATCTAAGGTTACAGTCTGTCTGCTCTTAAACTCATGCAAAGATATCTCTTTCTAACTGCACGTGAGACTATACTGTAATTTACTTAGGACTCACTCTGGTTTCACACTTTCACCTTTTCTCCTCCTTCTTGTATTTCTTCAGCTCAGCATCATGTCTGCAATGGCGTTTGTGCCTTATGGCTGCTAGCAGTTGATGGCTGCTAATTTACCTATTAAATATTAATGATCTCATTTTACTTGACAGTTTTTTTCCATGCCACATTGCCCATGACTTGCTTTTGGAGGGATTTGAAACACAATATTCTGTGAAGCTGATTATGAAGCAGGAAGCATTATGAAAAGCACTATAGAGCTATAAAATTTGACATGACATAATTGGGTTGATACTTGATAATCTTAAGAAAACTTTAATCTTGAAACCTAGTTCAAACGTCCTCCATTTCAATTAAACAGTCTTGAAGAGGATTAGGTGAAATTATAGACAATATTTTTATTTTTATTACAGCCAATAAAATAGCATGTGCCTATTACCAATGCAAAGGTCATCATTATGGGAAGACATATTCTGATTTAATGTACACTATATTGCCAATAGTATTAGGTCACCCCTCCACATTTATTCCAATTTCCAAGTAATGAGGAAATTTCACGAATGGACTTATTACACACTGGCAGTGAATTCAAGCGTGGTACAGTGATAGGTTGCCACCTATGCAATAAGTCCATTTGTGAAATTTGCCAGGAGAACGGTACTTGCCTGACTGCATTGTGCTAAGTGTAAAGTTTGGTGGAGGGGGGATTAGGGTGTGGGGTTGATTTTCAGGGGTTGGGCTTGGCCCCTTAGTTCCAGTGAAAGGAACTCTTAATGCTTCACCATACCAAGACATTTTGGACAATTTCATGTTCCCAACTTTGTAGGAACAGTTGAAGATGGCCCCTTCCTGTTCCAACATGAAAAAAAGCAAAAGCAAGGTCTATAAAGACATGAATGAGCGAGTTTGCTGTGGAGGAACTTGACTGGCCTGCACAGAGTCCTGTCCTCAACCCAATAGAACACCTTCGGGATGAATTAGAGCGGAGACTGCGAGCCAGGCCTTCTCGTCCAACATCAGTGCTTGACCTCACAAATGCACTTCTAGAAGAATGGTCAAAAATTCCCATAAACACACTCCTAAATCTTGTGGAAAGCCTTCCCAAACGAGTTGAAGCTGTTAAAGCTGAAAAGGGTGGGCCAACTCCATATTAAATCTTACGGATTAATAATGGGATGTCATTAAAGTTCATGTGCATGTAAAGGCAGGCATCCCAAAACTTTTGGCAATATAGTGTGTCTTGAGTGAACTAATTGTTTTGGATGAAAGTGTCTGTGAAATGCATACGTGCAGCTTCTTTTCATTGTCAGCTGTAGTCTGACCTTTCTGTAGAAGTTTCAGTGTAAGAAAGGGGGGCCACTTTGTTTTTAGCATGTATTCAGGTTATGGTGAGTGGGTGAGTTGCCAATAAATAATGATAATAAGTTTACTCATGTTATCCCTCACATGAGAGTCAAGTGTCAATGCTCTGGAATTCACCCTCTTTTCTCCATATAACTGACACCATCCAACTCTTGACTCTCTGCTTGTCTCTGTATATCTCTCACCCTTTAGTGCTAAATTCTAGTTGAGGAAACGACACCAGGTGCCTGCTTATAATCTCTCTCCTTATTGACTTTCTCTGGATTGTGTTACAGAGGCCACAATCCACACACATAGACCCAGTATCATGTAGTACTACGAGTTTAGGTACTGGTATTATATACAAGTTGGGACATGCTGCAGATACTTTTAGAAGTACTTTAATATATTTGTATGCATAATGCTGAGGAAAAATGTAATCAATTAAATAATTGGTGTTTTATTATGTAATTCTTAGCCAAAACAAATACTTGAAATATTAAATGGGAAATATTTACTTATATATTCACTTTAAAATATATATATAGATATTTTTCATAAGAATAATTTTCTTTATTTTAACATCTTTATGTGCTGCTGGAGCATCTATTCTGAATGACACCATGGAGACCAGAAAAATGTCTCCCTGTGTCTGAGGAATCCACTTTCCAGCTATGTAAACAGCATCAGAAGTACTGATGATGCACATTTGATTGAGCATTATGGGTACACAGCTGCTCTTCATAAGCACAGTTGTGTGAGTTTGCTATCTTCAGTAAATAAGTGAAGGAAAGTTCAAATTACCAAGGTAGTATGTGTAGCATCCATGTTACGTACTGGCTCCTATTTTCTACATTTCTGAATCACTAAACTAAAACCAACACAGATGACCTATAGTTTACAAGCAAAGTATCAAACCTGAGCTAATACAGGCTACTAAATACAACAAAGCATCATCATTTGCATAACTCGAACAGTCATAAGTCGAAAACAGTCGAAAACTGTACTGGGTCTCGAAATGTGAATTTTTGAGAATCTGTTTATTTAAATGGTTCATCCGAAGAAGTCAATTAAATGACGCGTAGAATGAATTGATTGACTAGAATGAGTCAGACTTTCCAATATAGACTACTTTAGAATAAACCAGTTCTCTAGAATGAGACTTTCCAACACTAGAGTTTAAATTTAACCAATTCACTGAATCCGACCTTCCTCTTTATGACTAGTTTATAATAAAAAGTAATTATAGGAATAGTTCACCCAAAAATGACAATTCTGTCATAATTTACTCACCCTCAAGTTGTTTCAAACCTATATGAATTGCTTTGTTCTGCTGAACACAAACGAAGATAAAGATGCACCTAACACATGGATCTGCATTCAATTAATTAGAATCTCAAACAATATAATCCGTATTCTCAGTGGATGAAGATTACACGTAGTGAATGAATCGGACTTTCCAATTCTACGCATGGTATGTTTAAAATAAATTTTTTCACAAGAATGAATCTTGGCTTTGCTAAATATGAGAGTTTAAAATTGGTGCGAGTGAGTGGAGGCAGGGCTAATTTGCATATTTATGGTCCACATATACTAAATTATGTTAAATGAGTTACATTCAAGCTATTTTAAGGCATGAAGAAAAAAATAACATTTAAATATGTCCTTTTGGTGATCAAAGATTAGTTTTAGGGAATAAATTGATTGACTATACAGGGAGACTTTAAGATATTAAGCAGGGCATTTCGTCCCCACAATGTAGGCACTCTGCAAAACCTGCCCCTTGTGCATTAGGACAGCATGTTCATCTCAGCAGGATATGCTATTCTCTAAGGTAGGGTGGAGAGCACTCAGGAAGTTTCAGGCTTTGTCTTGGAGAGGAAGCGTGTGTTCAGGACAACGGCGACCCTTCATAAAGACATCAGTCTACACTCTCATTGTATCCGGCATGTGGCTTATTTTAAATCAATCGTTATGTGTGTCATGAGCTCACTGGCTCAGGAAGAGCTTCATATATAGACAGATGTAAGGGATATTCTAGATGCGTTGACATTGAAGATGGATTATCTCAGAGTCACATGTGTTTATTGCACGTGATGGATTGCTTTCACTGTGTGGATGCACAAAGTCAAAACTGCAGACAGCTTTGGCATCCAAGCAATCATTTAAGATGTTTTAAAGATGCCAGTCAAGGGGACAAGAAATGCTCAACATGTTTTACATGTGTTTATTAAAATTGGAAATCCAGAGTATTTTAAAATCATATTACCTGATTATGGCAAATGGGGTTGTATTTATAACAGAAATTGAAAGCTTTATTAAATAATATATTAGGTTAAGTTTATATATTACTGAAAAAAAAAAATATATATATATATATCAATCGCAAATAGCTTTAGAGGAGAGGTATATAGCCTATATATATCCACCGCTTTAATACTGTGGAAAAACAGTGCTATTCTTAGGCATTGTGTGAATATAGGTATACTGTGCAGGTATTATTCAGCGACCTGTGCAGATTTGCTCTGAGCTGGTAAATAGACTTACCTTGAGCCCAACTATTTTCCACCCAGTGCAGGACATGGCTGTTCAGGGATCTTTGGCCATGGGCCTGTATTGTTGTCAGTTTTGGCTGGTCAGTTAGATTCATACTTAGAGTCTGATCTCACTGCTGAGCAGAAGCATTTGTGTATAGGTCACATACTCATTTAAAAAGGCCTTCTTGTGTTCCCGAGTGACTTTATAGTGTTTATATGCTGCAAGTTATTCTATTGCATTCCTTTCAAGCTGCCCATGTTGTTTCAGGTATGTCAGTCATCACATTCTCATTTACTCCATACAAATCCATCCTTACTGCACATGCCACTGTCATCACATGGGCAAAATCAGGAGATCCCTCAAGGTCATCTTTGGCTGTCCTCTCTTATTTCGCTCTCATACACACACAAAAAAAATATTCTGTCTTCGCTCTCTAATTGCTAAAAGTGATTTAAAACACACAGGGGCAAATTCTTTTACATTTTTTACTAATTTGTATATGATATTTCAGTATGAAAACCTCCATATTTTTCACTAATCACTAGTAAAGAATGCTGAAAAAGTTCTTCTCAAGTTCTTCTTAAATATATGTTCTTCTTTTCAGAGCTAACCAACCTTATTTTCTATTTTAATAGCTTATCAGATTGCATTACTCTCAATGCATAAATATACACAATATGAACTTAAAAACAGCATTCACAATCCATTTTCCTCCATAAATATTTTTGAAATACTAATGAGTATCCAACGCAATACAAAAGAAAATATGTAGCCTATAGGACAAGAATTGATAGATCTTAGAAACATTAAGAAAGGTTATCCTAAGAAATTAAATAGGATCCCTTTTGATTTTATTAACATTAAGAACTCACATCTCACAACACCAAATACCTAGCTTGTTTGCACAGAGCTAACAACTACACTTTGTACAGGTTTGATGATCAATCCCAGTCTCTTTAACCCATTGATAGCCACATTAAGAGATTAGCATGGACTTAATCGCATTACTGTCTGTCTCACATTCTCACCTGTCTCCATTCATGAAGCCCAATCTTGGCCTTGGCTTTGACCTCCAGTTCTTATTGGGTTACCGTGCAGACCGTGCTCCTGCAGGCTTTGTTTGGGCTGGATCACAGTGTACCAAGTCTGGGATTGAATTAAGAGGAGTTGAGTACTGCCTTGGCATTGGGCAAGGTTTAATGCCCTTGTTAGAACTCTGAAAAAGGTGCCACAGCTAACCTATCACTAATTGCAGTATCCGGTGCTCTAATTCTTATTCTGGTCTCAGATTTATACTGACAAAGATCAGAATGTTTCATATCTCTGAATACACTGAAATACACATAGCAGTTGCCAAAATTCTGTTCTGTCTCAGATCAGCTGTTTCCTTCTGTGTGCAGTTTGAATTGGCTCTTTGTCAGATCTGCATCTGTGCATAGTTTCTGTGTTCTTTTGTGTCCTGTTTCCTGTGGAGTTTTTGTAGTTCTTTGTAGTTTTTCATGTTGATAGTCCACATTTCCCACACCATTTGTTATCTTGTTTAGATAATCTTCCCTGTGTATATATAGCCCTTGTTTTCTCTGGTTCTCTGTTGGTCTTGTTTGATACATGCAGGTGTATGCTGTTCCCTGTGTTTTTCTCTAGTTTGTTTTGTTCCTGAGCCCTGTTTTGGTAGTTTAAAAAAAAATTAAAGTCTCCCTGCATTTGGAGCCCTCATCTCTGCCTGCCATCTGTTATTTCCCGGTTTCCTGACAGAACGACCGACCCATTTCATGGATCCAGCGGGGAGATTAACACATCTCCATCATGTGCTGGGGTTTATCAGGGTGGCTCACCTGACTGAGATGAGCAAAGCATGCCGGATGATCTTTTTCCAGAGGGGATTGGCAGAGCCACTCCGGTCATGGATGCCGCAGTGGGAAGAGGACTCCGTCCCCTATACCGAGTCCGGAGAGGACACCATTCCCTTTCCAGAAACCGGAGGGGACATCCCTCCCTGTCACGAGATCGGAGGAGACTTCCGTCCCTGTTCCGAGTCCGGAGGGGACATCCATCCCTGTCACGAGTCCGGAGAGGGCATCCATCCCTGTCACGAGTCCGGAGAGGGCATCCATCACAGTCCCGAGTCCAGGGAGGACATCTGTCCTTGTCACAGATCCAGAGAGGACATCCTTCCCCGTCCTGAGTCCGTTGACGTCTCCTGTCCCTGTCGAGAGTCCTGTGAGGCATCAGGTTCCTGACCAGAGTGCAGAGAGAGAGCTCCGGACCAGACTGTATCCCAACCCAGCGCTCTGCAGTTAGCACAAACCCCTTACCAATCTGTGTCCCAGACCAGGGGCCTGCTCTCAGCACAAGCCAGCTACCAGTCTGTATCCCAGCCCAGGGCCTGCTCTCAGCACAAGTAAGCTACCAGTCTGTATCCCAACCCAGTGGCCTGCTATCAGCCGGCATAAGAATCATCTCACCCAGCCTCCAATCATCTCAAGCCAGCAGGCTGAACTCGGAACAATCTGTCTCGAAATCCATGGACCAGTCCAGCGGCCTGCCACCATCACAAGCCAGCATACAATCTGTGGTCAGATCTGCATCTGTGCCTAGTTTCTGTGTGCCACTCTTCTCCTTGTTTTATTACTTAACTGGAGTTCAGTGTTGATTAAACATTTGTAAAAAACAGTCTGCACAATTCTTAATAGCACAATATCTGGTTAATTGTGTAATGAATTACTAGCCATTTAGCAGATGCTGTTTACATAGCCTAACATACGGTGTAAAAATATCAGTGACGGCCCTCCACATAGAGCATTTGGAGTTCTGCACTCTATTTAAAGGCACAATGGTTCTCTCAGGGATTCTCAAGTTCACATGTCTCTGAGATCAAAGCATCAGGCTTTTGTATCACTGGCGTTTAACCGCTGATATACCCCCGAAAGTTGCATTTGCACCTTTAATAAATACATTCATTTTGTACCCCTTTTGCCATGCTCAAACTCTGAAACATGGTAAGGATGTTTTAATGTTTAAAGCAATGTTGCAAATGTAATCAATTTCAGCGAATAACAACTTAAATTTGTGTCTTTCTCTCACTCAAAGCTAATGTTTGGCTTCAGAATATAAGTTACGGACTACTAGTAAATTATATTAAAATCCTTTGTGTATTTTCCATATTAGCAAACTTAATGGATGGTCTCTGAACTAGTAATATTTATTAATAAATATCCATCTCCTTTGGTAGGCAACATGAAAGGGGTTCCCTGCCCTGTAGAGGTAATTCATGTTTTTCATTGTTCTCTCACACTTTTTCCATGGCCCATTTTCCACTCGTGAGTTCCAGCAGGCGGGATTAGAGAGGGAGATTAAAGTCAAACCCTCTGCCTGTGGTCCAACACTACTGCAGATCTCCTGTTGATGATATGTTCATCCATCCTCCTTGAGGAAACTATGATTCTCTTTCTCTGAGGAAATTATTTGACTAGGTAATTTCATTAACTTTTTCTGATGTCTTCAGAATTTGCCTATTTACTCTAATCACCATCCATTTTTTTGTATGGAATATCATATAACAGCATCTAAATGAAAACTCAGTGCTTTCAGTTCCTCAGAAAACAAACATCTGTCCAGAAACCCTATTTAATTTTGTTAGCTGAACGCTAACACCAAAGTACACAATAGTAATCCCCTACCATGGGGTCCATTGGTCCATTGGTATCGTATGTCACCTGCACTCTACTTTACATGAATGCGAGTGCATTAGCAGGTAGTTGCTGAACCGAAGGTGTTTGGTTTAGGAGATGAGGTCATGACTGCAGCCAGTGATGAGGCCAAAACCAGCACACCCAGTGCAAGTAGACTTTTACTATTTAATTTTACTTAACATTATTTTATTTATCTGCTACTGACAAGACCTTTTTGAAGGAAATTGGTTTACTTATGGCCTTTAACTTGAGCTTAACTGAGACTTGAGGGTTTTTAGACGTCTAAAGGGGTTTTTGACCTTGATTTATTGCAATATTTGAGCCTATCAGTATGAGTAAAATACTGAAGTACTGTTAAAATCCAATACTCTAAGATTTTATTGGAATTAGTGGCTTTTAACTTGTAATGGAGTCATTTCAGCTGTAAGGTATCTGTACTTTTACTCAAGTATGGTTTTCAGGTACTCTTTACACCTCTGTTTGTAGCAAACATTTGCACAGGTGATATCACACTATTGCTATGGGCTACAATAGGATTTCATATGTTCTAAATTTAGGCCTAATAAAAATATTTAATTTTAATGTGCAAGCCACATGCTGTTGCCTTTGGCTTGCACACTAGGGGACTAAATATATTACTGTACAATGTGTTATGCAAGTATAATGCCATGACTTTCAATTAGCCTACCTCTGTAAGTATATCCTACTTTATTCACAATTTCACAAACATAATACTATTGAAAATATCAATGCTTGATCGTTTACCATTGCAAAACTTAAACTGACCTATTATCGCCCAGCAATATGTTTAAAGTTAGATATAGGTCTGCATACATACATTCACATAAAGCAAAAGCTAGATGGCTATATAGCAATCATGTTTATCATCACAGAGTGTAAACTATACAGCACAGATCTATTGGATAAAGCATACAAGTACTTTATCAACATACAGTATACTCACACATGACTAATGCGTCTTACTAGCTTTATAGCAATCTCAACTGCTAGATAGCAACATTTAAACTATATATAAGTAGGCCAATCTAACTTTTTCCACATTTATCCTATACTCAAAGTACTCAATACTAGCAAATCTTATGTGTATATAAAAAGCGCTATACTATTGATGAAGAAAAAACTATTCTTGTTAAAAGGTTTTTTTTTTACATTGTAGAATATGTGGCTATAATAAAAGTCACTGTTATCTGCTAGTTTATAATAGTTCCTTTTTTTCAGCTTTCGTTTCCCCGTGCTCATAAAGCTACATTTTCTGCATATTCGTGTTATGACCCTAGCGAGTGGCTTAACGTGTGCACTTTACCAGAGTCCCTAAGACATACATGTCACAGAGAGAAAAACAGCTGAACAGCTCAGCCTCACCCCCTCCTCCACCACAGACTGTTTTCCATCTACTTCCTCCCCTCCCCCACCCTTTCTCACTCTTTGTTCGCATTCTGTCCTCTCCACTGGTTGCCACCCTACATCGTTTCCGGCGCTCTGATTGGCGAGTTTGATATTAGAGGCGAGGCTTCTAATGCAGTGCTGACATTTTCTCATTTCGGTGAGAGATTACGGCGTCAGTAGAAGACCTTGAGAGAGCGGTTGACACTCAGCCGTTCAAACAGCTCTTTCTCGGTATAATCCCACAAATTCCGCCCTTAGAACAAGTATAGAACACTTTATTAAATACGAAAAGATACAAACTAGATGACTCGTGTCATAAAAGAAAGGATTTGAATCAAAACACAGAGCTTTTTCCTGTCGTGTCGTCTTTCTTCCTCATTCCGGTTTCTTTTGTTTATGTCCTACTGCATCGCTGACTAGGTAAACGACAGTGAATCGAGAAAAAAAAAAAAAAAAAAAAGAAAAGCAGAGAGAAATATAGAGAGACCATCTCGTCCTTTTAACCGTCTAACGTTACACGTCTTGTGGTGTCCAACTGGACCAGGAGCGAGAGTCTAATGCCCCCGGAGGATGAGCCCAGCCATCGAGGGGATGCAGACAGAGCCGCAGGGGTATTTGGGGAAAGGAGTGCTCCTTGAGCCCTTTGTGCACCAGGTCGGGGGACACTCGTGTGTGCTTCGCTTCGGGGAGCAGACGATATGCAAGCCCCTTATACCCCGGGAGCACCAGTTTTACAAGAGTCTTCCTGCGGCTATGCGGAAGTTCACACCGCAATATAGAGGTAAGTAATAATATGACGTATTATTCTGGTTTCCTGGCTATACAGGCTATTCCTTTATCTTTCATAGCTATCTTTTTTCTTACTATATGTTATCATTCAGTGTGTCAGACTGTAAAAAACATCTTCATGTTAAATGAAGGCCAGTAGTGCTGCTGTTTCCGTCGTAACACTGGTTTCTCAAGAGGGCGCTGTTGTAATATCATAAATTCTTAAAGGGACAGGTCACCGAAAAATAAAAATGGTTATAATTTACTCACCTTCACGTTGTTCCAAACCAATATGACTTTGTTTATTGCGTGGAACAGAAAAAAGGCGCCCTATCAGTCACAGTCATTGTATTTTTTTATAATGGAAGTGTAACTTTCTATGGAAGCAAGAAAGTCACGTCTAAGTGTATTTAAGTGTTTGGTTGTACTACTATCCTTATAAAGCCCCCATTCAAGAAGGACAAATATAAGGTAAGTTATTACATACTAGTAAGGCTGTACTTTAACGCAAACACCTGGTTTTCGCCTGAGGATGAAATGCCTGACTGTGGAATGCTTCCCAGCCTAACAAGCTTGAAAATAAGCAGCAATGGCAAATGTTTCTGTCTGGACCAAAAGACTGCTGACATGACATCATTGACTGCCTCCCACACTTTTGTGGTTTCAAGATTTTGCTGTCATTTCTGAGGATGCACCTGCAACGCAAGTTCAACCAGTTTGGACATTTGCTTCTGGCCATCTGTCTCTTTTTTCCTTTCTCTCAAAT
The DNA here is from genome assembly GCA_023029165.1 of Gobiocypris rarus. Taxonomy (NCBI): domain Eukaryota; kingdom Metazoa; phylum Chordata; class Actinopteri; order Cypriniformes; family Gobionidae; genus Gobiocypris; species Gobiocypris rarus. The sequence goes on along the minus strand of CM040921.1, from coordinate 30,897,085 downwards.
ATACAGCCTTGTTTGGATGTGCACTGCATTGTTCAAATACTTTAAATGCCATGTCCAGTGTGATAATAATTGTGCAGGACATCTGTTTTCTTATGGGTGAGGTTGAGGAATGGTTGTGACATAATCTTTGTGGTTGTTTACTGTGTCTTGAAATGCATTTATTTTACGGAACGGTAGGAATTTAGTGCATTTGACACTTTTCTAAAATGTTTCATGTTTTAATGTTCTGAATTGAACATCTAGATAAGACTTTGGGTGGGTTTTTTTTGCATTGTGACATTATTGTAATTACAATACAACACATTTCTTTATTATAATACAAAACAGTTTCTGTTTTGTATTATAATAAACTGTTTCATAATTTTAAAAAAATTATTTAATTTACATTGGATGATTAAAATGTATGCATGATAGTATTTTTTTTTGTCATGCCTGTAATTTAAGATGATTTAAATAAATATCATTGCATATGTGTTCATATTTTTACTTTGATGCATTAAAATACTAGAGTTATGGGAGGCCAATGAGAATCATTATTGGAAATGATGGGAATAAAAAGAACACAAACATATATATATATATATATATATATATATATATATATATATATATATATATATATATATATATATATATATATATATATATATATAATATACACACATACCCCCTCCAGAGGTCATTAGTTTGAAATCAAATGATCATTTATCAATTCAATTGGTTGAAATTGACAATGCAAATGTCTTGTGTATGTCTCTTAAGACATTTTAGACTATTTGGGACTGCCAGGATCAATACATTCTTGTAATGTCCGTGTTTTTCTTCTGTGAATTTTTGGTCCACTGTTTCATCTGATGCTTTAATGATAGCAGTTTTGAAGTCATGAAGTGATATGATTTTATATTTGACAATAAATAGTGTTGGTTTCATCATATCTTTAGCCTCTTGTCATTTGTTTGTGGACTGGTTTCATCCTTGTTCAGCAATTGATTGAACATAAACGTTCCTTTGAACGTTTTGCTATGACCGATTGAGAAAACCAATCCAGTGACGTTACAGCTCCTGTTCATTGGCTGTTGTTGTTTCCTAGAGCTTTCTCTCTTGCCAGCCATCTCGCTCTCTCTTTCTATCTTCTCTCTCTCTTCCTCCCCCTCTTTCTTTTCTAAGTATTTCTGTCTTGTTTGTTTGTTATGGATTGTGTGATTCCTATCAGGTTAGGACCAGCCCGTGCTGTCGGCTCAGTAGCTTTTGTTAAAGACTGGGGAGCTTTTAAGAGCAAAAAAGAGAAGTGGGTAAGAGATGTTAAAGATTTCCCAGACAGTTTACTTTAAGCTCGGAACTCTGGCTACTTCTTCTTTGCTCAAGTGAAGTTATTATGGTTTCATCTCTGACCTAATTGTTTTCTCTCTCTCTCCTTCTCTGTCTTCTATTCTATCTCTCTCCCCTCTCTCTCTACAGGTGTGGTGTCTGTGAGTTTCGAGGAGGATGAGGAAGGGAATTTGTGTCTTCTTGCGTACCCTCTGCACAGTGAGCTTGGGGACCTGGAGAACGTGGTGCCCTCGGCTGACCTGGAACCCAATAATAAAATAAAATGGGTCAGTAAGATGCTGCTGGACAATGAGGGCTACAGCAAGGACCGGTCCAGACACACTCGAAAGGATAAGGACAACAGGTAAGGGGACAGTAATCGTTTACTGTGCAATCGGATTGAAGAGTTAAAGCCTGTTCACACCAAGAGCGATAACTACAACAATATTGGCATTCGCACCAGCAGACAATATCGTTATGTATATTTTAAGCACACTGCAGTTATATCTTCTGCTGCTTTAAAGGGTTAGTTCACCCAAAAATGAAAATTAGCCCATGATTTACTCACCCTCAAGCCATACTAGGTGTATGACATTCTTCTTTCAGATGAATAAAATCAGAGTTATATTAAAAATGTCCTGGCTCTTCCAAGCTTTATAATGGCAGTGACTGTTGGGTCATTTTTGAAGTCCATAAAAGTGCACCTGTCCATCATAAAACTGCTCCGGGGAGGTTAATAAAGGCCTTCTGTAGTTGTGCCGTTTAATACTGCACACCAATTACGCTCGTCAGACGTAGCGTAAGCATTTTGAACTGTGAGAGGTGTTACACTTTTTCCGTAAAAACTTCTTGGTCTTTAAAAACAGAGCAACATTCATTGCCATTATAAAGCTTGGAAGAACCCCTGCCCCCAGGAAGAAAAAAAATGCTGCCCTTCTAGCAATTACCCAGAACACCCTAACCTAAATCTTTAAATTTCTTCTTTTATATAGATTTGTATTCTTGGATCTAACCAGCAGCTTTACAGTTAGCCGTTTAAGCTTTAACACCCCCATCTCTTGAATAATACTAGCCTGTGTTCTCTTGTAATAATGGCCCTGCTCAGTACTTGTCTGACTCAGTGAGAATGTGACCGATCGTAGTGTCCTTGTCGTCATGAAGAGTCGGTGAGCGCACTGACCCTCAGAACACCCAGCTGGGCAGAGCAGATGCACTCTCAGCTCCTGGCAGCGGACTGGTGCAAATGTGTGTTTTGAGCCAAAGTTTAGCAAAGGATTATGTAACCAGTGTAGCTTTGTGACTTAGAAGTGACCCCTGTGTGACTGGGGAAAGGGGTGAAAGAGCAGATAAGAGGCATTTGTTCTCCTTGCAGGATTTAGGATTTAATGACTCATGGGTAATAGCAATGGCGGGTTATTATACAGCTCTATATATAACCGGAAGGAAATACACTTGTCAGAGCTGTAGCAAACGTGCATGTCGCAGTAGCATTAAATCACAATCATATTCAGATAATAATAACATAATCAGATAACATATTTATTTGGAGTATGAACTCTTGGCCCAAACCACCATGAATCCAGAATGTTGCTATGTGGTTGCTTGTTTGAATGCTTTTTAGCATACTGCTTCAAGCTTTTTGGTTGTTCTGGGCCTGAGGGTGTTTGTTCAGATCTCTATTAAAAACATGTTGAGTTCATCTAAACAAGTAGCCTGATCAAGCATGTTAACCCTAATCTGTCTGACCCACCTCTGTCTTCACCCCTCCAGTGTAAAACGTGAGGAGGAGTGGCTCAAGCAGGCCGAGGTGTTCTACTACAGTCTGGAGGGGAGCAATGCTGCCGGCCCTCAGCTCAAGCACAACCCCTGGAGCCTCAAGTGCCACCAGCAACACCTGCAGAGGATGAAGGAGAATGCAAAACACCGCAACCAATACAGTATCCTTCAGTGCTGCCACAAACTACAACGGTGGATTGGTTTTGTGTTGTTTACTGATGACAGTTCAGTTATTTGTTAGACACACACACACACATTTGTTTTTGTGAATTCCATAGGTTTTTTCTATCTCCTACACATTTTTACTTTCTCGGGTATGTCCTCATAAGTCACCCTCTCCTTGTAATACCCATGTAATTTATACACATTTGTGTCCTGATATGTCACAAAAACAAGCACACACTCACACATATACAACTGTTAAAAAGTTTGGGGTCATTTTTTTAAACGAAATTAATACTTTAATTATTATTACACATTAAATCAATCAAAAGTGATAGTAAAGACATTCATAATGTTACAACAAATTGGTTTCCACAAAAGTATTAAACGGCACAACTGTTTTCAACATTGATAATAACATTAATAATAATCACCAAATTATGAATTCTGAAGTATCATCATGAGACTTCAAAACACACACACACACACACACATTGCAAATGAAAAATAAATAGTAATATATAATTATAAAAATAAATTATGTAATACAAATTAATGATGGCAAATAAAATAAAAAATTAAGTTATACATTTAAAGCATTTTTTTGTATAATCATATTTTAAACACCTATTTGACCCAGTTTTTACATAAATCCCTAAATATTTTATATTATTTTGAATATCATATTTTATAAATATATAATATTTTTAAATATCATAGTTTAAATGCCTATTTTACAATTTTTTCTTAAATCACAAAAAATAAATTAATCACTGCTCCTAGATATTCACTGCACAACAAATATATACAGCTTATTTTGTATGCAGACAATTAGAATGACAACAAAAACAGATTAATTGTAAAGCATGATTTATAGAAAAGAAAGAAGAAACTGTTTCTCTTAACCCAGCACCTCCCATCAGAATTCATCCTGTTGGAGAATCTGACGTGGCGCTACACAGTTCCATGCGTGCTTGATTTGAAGATGGGGACAAGGCAGCATGGGGATGACGCCTCTGAGGAGAAGAAGGCCATGCAGATTCGCAAGTGTCAGCAGAGTACATCTGCCAGCATCGGAGTGCGCCTATGTGGCATGCAGGTTAGCGTAGCTCTCAAACGTGATTCCATAAAGAAAATGTTAAAAAGTGGATGTTTCATTCACACGCTCCTCTTTGATTTCCTCCAGGTCTACCATTCAGACACAGGCCAGCTCATGTTCATGAACAAGTACCATGGCCGTAAGCTGACCCTGTCTGGCTTCAAAGAGGCCATCATTCAGTTCTTCCACGATGGGAGACGCCTAAGGTGCGAGCTCCTGTCGCCGGTGCTGCGGAGGCTGCGAGACATGCAGGCGGCCCTGGAGGCCTGCGAAAGCTACCGCTTTTACTCCAGCTCACTCTTGATAATCTACGATGGAGACCCTCCGCGATCTCGCCATTCTCCAGAGGATGGGCTTTCGGAAGAGGAAGAGGAGGAGGAAGATGATGACGAGGAAGAAGAGGAGGAGGAGGAGGAAGAAGAAGAGGAGGGAGGTGCTTTTGGGTTCCCTCATGGCGCAGGTGCGGCCAGCAGCGGTGCGTGCGGGGGTGGAAGCGGCACCAGCAGCTCTGCAGTGGTGCGACGCATGCCCAGGTCAGACAGCGGCCCGGCCGTAGACGTACGCATGATTGACTTTGCCCACACCACTTGTAGGCACTACGGGGAGGATAGTGTTGTCCACGAGGGGCAGGATAGCGGTTACATCTTCGGATTGGAGAACCTCATCACCATCATTTCCCAACTAGAGGATCATCAGATCACAGATTAAACCACATCTTGGTTTCAAATCGGCAGGGCATTGGAATCGGGAAATGCTTCTTTCTCTATCTGCTCCTCATTCTGTCAGTCCCTCAAGATGTTCAGCTCAGTAAAATCTCAAAACACCACCTGTTCAGTTGTTTTGGTGTCTTTTTTAGGATTAAAAAGGGTCGAGAGGCTAACATTGAAACGTCACATGATCGGCTTCCTCTGTGTTCAGTAGCTTTACTCACTTTCCCTGGTGTACTTTTACAACGTTGATGCCGTTCCCCTTTTTCGTTCTATTTATTGAGAAGATAAAGGTTATTTACAAAAGAAGGACCTGATTTTGTTCCCGTATTCTTTCCTTGAGAAGGTTCCGAACTTTGTTTAGCTTCCGAACACTCCTTATCGGATGAAGGAAGGCAAAAAGGAAGACTGTTAAGTGTCGCTCTACAGCACCGTCCCGTTGCACCTTTACCCATTGTGAAGAGAGAACTATATTCAGATAGTTAGTTGACATACAGAGACTATGATAAAGCTTTATTTATTTGTCATATTTCCTAAATAAACTAAAAAGAAAATTCAAAAAAGAAACATTCAAAAACTACATTCCATGTTATTAATGTTACAATAATGATATTAATAAATATTATTATGACATGTTCAGATACCTCTATCTTATATCTGTTGTACACGGTATGTTGGAGGGAAAATAAAAATTGTTTGTGTTAAAATCTGGTCTTGTACTTTTTTTTTTTTCCTAGCAAGGTGTGCTGTAGCTTATAGTAAGTTATCCCAGTTTTGATCTTTAGTTGTATATGCTGCACAAAAATAGTAAAATAAAAAGAATGAAGTTGGTTAATGTTTAAGATCTTTAGGATTTTATTCAAATGTAACTAGCTTAAAAATCAATTGAAGACCATTCTAGTAGCATCATTGTTTTCACCCATAGTAATCTGTTGACTGGTATTGATAGTCATGTAGTTTCCATAGCCATCAGAGATTGAGGAAATAACCACATGCCCCTTAACCAATACATTATTTGAGTTTTAAGAATGCTAATGTATTGCCCTGTGTCAAACTTTTAAAGAGGGGTCTTGACCAAGTGTCCTGACCGTACTTTACTGGCTGTTTGAGAATCTAGAGTAGACGCTTGTTACAAATAGGCGTGCATTATTCTTACGCTATGACGCACATACGCAAAACACATGCGTTAAGGCAGCTGGGGTATGTTGTCACACTTTTTACTCCAGTGAATAATTCTCAGGGAGGGGTGATTATGGAGTACATACATACATCAGAAATTCCAGAAAGCAAGGTTAACTTGCTGTCCCACCCGAACTCTCGGTTGATTAACCCAAACCTGGCTTACTCGAGGTATCGGTTTCAAAATAGATTTCGATTCAGTATCAATTCATATGTATAGGCTACTGTATGAGGACAAATAAGTTTCCCTTTTTAAGCACTACAGGTCCTTCTAAAAAAATTAGCATATTGTGATAACTATTATATTATATTCATAATGTAATGATACAAATTTAACTTTCATATATTTTAGATTAATTGCACACCAACTGAAATATTTCAGGTCTTTTATTGTTTTAATACTGATGATTTTGGCATACAGCTCATGAAATTAGCATATTTCATCCGACCAATAAAAGAAAAGTGTTTTTAATACAAAAAAAGTCAACCTTCAAATAATTATGTTCATTTATGCACTCAATACTTGGTCGGGTGTCATGTTATTGTGCTAGATTTGAATTGTGGAACAGCAGGGCCAAAACTCCACAGGGGGCTTCAGATGCCAAATGATGGGCTTTGAGGAAAGTGAATGTTTAATCATTTGTTCTGTTTGGTTGTTTTATCTGCTTTATCCATCGTCTCAGTGGAGTGATTTGATGTAACATCATGGATGAGGGCCAGCGTGTCTTTATCCAGCAGCGTGTCCGTGCCCATGTGAATGCTAATCGGTCAGTGTGTGTGTGTATATGACTTGGGATTGTTTTTGTTTGAATGCCTGTGTCTGAATTTGTCAGTAAATTTTAGCATCACCCTTTATCCACCGTGGTTGCCATGGCAATGGACCTGTTTGGTAATACTGAAATCGCTATGGCAACAGAACAGTAACATATTTTTAGTTCTTTTCTGTTGCACTGGGGATCGTGTGTTGGCCTACATACGGCAATTACACCTCCTTTAAAATGTCAGGAAGATATCAAATGAATTCATCCCCCAATCTGAAACGAAATGAATTGGGGGATATGTTCATCTGACATAATTACTGGTTTCAAGTATGCAGCTGGCTCGTTTAGAGAGTTTAAATTTGCATGCTCATTAAAGGTACTCAGTTGTGCTCTGTTTTAGTTCAATTCATTCTATTCTTCTTTTGTTCTCGCCATGTTCCTAAGAATAGACCATTGTAGGGACAAAGCATTGCTCGGTTTGTCTTTTTCTGCGAACTGAGTCATACCGTTTGAGTTCACATTTTATGCACACACATATTAGTAAATATTTAATTTATCAGTCATCATCCTCATGTTATATTCAGCTTTCCAAGTGCTAGTGTGAGATGCTTTTGGTAAAGACAAAACTGGGACAAGTCTCTAGCTTGAGAATATTAAATAAAATAAAAGTTTACTCAAATTTACTTATTTAAATTTAAAATTATTTATGAAATAAATTTATTTATTTATTAAATAGAACAATCCTAAATCTTTAAATCCTAATTAATAAATAAGTAAATATGTGTAGTAAAATATTTATTAGAAATGTATTAGTATACAGTAAATACAATTAAATGTAAAATTTATTATTCTGAAAATATAATTTACAATGAGCAAAATTTAATATGCAAGTTAGAATAATTTTATAAATAAGACATATAAATACAAAAATGGCTGTAAATACAAAAAGGCTGTAATATTTTGAAATATAATTCAAATGTAAAATAACTTAAAATTACATTTATTCAGCAAGAATGCATTAAATGGATCAATTGACAGTATATACATTGGCCCCACTTTATATTAGGTGGCCTTAACTACTAAGTACTTACATAAAAAAATAAGTACAATGTACTTACTGTGTTCATATTGTGTTGCAAAACACCTTTGCTGATATTGAGGTGGGATACGGGTAGGGTTAGGGACAGGTGTGGTGGGATGGGTAAGTTTAAGGGTAGGGTTAGGTGTAAGGGAAGTGTTATTACAAATGTAACTGCAGAAATTCATTACAGATGTAATTACATGCAGGTATTTTTAAAAATGTAAGTACAATGTAAAAACATGTATGTACACAATTAGTGAAATGTATCAAATTATGAATTAAAATGTTAGTACATAGTAGTTAAGGACACCTAATATAAAGTGGGTCCAATACATTTATAATGTTGCAAAAGCTTTATATTTCAGATAAATGCTCTTCTATTGAACTTTCTATTCATTAAATAATACTGACATTTTTTCAACATTGATAATAATAAAAATGTTTCTTGAGCAGCAAATTGGGATATTAGAATGATTTCTGAAGGATCGTGAAGGACTGGAGTAATGATGCTGAAAATTCAGCTTTGCATCACATAAATAAATAGCATATTAAAATATATTCAAATTGAAAAAAGTTATTTTAAATTGTAAAAATAGTTCACAATGATACTGTTTTTGCTGTATTTTGGATCAAATAAATGCAGGCTTGATGAGCAGAAGAATCTTCTTTCAAAAAATAATAAAAATAGTACAGTTTCCAAACTTTTGACTATTAGTGTAAATTAATAATAATAAAATGTTTACTCAAATTCACTGAAAAATGCCAAAATAAAGTCATTTACAGGACAATGAACCAAACTATAACATTTTAAAATGCTAAACAGAAGCATTTTGTCTAGTGGGTCATATTTGGACCTTAGAAAGAATAAATATAAGGTATCCATTAAGGTTTGCTACTACTTTCTCGTGTAATAGGTCAAATTGTGATTTCAGAACAGGGAATTTCAAGGGCATCAGTGATGCTGTATGTCATAATAACTAGCAGGATCATTTATAGAGGTCACTTCATCGATTTTACTCTTGCAAATCAATCGTTCATCCCATTCCAGTTCCATCAAAAGCATGTTTGTGGCCATGGTTCTTTATACCATTGATTCAAACAGGTGGAGAAAAAGGACACTAGCACTGCTTTTCTATTATTATAGCCAACATCCCATGATACAGGTGTAGCTGTAACACTGTAGCTACTAACAGAGGAAAAACAATTGTGGAAAAAAAAGCCTTCCAGGGAGACTAAGTCATGAACACACCCTGACAGGGCCAACCGTAGGTCATGAATGCACTTCTAGTTTTGACCACAGTCAGAGAGAGAGAGAAACCAGGCCAAGAAAGAATTAGAATCTTACATAAGCACCGCAATGACGTAAATGCCGCTCCCATAGCATTATAGCTGTAGGCTGCTGTGCTCTGTGCTGTCAACATGTTTAATCAGGCCTGTCAATTACACTAACAAGATCAACTAATGATCTATTCACCAGCATATTCTTGATCAGTGCCTGTTGACTTGGCTCAAATTCATTAACGTAGCTGTAAATGCTCTGTGATTCTGTTTGTGCAAGAAACTCTGAAATATGTCTGAAAATGCTCTGTCGCTCTGCTAGGTAAAAGGACTGATTATGTGAGGAAAATATTATTAATGAACAACTTTAATTTGCTATCCCAGTACTCTATGGTATGTATGTATTCTGTCTAGCCAGCACAGTCCATTAGTAGACAGAGAGAAAAGGCAGGGTTGAATAAGCGTTGTTTTTACGTAACCGATTCTCTTTGTTGTCCATCTAAAAAGCTGAAGAAAATGGAAAGGGGATGGTATGAAGCTGGAAAGCAGTTTTCAGACAAAAGGATCTTAAAAATTTACTACATATTTTGTATTTTTTAGGGGGTTTTCTCTATTATTTTTAGTTTATATATGTATTTGATTATCTCTATTAAATATTATTTCTATTTCACTTTAACTTTCTTTTTTTCTGTTTTCTACTACTAAAATAGAAATGCAGTAATGTAGGCCCATGCCTTTAAAGCGTTTTTGTAATGTACAATAAGCCCCAAGAAGCCATGGGTTACAGTGAATTTACAACATTGTGCCTAACAACGCCTACTAGCTGTTATAAATTCACTGAAAACCACTGCTTTTTGAGGCTTATCGCTTATCTCGTTTAATAAAACGATTACCACACAATACAAATATTAAAGCCAAAAAAAATATCTATCAATGAATGCAACAACCATGAATAGCAACAAAAGTTACATTACAAAGACCATCTTTATTAATGAGTCAGCGATTCTAGCGAAGACTTTTAAATTGGATTGAAACTTGTGAACATTTTAATCGTAACTGACAAATGCTTTGACTGGTGCTGTCAGTGTCAGGGCCCCTTAAAGGGTTAGTTCACCCATACATTTGAAATTCTGTCATTAATTTCTCACCCTCATATCGTTCCAAACCCATAAGACCTTCGTTCATCTTCGGAATACAAATTAAGATATTTTTGATGAAATCTAAGAGCTCTCTGACCCCTCCATAGACAGCAATTGACACTTTCAAGGCCCAGAAAGGTAGTAAAGACATCGTTAAAATCGTCCATATGACTCCATTCAGCTAGGTTCATCAACCATAACTCCGTCCAGGACAGCCAGGAACCTTGGAGTTGTGCTTGATGACCAGTTAAACGTCACTGACCACATTCCTGCAACAACCCGGTCCTGCAGATTTGCGCTATACAACATTAGGAAGATTAGACCCTTCCTTCCAGAGCAGGCCACACAACTCCTGGTCCAAGCTCTTGTTCTCTCCAGACTGGACTACTGTAATGCTCTTCTAGCAGGCATTCTGGCATGAACTATCAAACCCTTGCAGCTGATCAAGAATGCAGCCGAAGAGAGTGCACGTCACGCCTCTCTTCATCAGTTTGCACTGGCTGACAATAGCCGCTCGCAGCCACCGGCTCTTCTCCAACATACCTAAACTCGCTTGTTCAGTTTGATCAGCCGAGGCTGTTGCATTTTCAAAAAACATACTTTCCAGCAGCACCTGACCAATAATGACTATTCTATAATTTTTTCTCTTTGTTTGTTTATTTATAAAAAATAAAATGTATGTGTACTGTGTGTAGCCTACTGTGCTTGATTAACTGAGACTTGTTACAGCACTTGCATGCTGTTGCCCTTGTTTGTTCAGTTGCTTCTATTCTCCTAATTTGTAAGTCGCTTTGGATAAAACGTCTGCTAAATGTAAGTAAATTGTGTGCAAAAGTTTTTTTCAGTAAAGTTTTGGTCATATTGGTATATTTATAGGCCCTAGAACTGTGCGTATTAAATATGATATAGGCTATTATATATTCATAAATAGGCATTATGCTTATTTTTCAACAGAATTTTACAAAGAATGTTTAGTTTAAGTTATGAGAGAATACACTTTTTAAAATAAGTCCCCTCCAAATATTGTCGATATGTGAAATATATCAACTTTATCTGAAGGTGAGTAGATTTGCCTCTACAGGTGGTCATGTTGTTTTTAAATGTTACCTGTGTGCTAAACAAAGAATGTATGAAAGAAGTCACCAGATCTAAATATTCGAAAAGAACTCCCTTTCAACATGAAACCAAGACATATGAGACCTACACTTTTCCTGCCTCTTCCCACAGCCTCTCAAATGTTTGTATGCAGGATATGTCACCAGTTATATAATTAATCAAGAGTTTAAAGGGTTAAGTTAGTTCACCCACAAATGAAAATTCTGTCATTAATTACTTACCCTCATGCCGTTCCAGACCCTAAAAGACCTCCGTTCATCTTCGGAACACAAATTAAGATATTTTTGTTGAAATCCGATGGCTCAGAAAGGCGTCTATTGACAGTAATCCTGAAATCCTCTCTCAAGACCAATAAAAGGTACTAAAGACGTCGTTACAAAGTCCATCTCACTACAGTGGTTATACAATAATTTTATATAGCGACGAGAATATTTTTTTGTGAGCTAAAATAAATAAATAACGACTTATTTAGTGATGGGCCTATCACAAAGCTTCGGAGCTATAAAGGTTCGTATCGCCAAAGTCACGTGATTTCATCAGTTTGACGGTTTGACAAGCGATCCGAATCATGAATCGATACGCTGATTCATAAAGCGCCGAAGCTTCGTGAAGCCATGTTTTGAAATCGGCCCATTACTATGTAAGTCGTTATTTAGTTTTTTTTTTTTTTTTTTTAGCTCACAAAAATATTCTAGTCACTTCATAAAATTATTGTATAACCACTTTAGAGAGATGGACTTTGTAACGGCGTTAGTCGTTTTCATTTTTGGGTGAACTAACCCTTTAAGCAGCCATTTAAGCTTAATCAAAACATGACAGCAATTGAATTGGGGGTTAATTGGTCGTAGTTAATTAAGAGAATAATAAGTGAATACCCACTTCAAATTCCTCACACAAAGCTATTATGCCTTTAGACTGAATATAGTGCATGGACCACTTAGTGATTTTGGAACATGATACTGCTGTAGTGCTGTTGTACTCAATTTTCCATTTTCATGTTTACTGATAATACACATACATTTGAAATGACACAAGTTGGGCCTACAGTAACTAATGACAACTATCTTTTTAAGAACCTGGTGAAATGAAGCACTGAATCCGGTAGCCTTGATGTAACAAGAATGATGTAACAATGTCTCAAGCATTTGTGTGTTCTGGCGTCTGGTTCAAGGTATTCAGAGGCATGCAATTACTTCAGTGGACATAGTTTTGGTACTGGTCCACAGGCGTCATTCCATTTAAACAACTTCAACATATTTTGATTTTTTTGAGAGAGAGAATTAGTCATATCTGACTAATCTTCTGAGTAGTGCCCTACCCACATAAATTTGGAGTAAACTGATAAAAAATCATTTTACAGAAAACACTCTAATAAACAGTGATGGAATATTACATATATTCTATTGTATTTATTCACAATTTTATTATAAACATAAAAAGTCATATTTTGAATTGAGCAGAGTTGAAAGGCGGAATAAATTAGGTCTATGAAATGTATTGACTTCCCAAATGATTCCGATATTGCCCTCTTTGGTTTAGGAATCCGTTGAGTTGTAAAGTGCTCTGTCTACTGAAGCATTCTTTCCTCTGCTGTCCTGATGTGTGTTAGCACATGTAATGCCACATTCTGACTCATCAGACGGCTCTCTAACTCACTGACAGTATTTATAGATGCTTCTAAATTTAAGAAGAAAAAAAAAATCCCACTTATCTGAAACATGCCGACATTCACAAAAAAGCTCAGACATTTGATGATAATGCATACATTTACTTTAGTTTGTAGGCAGTACAGAGAGAATACATTTTTATTTGTGTGTGTTTGAGTCTGAGCATACGTGGAACTAACCACAGAGTTTACTCTCTCTAAACAAATTTGTCATGCCTCATCAAAGGCTTAGGGATCATATCTCTGACGTAGGAAAGATATCATGTTGTCACTTAAGTAAATGTCTCTGGATGTTGGAAAATACCTTGTGCACCATGGCCAGAGAGTTTACACAAAGCTTAAATGGTTTTACATCATTAAACAGCAGGGAGAAAGAGCACATCGACAACGTTTTACTAAATTAAAAGTAACAAAACATGCTTGTCATGTTTCCACATTAAACTGCACTTCAATAATAGTATTTTTTTATTATATAATTATTTTAATATTATTATAAATAAATAACTAAATAGATAGATATAAGATCTGTTAAACATTAATTGGTTAAAATGAATGAATGCAATTGCTCTAGGTCAAAGAATGTATGTTTTAGTAATGAGAGTCTGTTTCTAGTTATATCTGAAATAGATTTCATTGCCGTTTTGCGATTTGCTTGTCAGCTCATTAAAGGCACAATATGTAATTTTCGCTGTTAGTGATTGCAAATTCAAAATAAAGTCATAGCTTGATGAAGGCTTGATTTTGCGGAATCATGGGAATTGTTGTCTTCACCTCTAAAGACGGTGGAAAAGAATCCGACAGCACTCGGACAGACATCACATTCATGGATGAGCTGATGTATTAATATTTATTAACGTTACTGTAGTATGAAGCAGGGTGGGGCTGAAAGCCGTTGGAGCGGAACGAGGCTGCTGGAGCGATTGCTAATGAGAGTCAAGCACGACACACGGCTCGAGAGCAGTGGAGCTTTTATTATGCCGCAGACGAGCGCTTCCGCTTCTTCCGCTCATGCGTATGTGGGGTAACCCAGCGCTGTTTTATCATATTAGATACATTTGAGTGTGTTGAAAGTTGTGTTATAATGCTTCTCAGTGCGTTCGCTTCGCGACTGCGATGAGACACTTGTTGCACACTGCAGTAAGCTCGATCAATATTAGAATATCATATTAATAAATGCTGGATGGCTTTTGTTGCTAAATGACATTTTTTAAAAACATATTATATGATGGAGAAAATGCTGTATTAGTGTACACAAATTAGTTTTCTGACTATAACCATGTTTTCATGGTTTCTACAAATTAAAAGCAGAAATCGTGGGTAACGCAGGTATGATGTTATTGATAGGCAACACACAGACACGGTCAGTGTCTTGGTTAAAAATGCGTATTTCTCTGGATTTAAACATTCTTGGAACATTTGGAACGCTGTTCTAGTGGTTTTTGGAGCTGGATGGTGCCTTGCATGGCTGACACCGCCGTCGGTGTATGAATGTGTGTATGAATGGTTGAATGTGAGGCAATATGTAAAGCGCTTTGGTGGCCATGGGTCTGTTGAAAGCGCTATATAAATGCAGTCCATTTACCATTTCTCTCCAAGAATCTAAAAGTAGGCTATAATATGGTGACTAGCTAACTGTGCTTGTACAGATGCTTGTGCAGAGTTCTTTTAAGAACTTAAAACTGATGTGAGTAAAACAGTATTGAGGCTGTTCACGTCCTGAGAATTGAATAAAGTAGGTGAACTTTGCCAAATTATGTAAGGCATTAAAAACGGATGGAGTACAGCAATTTTATTTTCTCAAACTATAAACTAAACCCTAGTGAATCACATGAGCCAACGGACATGTCACATAAACCATAAAATAAATCATATAACTCTCAGCACAGTTAGCAACTGAAGAATCTAGATCCTGTGTTATGTCAACAGCATCTGAAAATAGCCGTTTAAATTGACCATATCTCACTGAGAAATTCAAACACCACAAAAATAAATGAAGCGGAAGGCCTTATGTAAAAAAATAAAATAAACGTTTTGCTTATGTATCACGCTTTCTTCTCAGTCCAGATTCCACATCCTTCTACATGGCTGAAATAGTATTAATTTATAATAAATTTACATGATGTAGCCTAATATAAACACATTTCCCCTTATACAACATGACAATGAGATGTAAAAGAAAATGAACCAGTTGGGTGAGAAAGAATGTGTGATTTGTGTGGTATTTGCTTGGCCTCACATGTGTTATCTTACAGTTCACTGACCATTATATAACCAGTCTGAACAAGTATCTCTTTATTAAAGTACAGACAACTGCTCATCTCTAACCACAGCAAGCACACCAGAGAATCAGCAGCTGTGTGCATGTGTGTGAAGTACTGAGCAAAAGGCCATGAGTTCTCTCTGCCCTATCATTTGTTCTTTCCCCTGTTGGTGTGAATGTTAGTACGGCTCAGTGATTATGTGTGTCAGATTGGCCTGCATCAGCTGCAGACACCAGACTGGGATAATCTGGTGTCATAATCATGTTATACCCATTTAATAAAATCTGCTTTGATTACCTATTTTTTATGATTTTTTGTTGTTGTTAAATAATTCATTATCAAGTTTTTAATGTTGCTGTGGGAATTACACCATCTTATAAATGACAAAAATATACCTTGAAATATTCTTTATATTAAAAATGAATCATAGCATATAACATAAAAAAATAATGGTATTATCATGGTAGGTTTATATGTCAAATGAGCGTGATATAAAAGGGGTATGATTTTCAAAAACATCGTAGTAATTTTTCATAGTAGCTACTATTTGTTCGGGACTCTCCCCTTTATGATTCATCACCAGCGAAGTCCTTGTGGCAACATTTTTTTTTCTTTTCTTTTTTTTTATGAATTAGGATCCTCCGGATTTCTGATGCAGGAATGCCCCTGGCGGCGTGTAGCTGTAAGTGATTTAGATATTTTAGTTACGTTGCTCAGACACAAACTATTCACCACAAATGTGGGCACTAATATTTTGTTGCCATTATATGGCCGTTATCCATTATAGTAAGTTAGAATTAAATGTTCTCTTTGAAAGTAGCTTGCGTTGATTTTTTTTTTTTTACACATTACCCTGAGGTTGTTCACCCAAAAATTCTGTCATCATTTAGTCACCCTCAACAGGTTTCGTAACTGTATTTCTTTGTTCTAAAGAAAACAAACGATTATATTTAGAAGAATATCCGTAACCAAACCTGGGTGACCTATCCCTTTAACATGCAAGTGTCACGTGATTTGAGACAGCCGTCCGCCAGGGGGCGCATGAAGGCTCAGGAAGCCGAATCTCCATTAAAATAATTGAAATCTCAATCGTTGTACAGTTAATTGTATGAAGTCTATTAATTCCAAACGTTTGTTTCGGGGATGCCTACAGCAATATATCCCAGAAATCTGTACTTTAGATGTAGGCTATTAAATAATCGTAAATAACTGTGACTGCGCTGAGAAAAGTAACGTGTATCGTGTGACCGTTCAAGCCTGTTCGAGCAATAATATTCATCTAAACAACCACACACTAAGAAACCTAAATATACACTGATTTACTATTTGAAGAGATAGTTTAGAACGACCATACGCAGCATCAGAGACGACTTCCGGGCCACTAACCCCGCCCATTACATTCTTTCGTTTTCCATTCAACCCACTATTTCTGACACAGACACTGACGTGTATTTGTGCTCTGGGTGATGACGTGTCCTGAAAACGCTCCTCATAGAGACACTGACCGGGTGCTTGCTAGCTGCTAGTCTGCGACCATCATCAGAAGGAACACCATGGCCAGTGAGTCTTCGTCGTTTTTACTCTACTTCCAGTCTATTAAGAAGCAGTGCAATCCATTCTGTAGTTATAAACACCTGGTATTTTAACAATAACTGGTTAGCCTCAGTGTTTATGCATTCATTATACATTAGCATAACTGTATGTCGCTGCGAGAATCTAATGCTGTTCTTTGTTTAGTTCGAAAAAACTCGTACTTTAACTTTATTTGATCATTTGTGTGACTTTAATGGTTACATTTGTAATCCCACTGGTTTTACAAAGCGACCATGGTCAGCTAGTAACGTTACTAGTTCAGTAAACTAGCCTTGTCACAAATGCTTTTGTTGCTTAACGTTAGAAGTATTACAGTGTTAAGTAATTTCGTTAGCAACATGGTGTCTAAAAATACGCTTACTTAATTTAAATGTCTCGCTAACGATGATAATAATCCTGTAGTGTAGCGTGATTTGTATTAGTTTTACGCATGTATTGGTTTGATAGTGATGTTTGCATCGGCGTTTTCTTCTTGGACTGAATGATGACGTTGCAAGAGAGACGGATTCAAGCAACTGGTTTGAACTCCAGAAACTCTAAATCCACGTCGCATGAATCACCAAGAGCTCCTGGAATATTTTCATTGTTTTACTGTACATAACTGTAAGCCCAAGTGTGGTTCTTTTCTTTTTCAGTTAAATTCCTGGAGGTGATAAAGCCATTCTGTGCGGTTTTACCTGAGATCCAGAAACCAGAAAGGAGGGTATGCAGATTTATCCCATCAAACTTTTCCTTTAACAGTTTTGTGCCACTTCAGTGATACTAAATCTTTGAATCTCTGCACCACAGATTCAGTTCAGAGAAAAAGTGCTATGGACTGCAATCACCCTGTTCATCTTCCTGGTGTGCTGCCAGGTATGTTTACTCTGTTAGTGCTGTAAACTGTCAATGATCAACAAACCATTCTTGTGCACTTATAACCCCCTCAAACCTAACATTACCATCTTAGGCTGTTTTTATGGTTAAATGATCTCCTATGATGTCTGTCCTCCAGATCCCCCTCTTTGGAATCATGTCTTCAGACTCAGCAGATCCATTTTACTGGATGAGAGTGATTCTGGCATCCAACAGAGGTGTGTTTTCTTGAATCAGCAGTGTCAGACAGTGATTGAATCAGCCATCACACATGTTAGACGAATGATTTAATCAAATATCGGCTGATTAATTTGCTCATAATTGTTTTTAATTCATCCATGCTCATTTTAAGTTCATCAACACCTGCCAATAACTTATTTTGTTTAAATGTCAATGAATTATACATTAAAATTATGATTGAGTGAATTTGGAGTAAATGTTATCTATCTAATATTTGTCATGCATCATTTTTATTCTTATATTGGTCACCTGTGTTTGCAAATCCCAGATTGGCTAACCATTGGATTCAGTTTAGTAAAAGTTGAATTAAATTAAATGTCTGTTTCAGGAACTCTGATGGAGTTGGGTATCTCTCCCATTGTGACGTCTGGTCTAATCATGCAGCTGCTGGCCGGAGCTAAAATCATTGAGGTTGGAGACACACCTAAAGACCGAGCGCTCTTCAATGGAGCTCAGAAACGTAAGGCAACCCTTTCTCTTTTTCACTACATGATTCTTGTTCATGGAGGATAATATTATGGCTTTTTACTTGGCTCTCTGTAATTCTTGATTCAGATTGGTATTTGTGAAATTCAGCATTTAATTCTGTTATTATTATAAGTAACGTGAAGTATAGTAACCATGAAACATTCTTAGAATTTGTCCTCTGCATTTAACCCATCCAAGTTGGTGTACACACATTAGGAGTACTGAACACACCCACACATACACACCCATAGCACCCGTGCCTTGCTTAAAGGGTTACTTCAGCGATTAGCATTAAGCTTTGTATCAGTACAAACCTGGGAGTATATTCAAATTATCATACTTTCCCCCCTCATATGACCCTGAGAGGAGAGAATTGTATTTTATTCCTGGAAAAATTCCTCAGATGACGCAAATATCGTCATTTTGCGTCATTGGAGGAGTTTTTGTCCAGAGGCTTAAGACTACAGCCAGCAGAGGGCGCTATTTCCACATGTTTTCAACATTGCACTCACAGCACTCGGCTCGGAGCTGCGGAGATTTATGTAAATGGAGCGGTGGAGAGCAAAGTGAGTGTTTTAACTTTTAAAATGAATCCCGCGATTACCTCAGCCAATGTGATGAATGTAATCCGATACTGCTGCGTGTCTCTAACTCAACTGATTTTCTGAAAATGAACGTGGTAGGCAAGTGATCCAGTAATCCTGTAGCCGACTAGCCGCGTCTAGAGTAGGGCAGTGAAGCAGTGCATTCTGGGAATTGTTGTCTTTCATCCCCATGAGACAAAAATAAATTTGTGTTTTCTCAGTCTAGAAGGCACCAAATTCAAAAATAATTTCACATTTCTACTACATTAATGACCCAGTTTAAATACAGATTCATCTTCCCAGCGCTGAAGTATCCCTTTAAGGGCTCCTTAGTTTTTAGGGCTCCTGCCGGTATTAAGATTCAAACCCGCAACCTTAAACTCAATATTTTAATTTGATTTGATTAATTTGGTTGTTTGATCATTTACAGTCAGCCAGTTTTGATCGTAAAATAAACCCATTCAGCCTCTGCCATCTTGCAACGATGCAATATTATAATAATGCATTATCCCTTACCAGTTGCACATCTTTCTTGTGGCTTTGATACACTTAGCTAAGTGACTTCTGTTTGAATCTAATGGAAATCAGTGCATTAATGCTTGTGGAAAACCCATCTTAATGTCACCATTGTATTTGTTCCTGTAAGAAATATAACACTGATATCTTTCCTCCAGTCTTTGGCATGATCATCACCATTGGCCAGGCTATTGTGTATGTTATGACTGGCATGTATGGAGATCCTTCAGAGATGGGTGCTGGAATCTGCCTTCTCATCATAATTCAGGTTAATTTACGTTCTCTCTATTCACTCATATTCACCTGGGCTTGAAATAATTAGACATTTTAGTAGTGATAAACTGATGTATTGGTAAGTGTCTTCAGCTGATAATATTTTCTACAGAAGCTTTTGGTTCTGAATGAATCTCCTAAAAAAGTTAACTAAATGTTCCTTGTGGATTTTTTTTCCCCCTCCAAGTTATTAGAAATCACTGTTGGTTGGTTGTTAATTTTGTCTGTAAAATCACAAGACTCTGCAGTGACCTTTGTAGGCATTGTTTAAATAATCTAATCTGTTTGTATTCACACCTAACCTTATCTGTGCAAATGAGTGCCTTTATAAAAAACTAAAACTGATTGATCTTGTGCTATATTTTGTAAAGAGCATTATTCTTTTGTTGAAAGCACCTTTCTTTTAGTTGAGGCCTACATGCAGAAGAGTTTAGTTATGTTATGGTTGATCATTTCATGTTGATGATCTGTTCTCTGTAGTTGTTTGTGGCCGGTCTTATCGTGTTGCTGCTGGATGAGTTGCTGCAAAAGGGTTACGGTTTGGGCTCTGGTATCTCTCTCTTCATCGCCACCAACATCTGTGAGACAATCGTATGGAAAGCTTTCAGCCCAACCACAGTCAACACAGGAAGAGGTTTGTGTTCAGGATGTAGTATCTTGTTTTGAACCATTCTGTGGTGTCATAAGTGCATGCTGACAATTTTGTTTGTGTACTTTCAGGTACTGAGTTTGAAGGAGCCATTATTGCTCTGTTTCACCTGTTGGCCACTCGTACAGATAAAGTGCGAGCTCTGAGGGAGGCCTTCTACAGACAGAACCTGCCCAACCTCATGAACCTCATCTCTACAGTCTTTGTCTTTGCCGTGGTCATATACTTCCAGGTTAGTGAATTATTGCTTAACAGAGTTGTTTGCTAAGGTGTCACTGTTGTTATTGCTTGTTCAAATCCTAATACATTTTTTTTTCTTGTTCTACAGGGTTTCAGAGTCGACCTCCCTATCAAATCGGCACGTTACCGTGGCCAATACAACACATATCCCATTAAACTGTTCTACACCTCCAACATTCCCATCATCCTGCAGTCTGCACTGGTGTCCAACCTTTACGTCATCTCTCAAATGCTCTCCACTCGCTTCAGCGGGAACTTCTTGGTCAACCTGCTGGGGACTTGGTCGGTAAGTGACTTTACAATATTTGCTTTTTTTATTTTATGATTTGACATGATATTAGTTTAAATCCTTATCTTAAGTGTTTTTAATTTAGATTTTTGATTTAGAATATGCTAATAGTAATAATAATTTAATAATGAAATACTTTTTAAAGGGATAGTTCCCCCAAAAGTGAATAATCCCATAATTTACTCACCTTCAAACCATCCTAAGAGTATATGACATTATTCTTTCAGACAAATACAGTCAGAGTTATATAAAAAAAATATCCTGGCTCTTCCAAGCATTATCATCCCAAAAAGTGCATCCATTCATTAAAAAAGTACTCCATACAGCTCTGGAGGGTTAATAGAGGAGTTCTGAAGTGAATCGATGGGGTTTTTATAAGAAAAATATCCATATTTAGAACTTTTTAAAGTAAAATATCAAGCTTCCGGTGGACCGCCTTCTGTATTCAACTTACGAAGAAAGTGTACCGCCTCTCACAGTTCAAAAAGTTTACACTATGTCTGACTTCATCGTCACGTCAGTTACATTTTTTGTTGAAGTTGAATACGGATATTTTTCTTACAAAAAACCCCCACTGATTCGCATTTAAAAATATATGTATTTGTTTGATGCTGTTCACAGGATAGCTCAAGTGGAGGGCCAGCTCGTGCTTACCCAGTAGGTGGGCTATGCTACTACCTCTCACCCCCAGAGTCTTTTGGCACAGTTCTGGAGGATCCAGTCCATGCCATCATTTACATCATCTTCATGCTTGGATCCTGTGCCTTCTTCTCTAAGACATGGATTGAGGTGTCTGGATCCTCTGCCAAAGATGTAAGGGCGTTAGACTATTCCTTCTTCCAATTCACACAGAGCACTGTACATTTGACTTAAGTGGGCTTTATATGTTCATTTTGCATTACTTAGGTTGCGAAACAGCTGAAAGAACAGCAGATGGTAATGAGGGGACACAGAGAAACTTCAATGGTCCATGAACTCAACAGGTAAAACATACAGAGCACTTAAACTTAATTAGACTCAATGAGTCAAATATGGAATAACTAAAAATTTGTTTCTTTTTTTTTAGGTATATCCCCACAGCTGCAGCTTTTGGAGGCCTGTGTATAGGTGGTCTGTCAGTCATGGCCGACTTCCTGGGAGCCATCGGCTCAGGAACTGGAATTTTGTTGGCCGTCACCATCATCTACCAATACTTTGAGATCTTTGTGAAAGAACAGAGTGAAGTGGGCAGCATGGGTGCTCTCCTCTTTTAGTATGGCCCTCTGTGACCACATCAGACTGACTGAATTTATAAGGTTAAGTTCTTTTTATATGGTTTTTGTTTTATCAAACGCACAAATTCAATGTTCTACATCAACGATGCGCTCCCACTGTGTGTCTGATCCTGACCTGTAGTGGCTTGCTTTGCACCAGAGTTGCAGACTGAATTGTGCTTTTGTTCTGTTGGGGAAAATATGGCAGCTTGATATCTCAGTATTAAGCATGGGAATGTAACCATCCTTAATTTCCTCTCTTTCTGCCTTTGTTTTTTTTTTTTTTTTTTAAGCCTCCCAAGTTAGTATCTTCCTGTAGATGTTTCTGATTCTATGTAATTCCATTCAATAATATGAAACATGTCCAAACCTGATCAACATTTGATACGCCCTGCACTACACTTCTCTCTGTATGTGTGTGATGTAAGCGCAATGTTAATATCACGGCAACTGTTGATATGGTGTAAATAAAAATAGATTTTTACGGTGGGTACGTGCACATTTGCCCATTGCATTTTTGTGTGGGCGGAGTGTGTGTGAGAACCTTGGCTTGCTTGTTAAAATTTGCCCATGTTTATCAATGCCATTAATTTGAGAGTATGGCATTGGGTTTGTTGAGGATTTGCCAACAGAGTTTTCATTTATATTTATTTTCTTCTTGTAACTACAAGCTATTGTAAAATAGTTCTGTACATTTCAGTCACACTACTTGATGTTTCTATTATTGCCCCCTTTTAGGTCTAATTAGCTATGGTTTCTTTTAGTGGACCAAATGCTGCACAAACTGCCTGTTAATGAATATGCCAGTGTTGATATGAGAGGATGTGGTTTATAATAGAAGAGTGCTTCTTGTGGTGTAATATACAGACCACAGTATTAAAATGTTTTGCGAGTACTTTGGCGTTTTGTTCTTTTTATTTTTAAATTGAGCACTATTTTACATTTCTAAAAGATGTTTGAAGGCAAAAGACTTGCTTCAGATTGCAACCTTTGATTTCCGAGCAGAATCCACATGGCTACTACATTCATTGAATAATAGGAAAAGATTTGTCAATTTTTTTTTTTTTTTAGATAAGTCATATGCTTTCTTTTGCATGGCCTCAGCCTGATAATAACACAATGTTTATACTGTCCTTTCAGATGCAATGTCAAGCCCACTTAGAATGCTGAATATGGCTCCAACCATCTCTGGAGTGATAATGAATAAAGTGATAGAAAACTATTTAGATGATGTAATATTTTATGAAATGTTACAGAACATAATACTCTGAAATCTATTAATTAAGAACAATATACTCATGTATTGGATTTTTTTTCTTTTAAATAAAGAATTGGGGTCAATTTTGATAAATGGTTTAAAACTGCATCTTTCTCTCTCTGATAAACACACTCTCACGTTTAAAACCAAAATTGTAGTTTTTACAAAATTGGAATATTTTGATACCAAAACTGAATATGAATTTATACTGTTATGGTTTAATTACCAGTATAGTGGTAACATAAAAATGAAATATATACATTTATTTAAAATTATATTTATAGATTAGAATTAAGTTTTTATGCCATATTTCTTTGATTTTGAGATTTAATTATGAAAATGACTTTTATTCTGAAAACCGGTACGGTGCAAGTGTTCACATACAGCAGCAGCGGCTCGATGGTGTCGCATCCTGACTTCAGTTGTTATCGGGTTTCGCTAAGATAAAATCATTTGAATACGACAGCAGGTACAATAAATTCATTATGATAAAGTTTTCGCAATATGTAGCGTTGGAAATATGGCATATGGTCGGTGCTGGTGTGTATTTGCCAATAAATGATGCCCTGCCACCCAAGTCTGAAAGAAGATTGTTAGCAACGAGCTAACCTTGACGCGTCTTTACAAAGGGTGGATTTAAACTATTTGCAGCACCCGCTTTTATTTTTGTGTGGTGTGTATGACAACTGGTAGAGTCATCATACACAGCTTGACATAAATATGAGTGAATAAATTGTCAGTCGTTAGGTGAAATTTAATTGCTTTACAGTTACTCAATAGACTGCTATATGTTACAAGCAGATTTAACTTGATTTATGTTAGGCACTTGAGGGAATCGAATAACTAAAAACTTATGTCCATATTAGTGCTGTCCTTTTATATTCATGTACTACTTCACAGTGATCTGCTAGTCAATTCTATGGCTTAGGTATTAGTAACTTAAAGAGATTTACGCTTTTTTGTCTGTTTTAGGGTGGGCATTTCCCATCAACATCCCTTCACAGAAGCATGGCTGAGCCCGAGCTCCTCCTGGACTCCAACATTCGCCTTTGGGTTGTCCTGCCTATTGTGTTTATTACCTTTCTGGTTGGAGTGATCCGCCATTATGTCTCAATTCTGTTACAAAGTGACAAGAAGCTCACGTTAGAGCAGGTTTCAGACAGGTAACTTTCATTATCCATCCATATGCGTTTTGCAACTGGCATTACAAAACACTAAAGATTTGTGCTTCATGTTCTCTACACAGCCAGGTTCTTATCCGGAGCAGAGTTTTACGGGAAAATGGAAAATACATCCCCAAACAAGTGAGTCCTTCTTATCTTTTTGTGTCTTTTGATTGAGACGCTACCGAAGTACTGAAAATGTAATGTTATCTCTTGCTAAAATAGTCCTTCTTGATGAGAAAATTCTACTTCAATAACCAAGAAGATGGGTTTTTCAAAAAAACCAAAAGAAAGGTGGTCCCACCCTCTCCAATGACTGGTGAGTCTTTCTAAACCGACATTATGCGTATATAACATTATTTAATGACAGTCAGGATTGAGTGATGTAATTTACTCAATTAGATCCCAGCATGTTGACAGACATGATGAAAGGCAATGTGACAAATGTCCTGCCTATGATCCTTATTGGTGGTTGGATCAACTGGACCTTCTCTGGGTTTGTCACAAGTAAGAGATACAATTTTAGTTATCAAATATGGCTTCTTGTTGTCTACTCTCACAGAATTCATCTTAACACATTTATAATTCTGTTCTCTCCCAAGCAAAGGTACCGTTTCCTCTCACTCTCCGCTTCAAGCCGATGCTGCAGCAGGGAATTGAGTTGCTCTCTCTAGATGCCTCATGGTTAGGGCTCACTCAACCTTGAGTGTTTTTCATGTTCTTTTCATATTCGAAGCTGTATCTCTAAGTAACCTCTTGCTGTATGCCTCCACAGGGTGAGTTCAGCATCTTGGTATTTCCTCAATGTCTTTGGTCTCAGGAGCATGTATTCTCTTATTCTTGGACAGGACAATGGTAAATAACTTTACTGATGTTCTATTTAAATGCACCATAATTTTGACCTACTCCAATATTGTAATATTGATCTAAATATTAATCTGCTATGAAATTGTGTCAATTTGATCAAATTTGTACTATAGCGATGGATCGCCCTAAAATTTCAATTCATTTTTTAATTGTATGCATACTTTTCATGTTGCACTTAATTAAAGTAGTCCCTTTCAAGGAAAGTTGGAAAGCAATTCCGGGCATTAAAAGGTTAAATGTGAACCTGGACCACAAAATAATGGTCAATTTTTTTTAAATTGAGATTTCTTAAAGCTGAATAAATAATCTTTCCATTGATGTATGGTTTGTTAGGATAGGACAGTATTTGCCAGAGAAAATACTATTTGAAAATCTGTAATCTTGAGGGTGAAAAAATCGAAATATTGAGAAAATTGCCTTTTAAGTTGTCCAGATGAAGTCCTTAGCAATGCATATTACTACTAATCATATTTGTTTTACATATTTATGGTAGGAAATTTACAAAATATCTTAATGGAACATTTACTTAATATCCTAATGTTTTTGGCATAAAAGGAAAACCAATCATTTTGACCCATACAATATATTGTTGGATATTGCCACAGATATACCTGTGCGGCTTATGGCTGGGTTTGTGGTCCAGGGTCACACATTTGAGGCTGGACCAGCCAATTCGCATGTGCAGTCCTAATGCTCGGTACACATTGTACAATTTTAGGCTGTCCCAGATGATCAATCATGGCAATATTGTGGTTGTGGCCCCTAACGGTGGTCCTACTTCGTACAGTGAGAGCGTTTCAAAGCTGCCCGTTGTGACGGTCTTGCCACCAAAGATAGCCTGTGATAATGTTCTGACAGTGTCAGAAATTTAGCATGATCATCTCAGTGTTTGCTGCTACGTCGTTCATCTACTGACTACTTGTTTCAGCATACATAAAAAAACAATTGCCAAAGTGCAATTCATCTTGCTCTATTTGTTTACCACTGTCTCATGCTGATGACATTTCATTTTTCTATACTAACTTGCGCCATAGCCTACGATTAAATAGGTGTCATCGTACAGTCTACATGCACGTCGTACCCAAGTTTATTAGATCCATACAGTGTGATTTGAAATGATCTTTTAGGATTGCTGAAATCACATAGTCTGTGTATATAGGTGGGACTTATGCTGCCATATTGCTGGTTGCACTTTTTCCCATTTATAGCAATTTGAGTGCACCGTCTTTGTGTATCTAAAGTCTTTGCTATATATGAATACATTTTCATACATTTGCAACAGGTGCAGATCAGTCTCGCATCATGCAGGAACAGATGAGTGGTGCTGCAATGGCAATGCCTGCTGACACAAACAAGGCATTCAAGGTATCAGCTATACTCTAACCTAATTGAAGTTATTCTTATGAAGTGATTCATATGTATAAATGTACTGTACTTTCTGTTCTTTCTAGGCTGAATGGGAGGCACTGGAGCTGACCGATCACCAGTGGGCTTTAGAGAATGTTGAGGAGGATCTGATGAGTAGGGACTTGGACTTGTCTGGGATGTTCAGCAAAGACTTGCCAACAGGCATCTTCTAAGTGCCTGTCTACTACTGAGAGGTTTTGGAAGACCTCATCAAATTAGAAGAGTGAATTGTCAGACTGGTTGTGGAAGTGACAAAACACTTCCACTCAGATTTCATACAGTGTCATAAAGCTCATTGTAGACATATCACATTTTGTCATTTGCATGCACCATTCCCACCATCATTCATTTTTGATCAGACTTAAGTGTCATAGTGTGACAAAGCTTTGAGCTAAAGCTTTTTGGATTATCTCCTGCAAAAGCATTTATACAGGGCAACAGAAACATTACAGTGCACCCGTAGTGTAGCATGTGGCCTGGTTTTCTTGAAAACATTCCCCAATAATTATATCTTTATTTTTGTTTTAACAACTTTTCATTAACTTTAGTTGTTTTAAGAGCCCGTGTTCTTGTTTTACTAGGATCATTTGATTGTTTGGACCAAAAAGGCAAACAGGAATTTTTAAGAATTAATGTGATTTAAAAAAGTGGAACAGTCCATAATATAGGTTCAGTTACATAAATAGTTTATTCCTAAATGTGCTAGCATTTTAGATGCTTTCTTATGGTGCCAATAATACACCATGCACTGAGTATGTAGTAAAAATACTTTTTTTTTGCCATTAAACTAATTAAGATTGGAGATTAAGATTTATTGGCATGTTTAATATATTTATTTGACTTCTATTAAACATCATCTTTGGTTTTATAAAATAAATGTTCCTCATGACATTTACTGGATGTGTAGCTTCTTAATACAGCCTGTTTTACTAAACAGTGATGCACTGTTCTGAATTCTGTATTTATTTTGTTTTATTTAATGAATTTTTCTACCACTTCTGAATACAAGCGAATTCACCATTAAAGTCATATAAAATCCTATTTGACCCCATTTACTTTTAAAAAATTGTTTCTGGCCTGATTGTTCAGACTCATTACACAGCATGATGTTCTAATGAAAAGGACAGGCTACTTCACTATTTGTATTGAAATGTTACAATTTGCTCTGCCTCTTAGGCTTTGGCCGATGTTACCAAACGTCCTTTTTCCGATTCTCCAGATTCAACTGCTGGTCATGCCTGCTGTAACAACACATGATTGAACTAAACACAAAACCCCAATTCAATTAATGGACTAAATATAATTTGCATTTACCTATAAAATATAGCTTTATACACTTTACATTTTCATAAAACGCTTTTAATTAAAACCAATTTCATTTAATTTTTGTGTAAAAAAAAAAAAAAAACGGTTATACAATTAAAGGGATAGTTCAGCCAAAAGTGAGAATTTTGCAATAATTTACTCGCCCTCAAGTTGTTCCAAACCTGTATGAGTTTTTTTTCTTATGTTGAACTAAAAAGAAGATATTCTGAAGAATGTTGGTAACCAGACAGTTGGTAGCCATTGACTTACATAGTATTTATGTTTCTTACTATGGAAGTCAGTGGGTGCTGTCAACATCAACCAGTGTTTGGTGTAACTAGTTACTAAGTAATTAGCTACTGTAATTTAATTAAAGTTATTTCTGATGTAATTCAACTAAAATTGAACCAAAAAAAACTTTTGGAGAGATTTGTACAGGAATCTAATTACACTATTGAATATGTAATAAGTAACTAGTAATTCAATACTTTTTTATAGTTACTTCAACAACACTGCTGTCACCTGTCTTGTTTCCGCGAATCTTCCGGCAAAAAAGGGTATTTGCGACATTTTTTCTCACAGTTCTGTCTTTTTTTATCCAAATTGTAAGTTTCTCGCAATTCTGTTTTTCCTCCTTTTTATCTTTTTTTTTATTCAGTGGCGGAAACAAGCTTACATACGAGTCAGACATGTCCGAAAGAATCCGTTCTCTCGGTTCAAAGACCTCAGACGGGTCGTGAACCGGTTCAACGGATTCATCGAAAGGATCCGACTCAGTATTAAGATTAGTTCATGAATTGGCATAACTTGACATTAAGTTCGCCATTCAATTTAAAGCTCAAAATAATTGAAAAGGAGGTTTCATTTTATGTTAACGTGTCTTTGTTACAATGTAATTATACATTTAAATACTGAGTAATATTAATTAACTACATCTAGCCACTTATTATAGTGTAAGGGTAATATTGGGGTTTGGTTTAGTTCCATGTAATTATGCATCATTTATAGTTATTATTATTATAGTAACTACATTTAACGTGTAATAACAGTGGTAAAATAAAGTGTTACCGAAAATAATTTCAAAACAACATGGTAATTGTTATAGCCACCTGACATTAATAAACAAGATATCAGGGATGTGGACACCAATCTTCTTATCCGTTCAGAGCCCTAACTTTTCATAAAGCACAGTAAAATGTGTTATATTTATCCCTCGCACGTCCTTCGTGTTGCCGAGAATGCAAATAACTACTATTCGATTACGCGCGCTCCCTCTAGCGTTGCGCGTACCTGTATACTTCAGCGCGCCCGCGATTACTGCGGGTTCACTCGCTGCACGATGGCGGAGGGAGGCGGACCCGAATCGGGTACCGCTTCGGACCCTGACGAGAAGCCGGTGATCACACAGACACCAGTACCGTCCACCGAGAGTCAAAAGCAGAGCATCGGGACACTGCTGAAAACGCCACTTCGAAAGGGAGACGAGTGGTAAGAGGTTTTTAAATGAAGCCGAAGTCGAGGCACGCTTGTCGGCATCAGCTCAGGCCTACTGACGGAGACACCGGCTGCCGGAAATCCCTTCTCTAGCTGGGCTGTGGACAACCAACTACTTCGCTAACACCCATAAACTAGCAGGCCCCCATTATTATCAAGGCGGTATACACGGCAAGCGTGCGTTTTAATATAATAAAGATTTAACACTATTTATGTCGGTTAGAAAACAAGGCAGCTGTCTTGTGTTGCTAGTTAGCACAGATTAACCAGCCTTAGCTTGTTGTTTCTCCTCAGTTGTCCAAGTTCTTCTGCTTGATTGTCTCATTTATGTAATAATAAGACGTTTTCTAGCACATTAGTGGCTAAAGGGTTAGTAAATAACCTCAACCACCCCGTTGTCTGTTATGGGTTATCTGATAAGCTACATGGCACAGTAGCGGCAGGCATGTAAGGCACTATATTAGCCGAGGCTAGTTAGCCAGGCTAGTTTGTGTTTCATTGACGAGTTAACAGTTAATTTCTGTCAGATGTGAAACTTATTTTAGAGGAACTGTCAAACTAGATTAAAATTACTGTCAAACCTCTCCCTGTGAAGTTATGGGGAAGACTAAGCTACCCAAACGAGTATTACAGCAAGGCTGTGCTTTGTCATGGCCTCTGGATAACACCCAGTCACTCACAATGTTGTTTGCCAATAGAAGAGTGTATGACACCGATATTAAATGCGCAGAAAAGTGAATCTGGAATTAATTGAGCTTTAATGGCAAATACATATATACAATATTTAGCATGTAAACCCGATAGTATGTGAAAGTATTTGGATAACCTGTCCACTTTTATTTTGAAAACTGTGTAAGAAGAGACTAGTGACTCACTCGAAAGGGCATTTAAGTTTCAGTAGGATTAAAAGTGCTTTCAGTATATAGACTCTTACTAAAACTAATTAATTTATTCCAGCAGGTAACTTGTTGTTAATGTCACTTTACTCTATTTGTAGATTGAGCATCATAGTTTAATTTTATTATTGGACATTTGGAAATAAACAAAGGATAGTTCATCCCATTTTTTGCCTTCTAATTCTCAGCCTTTTCACTTAATTCAAAAGGAAATGCTAGACAGAAAGTTGAGATGTACAGCTTCTGTTACCATAAATGACAACGAAAATTAAACATCACGGTAGAAAGAGAGTCCAATGTGAGTAAGCAAGGACAATTTTGACCCATCCCTTTAAATTCTGACTTTTGACGTTTCTTATCAAACTATAACGTCTGTCCCTTGGCAGACTGGAATCAAGTGCTAACAAGCTTATGTAGTGGAACAAGTTCCTACTTTGGATGAGATTAAGAAAGATATCCTTATTGACTGTTCTAAATTGGTTGATGTGTAACAACACAATCAATGTTTGCTTTGCAATCAGTTGAGGCCTTATATATTTTAGGAGAGAAACACATTTTTTGTCATTTTTCCCTGACTTTTCACTGATCTCCACCTATTGTTGTACTTGTTTAGGTATTTGATTGACAGCCGGTGGTTCAAACAGTGGAAGAAATATGTGGGCTTTGACAGCTGGGATTTGTACAATGTTGGAGAACACAATCTGTACCCGGGACCCATTGACAACTCTGGACTCTTTTCAGGTAATGAATTTGATGGTTGTGCCTATCTTTGTTTTGCTACGTCCTCATAGATGGGTGTTATGAAAAATGGGTTAATTTTGCCAGCAGTAAAATTATTTTTGTTAATAATGTATTTTTTCAGCACTTTTAAAAATGTGAGTGCTTACTATGTTATGTCTGATTCAAAGCTGTGGGTAACTTAAATTTTAAAGGGCATACAGAGTACTCATGTTTTGATGTTTTAGTCTTAAAAGGGATAGTTCACCCCAAAAGTAAATTCTTTAATATTTTTGCTCTCATGTCATCCCAAACTCAACTTTATTTCTTCATTAGTACACCTACTGAGATGTATAATTCTGGATAATTCATATCTTTTCATTGAATTTTTTTCTGAATGATTCGTTTGTGAACCGGATTGATCTGAATCTTAAGTTTAGTTCACTAACTCGATCCAGACACAGCATCTTTTGAGACACAGCATTTTTGAGTTGACTGCACACTGAAGGGAAAGATTGTCTTTGACTAATTTCTTAAATTTAAGTTTCTCACCCAAAACTATCATGAGACTTCAGAAGACTTGGAATGTGTGGCCATTTTTATTGGTGCTTTTCATTAGTGATGGGTATTGAGACAAATTTCACAATTAGAATTTGATTCACAAGCGTTCGATTCAATTCCGATTCCAATTTGATTCATTTGGGTATATATGAGATATAGTACATGGCCAATTTTTGTCAAGGGAAAAATATCTCACATGCTGTAAACTAGGAACCCTGTCAGTCAATCATAAAAACATTTAAATGGTGGATTTATTCAAACATACAGGAAATATAATGAATATGAAATCTAGTGCATAAATTTAGCAAAAGGTTCTTCTCTAGAGTTAAATTTCCTATCTAATTATCAAGCTATGTGCACTGAATGTACCATTATGACATAGTGTTTGCAAGCTTTTTATATTGACATCTTTTCTTGGTTGAAACACTGATTACATGAGACATGATATGGTTTTTAAGTTGAACTGTATCTTTCAACATACCTTCTGATGTTTTATTTTGTGTCATAACTAGCAGTGCAATCTGTCGCACCAAATTAAAGAGTGCCGAAACGGTATTTATTGAATTTCGTAATAAAATTGACAAAATTTGAAAGCTGAGTTTTTCATATAAAAAGTAACAAAGCCAATAAAGATGTTGTTTTAATTGGAGTTGCACTACAAATGTTTATTCATTCATCAACTGAAAACAACATTGACTACAAGATCGATTCTTGGGATTTAGGAATCAATAATGGTTCATCTGAATGAGATCAAGGAATAAATGTTTTAACCCAACCCAACTTTTCACACTTTTTGAAGCTTGAAAGCTCCTTCCCCTATTTATTGTAATTGTATGGAACAAAACAAGTAGTACAAAATCGATCCTGTGTGTTTTATGGAAGGAAGTCAATTTCACATTTTCACCATGATTTTCCTAGCATGGCTAATTCTGTTGGATAATACAGTGTCATTTTAAAGGGCTTTAATGTGTTTTTTCTAATGATTTCCCCTCTTCTCTCTGTATCTTAGATCACGAGTCCCAGACGCTGAAAGAGCATCTCATAGATGAGTTAGACTATGTTTTAGTGCCTACAGAGGCCTGGAATAAGCTGGTCAGCTGGTACGGCTCTCTGGAGGGTCAGAAACCCATCATCAGAAAGGTTCCCCCTATTTCTTTGATTTTGCTCTTAGTTGCTTTGTCTCTTTCTTTATTTGTGATGCTCATAATGTAGCATTGATTTTTTTATGTTATGTTTTTCAGATTGTGGTAGTCTCTTTGATTTCCATTTTGCTTTTTGATGCCTTTATTTACCCATGTCTGATACACATGTGGGATTTACGGACAGTATTATTTTCATGTTGTAATTTCATTGAAATGGTTACAGATTTAGTTAAGGCATGTTGAAATGCTTTAAATGCTTTTCTTTTGCTATGTCTTTGGGTGTTAATTTGTAGTTAAAAAAATAAAAATAAAATGTGTTTCCCAGGTTGTTGAACATGGAATGTTTGTGAAGCACTGTAAAGTGGAAGTGTATTTGCTTGAGTTGAACCTATGCGAAAATGACAACATGGAAAAAGTCGTCACCCGCCATTTCAGCAAAGCAGATACTATAGGTATGAGATTCATAAGCCTTTCAGATAATATGAGTTTTCCTCATCAGTAGTATTTGCTCTACTGAATATATTCTTTATCACCACTGAAAGGTACTAGTTAATGAAAACTGTTGATTCATTTGAATTGTTTACAGCTATTATCAGCAGCTCAGCTCTGTTTTTCGTTGCAATTAAAACTTAGAATTTAAATAATAAAAATTGTGCAGCTCTCTGTACAGTAAATGTATCTTCTGCCCCCCTCTAGATACTATTGAGAAGGAGATGAGGACTTTATTCGACATCCCATCTGAAAAGGAAACTCGTCTTTGGAATAAATATATGAGTAACACTTATGAACAACTTAACAAGCTTGACAGCACCGTACAGGACGCAGGGCTTTTTCAGGGGCAGGTAAACCTTTGAGCTTCATTGGATGGTTTTAGACCGACTGACATTTTCAGAGGATTTTTGAATTCACATTTTCTATCTCATCTCACTCCTCAGGTGCTTGTTATAGAGAAGAAGAATGAGGATGGCTCATGGCCCAGACAGACCTGCCATTCCAAGTATGTACATGCAATTTAGTTTGTTCTCACACCTTAGCAGATTTATGTTAAAAAGAACTCCCTTAGTTTCAGATTCAGGTAATTATTGGGAGTTTTGTTTTAAAAAACGGTACTTTGTCTTGCCACTAACTCATCATTATAAAATCGCTTTGAATAACCCTAACATAATTCTTTGATTTATTTCTAGGTCCAGTACTTCCACCTCTCGGAATTATACAACCTCCCCAAAACTCTCTTCAAACTCATCTGCAACCATATCCTCCACCATAACGAATGGGGATAGCAATAGTAACTCTGGCTACATGCTGAACAACAGTACTTCTGGTAACAGGTCAGCTTGAACATTAACATAAAGCAATCTCAAATTACTTCAAAGTTAGTTTAGTTCCTTACTGGGAGAATTTAAATGGGGAACTGAAACGAGGTTTCAGTTCAAGGTCAGGTTTCCTGTATTCAGCATTTTGTTGACCAATTGTGGTGGTTCAAATTGTGGTGTTAACTCATAGTAATTGTCTTTGCTAACCCACCATACATTTTGCAGATTGGGAAGTTATAACTCCTACAGCTCCTCCTACAGTTACAGAGAATCTGCTGCTCAACCTGGCCTCTGCGGTCTGAGCAACCTGGGAAACACCTGCTTCATGAACTCTGCCCTCCAGGTACTCAAGTGTATATTTATTGCATATTTTGTAATCTGAAATTTGCTGTCATTGTTTATGGGCACTTGGTTCCGCTGATGGCTGTCAATGGAAAAAGATGCTTTTTGGGCCCAGATGGTGTAGTTATGGCATCTAACAATTTGCTAACTAGGTCATGCAAACCATGCAAACCCTGATTCCTTGATTAAGACTATTTTCCTTCTAATTTCAGTGCCTGAGCAACACTCCCCCTCTGACGGAATATTTCCTTGAGGACCGGTATGAAGCTGAGATCAACCGGGAAAATCCATTAGGGATGCGAGGGGAGATTGCAGAGGCCTACGCAGATCTGGTCAAACAGACGTGGCTTAGTCGGAGCAGTTACGTGGCTCCACGCACTTTTAAAGTGAGTGCATCTGTGTTTGATAAGTTACTCTTAATTAATTTCCAACACACCCTTAATCTGAATGTTAAGTTTCTCCTCTCTCTGTTCAGACCCAGGTGGGTCGGTTTGCCCCGCAGTTCTCAGGGTACCAGCAACAAGACTCTCAGGAGCTGCTGGCCTTTTTGCTGGACGGCCTACATGAGGACCTTAACCGTGTTAAGAAGAAGCCTTACCTGGCCCTGAGAGATGCTGAGGGACGGCCTGATGAGGTAAACCTTGCATCATTATGTGTAAGCCACAACAAGACATTTTAGTAAAAACAAAAAACAATAGAAGTCAAAACAATTGACTACACAAATCCTGAAAAATGAAGCCAAAGCATTTCAATCGCCCCCTGGTGTCTGGCTGCAGTATATGTCATAATCCCTGCCCTCTCCATGTAATCAAATGGGACAAACTAAAGCTAAATCTTTGAACTTTGATACCACGGCTCCACTACTGCGCAGACTCGAACGTACTAGGGTATTTTGGCTTTAATTTTCTACAGTGGAAGAAAGTGGAGACACGCTGTCCATCTTTCTTTTCTTTTTTTCAGTCTATGTTGTATTAGTGTGAGAGTACTATTCTTAAAACATTATAATCATTTGTCCCTTAAATTTTAATCTGAGGAATGTTGCTTGACTTGTGGGTATCTCATTTGTCTGTAGATTGTAGCTAAGGAAGCATGGGCGAATCACCGGTTGCGGAATGATTCTATTATAGTGGACATCTTCCATGGCTTGTTCAAATCTACGCTGGTCTGCCCAGAATGCTCCAAAGTTTCTGTTACCTTTGACCCCTTCTGCTACCTCACCCTGCCCCTGCCCATGAAAAAGGATCGCACTATGGAGGTGTTCCTGGTCCGCACTGACCCGCAGTTCAGACCCATGCAAGTAAGACCCGTTTTTCTGAAAACACTCAGGCACAGGTTTTAGTTCAAGATGTGGGCTAAAAGATCCATTTGTTATCTTCCAGTACCGTGTAGTGGTTCCCAAAATGGGTGTAGTAGCAGACCTGTGCAGTGCTTTGGCCAAGCTATCTGGACTTCCTTCAGAGAACGTAAGCCTTTTTTTGTTCCCAGCATTTCTACCATACAGTCACCTTTCCATTATTTCTGATGCTTAAAGAGATAGTTCACTCAAAAAGAAATACATTTGGCTGTTCCAAACCCATGTAGCTTTCTTGAAATAAATCATGTACATCATATAGGCTTCTTTTAGGGTTTTATTTCGTTTGGAGTTTGACAGGACTAGATCAC
Organism: Gobiocypris rarus; assembly: GCA_023029165.1. NCBI lineage: Eukaryota > Metazoa > Chordata > Actinopteri > Cypriniformes > Gobionidae > Gobiocypris > Gobiocypris rarus. The sequence continues at coordinate 30,860,465 of CM040921.1, read as the reverse complement.
TGTATTCTTACATTAAGTGGAAAAGAGTGAATATTTTTCAAAATATTTCATTTTGTTCCATTTAATAAAAAATAAAAAAAAGTAATTTGAGTTTGAGACAAAATGAGGTTGAGTAAAATATGTCTGTTTTCACTTTTGGATGACAAATTTCTACTTGTCTATAAAGTTGGACATTCTGAGACTTAGTGTTCCTGTTTTGACTCTTTTAGATGGTTGTGGCAGATGTTTACAATCACAGATTCCACAAAATCTACAAGCGGGATGATGGTCTCAATCAAATAATGGAGAAGGATGACATTTTTGTGTAAGCCATTTCTTAAATTCTACTTACACTACCGTTCAAAAGTTTGGGGTCTGTAAGATTTTAAAACTTTTTGAAATAAGTCTCTTATGCTCACCAAGGCATTTATTGATGTAATTAATAAAAAGTACACAATTACTGTTTTTACTGTTTCAAATGACTTTTTATTGAGTATTTTCATGTAATTTATTTTAAAAAAAACACCATTTATTCAGAATCTTTTTTTTTTTAAGAACGTTATAAATGTCTTTGCTGTCAATTTTGATCCATTTAATGTGGCCTTGCTAAAAAAAAAGTATTCTTTAAAAAAATCTTGCTGACCCTAAACTTTTGAATGCTAATGTTTGTTCATTGAGTTGTTTTACATACTGTAGGTTTTGCCATTTTGGCTAAGTGTGTTTTAGTCAGTGGTCTTTTACTGATTTTGTCTTTGTGGTTTAGTTATGAGGTGTTAGAGGAAGACAGTGAGAAGATGAACCTGCCGGTGTACTTCAGAGAGAGGCATGCTAAGCACAGCGGAGGCTCTTCAGGCACAATGCTCTTTGGCCAGCCTCTCCTCATAACCGTCCCGCGCCAAAACCTCACCGTGGATACCCTCTATGAGCGCGTGCTGGAGAGGATTGGGTTAGTATTGTGCTTTATTGGTCTAATCTAATGTTACACTGATTGTCTTTTCAAACTTTTTTTTGTTTTTGTTTTGTTTTAGGCGTTACGTTAAACGTTCACAGGGTACCATTACAGACAGCAGAGCATCTGCTTCAGCCACATCGTCAAGCAGCAGCCAATCACCAGAATGCCTCGCTTCAGTGTCCACTCACAGCACAGGGCTGAGTGGCTGCAGCAGCCCAGTTTCAGATGGAGCTTCCTGTAGCGCTGGATCTAATGGCAGCAACCACTCCTGCAACGGCCCCAATGGAGTTTGTGATGGTAGGACACTCAAACTTGTTATAAAGCTCCCAAATGCTCTATTCACACAGTCATCCATTTAAAAAAATAAAATTTCCACATACATCTGACACAGATCTATGAGATTTTGTCATATGCATGTGTTTTAGGTGATGAGGAAGCCATGGACCACCAGGAGAGTCCAGAACCAGAAAACAGCCACTCAGACACTGTGGATGGAGAGGAGGATTCTGAACCAGAGAATGGACCCAATAGCAGCGGTGGAAAATCTTTTACTTCTCGGCCAAAACTCTTTTCTTTCAGTATGGTTAATTCCTACGGCACAGCCAACATCAGTTCTCTCCCTTTTGATGGCAATCTCCTAAAGCTCACAAGTAACTATCAAATTTTTACATTTTGTACTGAAAATGATCAAATGAATTAGACAAATTATTATGGAACACTTGCATTATATCCTCAAATCAAAACTGATAGATATTGCCTTTCTACAGCTCATTCGACAGTAGCCATTGATTGGGACTCAGATACGAAGAAACTGTGCTACGATGACCAGGAAGCTGAGGTAATGATCTACATTCCTTAACTGCAAACCTACACTACTTTTTAAATGCTTGGGGTTGGTAAGATTTAAAAAATGTCTTTGAAAGAAGTCTCTTATGCTCAAGGCTGCATTCATTTGATCAAACATATAAATAGTAATATTGGGAATTTAAAAACAGTGGACCTATTAAGCTTTAGAAAAAAAGTATTGATTTTGTTTTGGGGCTTTATTAGAGCAGGATTTCATGCTGAATGTTCAAAAACACATTATTTTTCACATATTTTACATTGTTGCAGCACCTCTTTTCCCAGTCTGTCAGTAATGCTCTGTTTAGTTCCTTTCTCTATGAAGCCCCTCCTTCTGAAAATCGGAATGTGTTCTGATTGGTCAACCGCTTTGAGTGTCTTTCGGAAATGTCACGCCCCTTACCATACCCTTAGTTTCAACACACTACTAACGCAACTCAACAAGGCCTCGCCCTTTTTTTGCATATGCCTTGGCGCGGCAATTAATTAAATTAGGAATATTGTGACGTGTACATTCCTGGAAGAATACTCAAGACTACAATCGAGGCATTTAAGGGAGTTCAGAAACAGTGCTTACTGATGTACAGAATAACTCCCTTTAGAGTGGACTTTGCGCTTCAACTTTGCAGACCTTTATCATGCTCAAACGTAACACAAAAAACATATAACATAAAAAACATAAATCATAACATAAAAAGTAAGTGTTTTCAAAATTGACTAGTTTATGGGTTGTTTAAGCAAGCCTTGTTTATTTGGGGTCCAGTAAAATGTGACACAGTGGTCACCTGGTCAAAGATGTCTGTTAAAATCCTCACGAAAATGGACTTGTCGTCTATTTGACCTTTTTAGCTGTGCAAAGTCTCCTAGGACATTAATGTGAAGTCTCTCCCCAGGCCTATGACAAACATGAAAGCATGCTACATGCTCAGAAGAAGAAGACTACAGTAGCTTTACGAGAATGCATCGAGCTCTTTACTACAATGGAGACCCTAGGAGAACATGACCCCTGGTGAGGAGGTCAAATGTTTTACCAAAGTATAAACGCAATTTGGTGCAGTTTTAATGATGTGCATGTTTGCTGTGCTCCTCTGTAGGTACTGTCCCACCTGTAAGAAACACCAGCAGGCCACAAAGAAGTTTGACCTGTGGTCTCTCCCACGCATTCTGGTTGTCCATCTGAAGCGTTTCTCTTACAACCGCTGCTGGAGAGACAAGCTCGACACGGTCGTGGATTTTCCAATTAGGTAAATCTATTGCGAGACACGCCTGCTGCAGATGACAATTATGATGGATGGATGAAGAGAGAGATATTTTTTATTTATTTAAATGTGATTATAATGTTTTTATTATTATTATTTGACTATTCTTAATGGTGTTCATTTTCAGTTACATAATAGCTAAAACCGGGCTTGACAGTGAGCATTTCACTCGCGTTTGTGTGTGTGTATACTTTCAAATGTATTTAGGAGCATGAGTGCTAATATAAAACTTTCTTAATTATCTTAAGTGGAGTACAATTCACTACGGTAAGCAATTTTTGCCTTTTCCATTGTAAGTTGTGAATGGTACTAGGGCTGGGCGATATATCGAATATTAGCGATAATATCACAATTTTGACAACGATGTAAAATTTGAAAATATCATGAATATCGAATATTTCAAATTCAACATGCATACTTTCCCAAAAAACATTACCAGATAACGCAGAGGTCTGCTTCCTCCATTCATTAAACATTGGAAGCAGAAGAGTTAAATATATACGCGAAGCGCATGACAAAGAAAGCAACAGAAACATGATAAATAATAGCACGGCACGGGACGTGCTCGCGCTGCCGGACTCTGAACATATGATCGGGATTCAGTTCTTTCATGGGTTATTGGGTTTCAATGGTCAAACAAATGCACGTCCTGGTGAGTATTCGGGTAAACACAGTAGTGTATGTCTTTTAGTGAGCGTACACAGATTTGAGTGAGAAATCGTGTGTTACAATGAATTTGGTCCGTGGAGGTCTTAAAGGGCCGGACATCATATTCTGTGTGATTTAATGTTCATCAAACAACAATGAAAAATAGAAAACCACCCTATGCTTGGCTAAAAAAATTTAATATATTCATTAAGAATCAGTGTAGTATATAGTTAATTTATAGAGTGTAGACTGAGCAGTTTTTTTTTATATATATTTGATTTTTTATTTATTTCTTGACTTGCTACAGTTAAATAGACCCACTGTAGCTGAAAATAAAGCACAGTTTTTGTCATATTGTTTGTAATTTCCATGTTTTGCTTATTTAAAAAAAAAGATTATATATATATATCTATATAATTTTTATTTAAAAGCAATTGCAAACATATCGAGATACATATTGAATATCGTAAAAATGTTGACCAAATCGAGATATAACTTTTTTTTAGATATCGCCCAGCCCTAAATTTTACCCTAATTCTGAACCGTAACTTGGCACTTTTTTGGCACCTTTCCGTTGGGATACCTATCACAGTAGTCCGGTACTAAAGGGTACTCCAGGGCAGAGTCACAGTGAATGACATCTACAGACTTGTGCCTTCTGACGTTACTCATTCATGTCAGGTTGCTGTGCTGTGTGGTCACAAAAACTATTCATTTTCAAGTGTTTTTAAGTTATTTTAAGCCTTTGAATCGCATTCAGCAGCGAAAGGCGACTCCTTTCTCCATTTGTGCGAAAGACTGTTTTTGACAGATCCGCTTCTCACAGAGTTATATTTGACGCTTTATTGGCCTTGAACAGTTAAATATACATATGTTTGTGTCAAAATGCCTTTTTATGTCTTAAATAAAAGTAAAGAATGGAGAAAGCAAGTGTTCCAGTATAATGGACCCATAGCCATAGAGAAACCCAGGCCGCGTTTAAAGCGACAGCGGTCTTATTTTCTTGCTGTCTGTCATTCATATTAATCAAACAAAAAAAGACAGAAAATCTCTCACTGACTAATCCACTTTTTTAACTTTAATCAGAGTAAATATATACATTTCATTTACACAATGAAGACTATGCCGTGTTTTTATACATATGAGTTATTTATACAATGCATATAGAATTTATTTGTTCTCCTTGTAGTTACCTTTTTTTTTTGCACTGTTTGCTTCATTTATTTAGGCTAGAATTTTTTGTTGTTGCAATTATTGACATTGGTGACAAGAATTATGAAATTTGTATGGTATCAAAAGTGTTGATATCATAAAATCCTTATTTAAAGCAAAAATAACTGTAGCCTATCTTTATCGTTTATTGTGATATAAGATTTTGGTCATATCAGGTCTCGTGTTTTTGTCACCTTTTTCCGCCCCTGGTGAGTTTGCAGCCCTGTGTATTTACTTTGAGTTATTTATACATCTAATTTTCTGTTTCACAAAGTATTTGATTTGTTTGAGGAAAATTGAGTTGGCATTACTTAAGGGTGCATGTTGAACACATTTAAAGTCTATTTGGTCAAACAAATTAGATGAGTTCAGAATACTTAAGCCAAATAGTTTACTTAATTTTTTAGTATAGAATAAAACCAAGGTGATTATGTTAATTTTTTTTTTTTTACATTTATTAAAATCAGTTGTATCTGCTAATATTAATGGCTTGAGCTAAAATGATCCGACAATGAACAGTTGTATTCTTATTAATGAACGTTAATAAAGAGTAGTGAGTACTACTGAGTTCTTTTTATTGCAAGAAAAAAGTTTGTAGGACAACACTATTCTAACCCAATACTATATAGGCTACCATGGTGAAAGCTTTAAAAATACTTGTTAAATTAAAATGTTATGCGTTGTGTGTATATGTATGTGTATATTTATATCCCCTTATTAATCTACAGCTAGTAAGCATCAAGCCCTGTTAAAGCGAGTAGACACCAGTGTGTGCCTTCTTCATTTAAAGTGCTTCTGTTATTTTCCCACCAGATGGCACTAAATGTTTTTTTCCTCACCCACACAGAAATAGTTTGTCATTGTCTTAGGTCAGTTTCGGATTGGAATCTGACTTCAGGTGTAAATTTGTACTAGTACATCACATGTTTTTGTTTTCATTATAAGTTAATTTATTACTATGATTAGTAATAATGTGACATTCCTTTGTAGCGTACAGAATATTGATACTTCAGATACGAGCAATGCCACACTTTCAGGCAACTTGTTTTACCTCGCTATATTTGCCTTGAGCATTTGGCATTCATCCCATTTGGGGGTGCTCTAGGTCAGGGGTTTTCAAACTGGGTCCCCAGATCATTTCAGAGAATAAAAAGACAAAGGAAAAATGGTAAAGTCTACCATACATTTGAAATGTTTCTAAATGTTTCTCTCATTTCCTGCCGTATACGAACTTTTCAGAATTGTTTGTTTGCTTTGTATCTTTCTAGTGAGTTTTTCTCACTATAGTCCCCTTTATGTTGCTCACTGGGGTCGTAAGGCAGTATTCTTAACGCAGTACGGAAGCTGCTTACATACATTTATTGTGAAAGTTGCTTGTACAAATAATTTTTATTCAGGTTCATATATCTAACATTAAGTATAGCCCATTTAAGTTTGGAAACAATATATTGCATTTATAATGTTACATTTACTATTTGTCACACATAATATATAGATGAATTTTTGGGGGTCCTTGGCATCATAGAGTTTGAAAACCCCTGCTCTAGGTCATCTTGCTGATCAGGAAGCAGGAACGAGTGCAAAGAATTCAGGTTAATTGTATCAGGTGTCAGTTTCCGGGAAGCTGAGTCATGCTTGTCTGGACAGACAAACCAATCCATTGTTCATTGTGGTAAATGGAGTAGACTAACACAGAACTGGAGTCACTTGGATGTATTGATCCCAAAAAAAAAAAGAAATGTGGTTGAAATATAAAAATCAATTTTCATCAAACACTCTTTCTGTTGGCGATTTTCATAATTGTTTGTGTTTGAGTAGCTTTTTTTTTTTCTGGAAGTGATAATTTCATGCATTTAAATGAATATAATCTTTCTCACACAGGGACTTGAACATGTCAGAGTTTGTTTGCGACCCCAAAGCTGACCCATATGTCTATGACCTCATTGCCGTTTCCAACCATTATGGAGGAATGGGTGGAGGCCACTGTAAGTCACTCTTCCTGCTTGTCTCTCATTTATTAATCCTTCTGTTTTTCCTTTTGCAATCATATCAGTAATTAACTGGCCAACTTGTGCCAAGTTTTGTGTCAGCAGTGTTTTATTTTCCTGTTATCACTTATTATTCCTTGCAATTTGGACATCTCATGTTTGATAGATTTCTACAGAAGTTTTAACACAGAGTTGATCATTTACATCTTTGTCATTGTATTGCTGCCTGGAAATGATAATCTAGTTTGTTTTTGATTACGCAAGTTCAGAGGTTGAGCAATACGTTTCATTCATCTTGCAGACACGGCATACGGCAAGAACAAGATGGATGGAAAATGGTATTACTTTGACGACAGCAGTGTGTCTGCTGCTACTGAGGATCAGATTGTGGTGAGACTCTTTAAACTTCTTTCCTGTTTTATTAAAATATGTACTTTGCCATCCTTTCCAGACTCATAAAACACTCCTGTGGTTAATGAATCTTAAAGAGCCATTGTCATCTCATAAAGGAACTGGGAATGGGAGGTTTGTACACTGACTCAAAATGGTCTCTTTTTATTCTCCACAGACTAAAGCAGCCTACGTGCTTTTTTACCAACGTAGAGACGCAGACACACCGTCTAAATCCACCCCCTCCGCATCACTAGGTGGAGCTTCAGAGACCCCGGACGACCACATGGACACCAACTGAATTTCTTTTAGTCTTTCAAGGACTGGCACTGAAACAAAAACTACATAAAGATGAAATCATCAATGCATCGACGCACATCCCTGGCTACTTCAGTGACTATTAAAGGCTCACAAACAGGCCCTCTGTTTTTAGCTTTATTTTATTTTATTTTCTTTCACACATGCGTCTTTATCAAGAGCCAAAAAAGAATATTAATAATAAATAAAGAGAATTTTAGTTTGAAGCGTGACATGAAAGACTTTATTCTTGGACCTTGATGCCTGCTGATTATAGAAGCTTATTTCTTTTAGTCTGAAATGAGAACGAGGGTGAAACGGCAATATAACCTCTCTTTGGACGACATGAATGTTAGATGAACTAGATCAGGAGAGGGGAAATGCCTAAAAATAGACTATGTATGCAACATTACGCTCCTCTGAAATGTTTAAATTATGCCTCTACACACTTGCGTTGGACTCTAGCTATCAGCATCTTGTAACATGTGCCTCCTGTGAAAAATAGACTCTTTGTGTTTAATAACTTAAGCGTGTGGTGATAAGCACAGCTATTCTCTCAGAGAAGCTTGCGCTCTTATATTAAATATTGTCTCCATGTTTCCTTTATCCTATCACAAGCCACACTTTTTGTTTAATATACTATGCCGGAGGGTGTTGTGTTGAAATATTTCACTTTCAGAGCTGCTTAACTATAAGGATATCACAATGTCAGGTTTGTTATCATGTTTTGTGTTTGGGCAAGGCTGATCTCTAATATATTCACACAAACGGCCTTCACTCCCCAAAAACTGTGCAAAGGGAAGCTTAAGAATCAGTGGAACAAGTGAACGTAAGTCACGGTTGTTCCCCAAACCTGTTCCAAAGCATCATCTTTCTGATTGGATGGTTTGTGCTTTGTAATAATACTCCTTTTTTCTCTTTATGGTGGATGTTTCTCTCTAAATGGCTTCAGTCCAGAGGAATATGGAGTCTGCTTGAACGTGGTGCTATAGTATGACACTTGAACAGGTACATGTACACAACAAAGAGGAACACAAAGAATGGCCATTGTTTTAATTAAGAACAACCTTCAAGATACAATATAATAGCTGATATTACTACCATGTATATGTACATTGGCACATCTGCCCTGTTTAGATGTGGTATTATGTGTCGGATGGCTTTAGCAACAACTCAAAAGACAAGTGCTTCATACTGCTAAAAACATAATACACATAGCATATTCTTTTTTTGTGTGGCAAAACAGCATGCAAATTTTGAAATCTGCAAAATGGTGACTAGATGGTTGTGACCTTTCTATGGTATTAGCAATCACCTACTGGTAACTCCACAATTGTTGTTATGGAAATAACTCACGATCCAGCTAAAAAATTTAAGACGAACTGATCATTGACTCGAGCTATCCTGCATCAGTAAAACATCCATTTAAACATTTTTGTTTTATAATTTCATAGACCTTTCTTGCATAGATGTACATGATCATAATCTGGGGCACAGTACATAGCTGCTTTGTGTTCTTCTATTTATCATGCCAAGATGTGCAACACCAGATTTTGATTAAGCTTATTTGAATTGAAAATTAAATAAAATGTGGAAGCCTGATTCTAGATAATGGCTTTGTTTTTGTATTCTTTTACAAGATTTTGTTTCAGGTTAATTATGAATCATAATCTACAGCATCAGTCAAGCAATGCCAAGGTTTGATGCCCATGGGATGCAAAAACTGCTAGAAATGTATAAACCTTCAATGCAGTGCAAGTTGCCTTGGATAAAAGCATCTACTAAATGCATGAATCCAAAATTATTGACAGGAAAGACTTGCTCATATAAAGCCAACTTAAAAATGGTTTTAAAAGAACATTGGGAAAAAATGGTATTGGTTTTAGCTGATGTAAATAGGAATGGGTTTAAATGAATGTTTGCAATCGTTTTTAATGTGCATTTTTAGAGTTTTCGAAAGAAGCATCTTCTGTTCACCAGAGTTCCTTTCACTGGAACTAAGGGGCCGAACCCAACCCCTGAAAAACAACCCCACACCATAGTCCCCTGTCCACCAAACTTTACACTTGGCACAATGCAGTCAGGCAAGTACTGTTCTCCTGGCATCTACCAAACCCAGACTCATCCATCGAATTGCCAGAACACGTCTCCACTGCTCTAGAGTCCAGCGGCGGCGTGCTTCACACAACTGCATCTGACGCTTTGCATTGCTTTTTGGTGATGTAAGGGTTGGATACAGCTGCTCAGTCATGTAAACCCATTCCATGAAGCTCACTACGCACTGTTCTTGAGCTAATCTGAAGGCCACACAAAGTTTGGAGGTCTGTAGCTATTGACTCTGCAGAAAGTTGGTGACTTCTGTGCACTGTGTGCCTCAGCATGTGCTGACCCCTGATTTTACGTGGCCTACCACTTCATGGCTGAGTTGCTGTTGTTTCCAATTGCTTCCGCTGTGTCATAATACCACTAACAGTTAAATGTGGAATTTTTAGTAGTGAGGAAATTTCATGAATGGACTTATTGCATAGATGACAACCTTTCACGGTACCACGCTTGAATTCACTGAGCTCCTAAGAGCGACCCATTCTTTCACAAATGTTTGTAGAAGCAGACTGCATGCCTAGGTGCTTGATTTTAGACACATGTGGCCATGGCAGTGATTGGAACGTGTTAATTCAATGATTTGGAGGGGTGTCCCAATACTTTTGGCAACATAGTGTGTATATAGAAACACACACACACACACACACTTTTTTTTGAAGGTTAAGTGCAACTGCATGTAAACATGTTTGGCCTAGTAACTGCAATGGGAAATTCTACTCCCAGCTCACACACCCACACTAGAGATAAGTTTCCACTGGAACTCATTAATACAGAATGAACCTCCTCAATGCACCTGATGATCAGTACCATATTACACAACAGACAACCCTAAAAACCTGTGTTCTAGTCCTCCCACGCTAACTGAGGCTGAATCGAAAAAAGACAATCTTGAGACTTGAGTAGAAAACACACGTTTATTGGTCCAAAATGCATGTTGTGCCATACAAGAGTTAAATGAAACTGTTCAGTTAGGACTTTTGCAGGGCATCAGCTGCTCCCCACAGACTAGCATGTTTACAGGAGCATCTTCATGAAGTAAAAGTCCAAACTCAGCAACATCATGCACATGAGAGCACAACCTGCCTTGAAAACCTATCGGAGACCCATATAGGTTCAGGTATGCAAGTAGGATTATTAGTGATTTTTGACACCTGTTTGACCCTTAAAAGAGATTTTAATTGGCTATGCTGAGAAGTTTCTTGATGTCTCCCTCGATGTTGCTCGTCAGGTATCTCCTGCCGTAGCGTTTGAATGGCACTCCATCAGATCCGATAAGAAACTTCTCGAAATTCCAAGCGATGTCGTTTCTGCATACAGGACTCCACACGATAAATTTGGGGTCGCTCATGAAGGGCATTGGCTCGTCGCTCGGGAACGGAAGTTTCTCCTTGAGGAAGACGAAGAGAGGGTGAGCGCCTTTCCCGTTCACTTCGACCTTCTCCAAGAGCTGAAATTTAGGTTCATAGCCATTGCCTGGACGGACATACTTCAAGGACAAAAGGATCTCTTCATTTGTACAGTTTTCCTGGAAAAAATGAATATGTGACAGAATCACAAGCTATTTCGGTAATATTTTTATAATAACACAGTGGGAATGTAGTCGAGTGTAAAGGGTTAGTCATGGTTCACTATTGCATTCATATATTAAAAGTAAAAATTATACAAATGAACAGCAGCAAATCTCATTAAAGTAAAATGCCAAATTATGCTAATAATTATATTATATTAAAATGATATTAAACTTCATTTGTGAGTTCATGTTAATGTAAGAGCATTAAATAACATTAACATACAACTTTTCATTTTAATAATGTATTAAATGTAAAGCTGATATAACTGAGTCTTGCTTTGGTTATGGAGTCATACTGTTCTAAGAATTTGTTAACAATAAATAACATTTATTTAATTAGCTAAATAGTTCTTTTTTGTTTGAGTTATTTATAGTAAAAATAAATATTTGTATTATATCTTAAACTGTAACCTATTGTTTCTCTTTGTAAGATGGCTGTTTGTATGGTTATTCTTTACATTTTAATTGAAAAAGATAGCTTAAGGCTCTGCATTCAAGACCAAGACTACCGTTTTATAACAGGCTATTTAATAGATCAGTATAGATCCGAATAAAGACATGTCAATCCAAATGTATTGAAATTTCTAACTATTTTATGGAAAGTAAGTAACTATTGATCTTTTAAGCATTATATCATTTGCAAATGAATGACAAAAAATAAGCGTTACCACCATATACGTTCTATTTGTATTTATTTATATTTGCCCTTAGTTTAGGCTATACAGCCAGGCGTAGGCAGGGCATGACAGATGAAGTGCGACACAGGCACCTGCTCGGCAGTGAAGGGCTGTTAAAAGAATGAGACATGGTGTTGTCATCTTACCTGATACCCGAACTGGTTGCAGGGGACTCCCAGAATCACAAGCCCTTTATCTGAGAAGCGCTCGTGGAGCTCGTTCATCTGGGTGTAATCCCTGGAAGTCGTTCCTCAAAGAGAAGCGACATTCTCGATCAGGACCACCTTACCCTGTAAAGAATTAAACTTGAACTCCTCTCCTGTAAGGGTTTTTGCTGTGATGTCGTAAAAATGTTTTATTCCAGCCATGATTATCCCTACTTGCAGCTAAATGATCCACACACAGGTACAAGTCTAGGAAAATGACAGAATATAAAACTGTACACTGAGGGCGGTATGATATGCTGTGACCAATCATTGCAAGACTACCCACGCCCACTTTTAATACACGCCCATTTAATATCAGGGAGCGTCACTAAAGTGTTCACTTTACTGCGGTTGCAAATGTTTTTCCTGTAATCTGTGGGTTTTTACGGTCTATGGTCTGGTGACGTGTTATTTGATGTGTTTTGTATTTTTAGACCTATAAAGATAGATATAGTTAACACACAAAACATACAGCAACGCCCCAAAACATTTATCAATACTGAATTGAGAATTTTTCCACGACCCCTACATTTTACGAACCAGCGCGGGAAGCTTTGTGACATTAGCCTGGTTACGAAAACATACATTTTATGCTACAGTCTAAATTAATACGCATTTATTTACATAACTCATAAACGACAAACGATTAAGATCAGCACCGCGGGGAATAACATTAAGGTAAACACTTCTGACGACACTTTTGACTCAAATACGGTAATTTCGTCGAGTTTGTCGACTGTGTAATTTAGCTCTTGCCATTGAAATGATTGTTTACCATCTCCCGAGATGGGTTATGGGATTGTTTGACCCAGGACTGTCATTATTGAACTGTCAGAGTGCTTCAGATTTAATGTGAAATAGCTTATTTGTTATAACCCTAACAGGTAACATCTGTTATTTTATAATCTCCATTTGATCCGATCTGAGTTGAAGATGATGCGTAAGAAGAAGCGCTCATCCATCACAGTGGAAGAAAATTCCACACTTGACGTCCCAAGTAAGTTCCTAATGACGTCACACCTAAAAAAATGGGAATAGCTAAATTCCTTGTTTGGTGTAATTAAAAATATTTAATGCTGGATTTTATTGATGTCTTCATTTGTACAGAGTCAAAAAAGAATAAGAGCAGTGGGCGATCCACAAAGTCTTCAACACAGGACTCCTGCCCGGACACAGTTTTTGTTCAGTTCCTGAAGGAATCAGGTGTCACTTTAACACCTGGCAGTACGGCTAATGAAATTGGTAAGATGACAGATGATCAAGTATGCGTTACACAGTAAAGGTGAACACACAAGAAAAACCTAAATGTTCATAACAACAGATTTCATTGACATCTGTGACACAATCCTTTATATCCTTTATTCATTACAACAGCTGTAGACCAAGTTATATTTCAAAAGCGACTCCAGCAGCATCTACGAAAGAATCCCAGATTCCCCAATGTGAGAAACAGATCATCATTATATCACTTTTTACAGAAGTAGTTTACACAGCATATATTTACATTGTTGAATGGCGGTTTTGTAGATAATTCAAGAGTTTATATCTGCGCTGGAAACGTACATCGAAGACCCAGAGAGATTGAGAAACTGTCTTCTGCCTTGTGTGCCATCACTCACTTCACAGCAGGATGCCACGTAATGCACTTCTTGTTTTTCCAACTGAAAACATTACAAGATTTCATTAAAATGTGTTGTTGTTTTTTTACTCTTATATGCTTCTATTTGTTTATTTTCCCTCTAATAACAGTTCTGGCTCCTATCAGGAAAGTCTAGTTCGCTTGTTGCTTGGAATAGAGATGCTACAGGTAAACAAATAAAATACAAGCAAGAGAAAACTAAGTATATTTTTCCTTTTCTTACATTTAGAATCTGCACTTTAGTATTAATTAAAATTATATTTTATAATATAATAATATTTTATTTTATTGTATGTATATATATATATATATATATATATATATATATATATATATATATATATATATATATATATATACATACAATAAAATAAAATATTATTATATTATAAATATAAATAATATATATTATAATATATTTTAGGGCTGTAAAATGATTAATCATGATTAATCGCATCCAAAATAAAAGTTTGTGTTTACATAATATATCTGTGCGTGCTGTGTATAATTATGATGTATATTGGAATACACACACATACATGTGTATATATTAAAGAAATAGTTGCATGTATATACTGAATATATATTGATATAATTTATATTATATTTAAATATAAATATTTTATATATAAATAAAAACACATTTCTTAAATATACACATGCATGTATGTGTTTTTATATATGTATAATAATTATACAAAGCACACACATATATTATATAAACAGAAACTTTTATCTTGGATGCGATTAATCATTTTACAGCCGAAATTTTTTTATATATATATATATATATATATATATATATATATATATATATATATATATATATATATATATATATATACATATACATATACATATACATATACATATATGGGGCTGATAATCACATTCAAAGTTTTACATATATATATGTGTGTGTGCTGTGTATAATTGTTATGTATATTTGAATACATACACACATGTATATTTAAGAACTTTTGCATTTATATATATATATATATATATATATATATATATATATATATATATATATATATATATATATATATATATATATATATAATTTATTATATTAATATTTTATATATAAATAAAACACATTTTTCTTAAATACATACATGCATGTGTGTGTATGTATGTACATAATCATACACAGTACACATACATATATTATGTAAAACAAACTTTTATTTTGAATGTGATTAAACACAAGCTTTTATTTTGGATCACGATTAATTGTTTGACAGCACTATATAAATATATATATATAAATAGTTTTTCTTATACATTAATCTTAAATAACTAGAAAGATCATGGAAATTATTTGGTCAAAAAAGTGGAATACTTTTTGGTCTTTTGTCTGGTTCTGTTGAATATTTATGAATATTGTATTTAGTTAACTCATTGCAGCTGTAGTTAATTATTACATTTAATTATTCAAAATATAAGTAATATATATTTTTCATCTTCCTACATTTAGAGCCTGGTCATAAACACTTTGTTTGAAAAGCTTCCAGAATTCATGTTTGAGGGGTACGTTTTCATTTGATGACTTTTTATACACATCACTTCAATTACAGACAAAGTCCTGTATCAGTCGCTTATTAGTGACTGTATTGTGCTCTGTTACAGAGTTAGTGAGGATGGCCTCAACGTTCCCCGTCTCATAATAAACCAGTTAAAGTGGCTGGACCGAATTGTAGACGGCAAGGTACACAATCCTAGCCCAGTGATGAATATGTTCCTGTGAACATCATAATTGGCAATAGTTCCTTTGTAGCAGACATAAATGTTTGTCATAGCCAAAATGTGGCATTGCTGTGTCAGATGTCTGACTGCCATAACTGCTGTACATGTGTAGGATTTGAGCAGTAAGCTGATGCAGATGGTGTCTGTTGCTCCAGTGGAGATCCAGCGGGACATTATTACCAGCCTGCCAGAAATCCTGGAGGATTCCCAGCATGGAGACATGGCCAAAGAGCTGAAGTATGTCAGCAGTGTCCCAATGCATGAGATGGGGTAGAAGTGTCTGTTAAAGTTGATTTATGCTCAGTTGTGTTGTTTGGTTTAGTAATTATGGCTGTGATGGTACTGATGAGGGTGACTGTTATGTAGATGCTTATTATCATTGTGTATATTGTATTTATGTGAGTCTGTGTTTGTGTCTACTTCCTTGCGCAGCCAATTACTTCACCAGAACACTCAGCTCACTGTGCCTATATTGGATGCTTTATCCAGCTTGAATCTGAGCTCTGAGTTATTGTCAGAGGTATGCAAATATGTTCCCTAAAATGCAGTGTCATAGCTTTAAATAAAATAAAATGTAAACATTGTATCACTTTTTTCAATTTAATGCATCCTTGCTGATTAAAAATATTCATTAATTTAGACTTAAATGGTAGCGTATACTATTCAGAATCCTCTTTCTCTCTGTCAGGTGCGTGAGGCCGTAATGGGAACTCTCTCTGCTGTGCAGTTAGAGGATCTTCCTGTCGTAGTGAAGTTCATCTTACACTCCATCTCTGCATCTGATGCTAATGAGGTCAGGTCTCTAAACTGTCTTTTGAGGATTTTTTTAATTCTTTTTTTAATTGATTTTTAATAAAACATGTATTTTGTCTAGTAGACATTTGAAGGGATAGTTCACCCAAAAATGAAAATTAGCCCATGATTTACTCACCCTCAAGTCATCCTAGGTGTATATGACATTCTTCTTTCAGATGAATACAATCGGAGTTATATTAAAAATGTCCTGGCTCTTCTAAGCTTTTATAATTGCATTGAATGGCTGTTTCTGTTTTGAAGTCTATAAAAGTGCATCTATCCATCATAAAAGTGCTCCACGTGATTCCGGGGGGTTATTAAAGACCTTCAGAAGTGAAGCGATGCGTTTGTTTAACAAAAATATCCATATTTAAAACTTTACAAACGGTAATCTCTAATCTCCAGCTGACGTATGCGCATTCACGAGAGACTGGCGTTCCAGCATATGACGTAGGATGCTACGGGAGAATATACTAGTTCTCGCGAGAACCAAGTTTTGTTTTGCTCTATCCTCTGCGCTTCTGTGTTCGTCACTAGAACTTACAATACGCCTGCGTCCCATGTCATACGCTGGAACGCCAGTCTCTTGTGAATGCACGTACGACAGTTAGCAGAAATGAGAGATTACAGTTTAAAGTTTTAAATAAGGATATTTTTCAGAAGGTCTTTTTTAACCCCCAAAGACTTGTGGAGCATTTTTTTGATGAATAGATGCACTTTTATGGACTTCAAAACAGAAAGCCATTCACGGCCATTATAAAGCTCGGAAGAGCCAGTATATTTTTTTAATATAACTCTGATTGTATTTGTCTGAAAAAAAGAATGTCATATACACCTAGGATGGCTTGAGGGTGAGTAAATCATGGGCTAATTGTAATTTTTTGGTAAACTATCCCTTTAAACAATTTTTCTATTGCTGTAGAGCTGTAGTTTTGCTCATGTCCCTTTCATGCTCCTCAGGTGGTGTGTGACCTGCGTAAAAAGCTGGAGTTGGAGCAATGTGTTTTGCCAGCAGTTCTGCAGGCCTCGCAGAGTCGTTTGAAAAGCAAAACCGTGTCAAGGTGAGACATTTCCCCACTTACATTTATGCATTAAGCAAACATTTTGATTCAAAGTGACTAAAGAAGAACTAAAGCTATTCGTCAAGGAGCCAACAGTTATTTGTAATATAAAATAACAGGTTTATTTGACAACTATGTACAGTCCCTGACAAAAGTCTTGTCGCTTGTGTACAAATTGAACTGAAGTGCCGCTGAAATATATTTCTTATCAAGATTTTTTTTACAAGAAATGGCTCATTTTAATCCCAACAGCTTTTGTAATAATGTTTTAGTGCAAAATGAATCTGTCAAAAAATATTCTAATATTCACAGCTTGGTAAAGCCCATTGAGTGAATTTTTGCAAAGACAAAAGTGTTGTCGCCTTGTCATATGAGCTTCACCTGTGACTAATAATGGATCAATTAGATCTCAGGTGTGTATAAAAAGAACCCCAGTACACTAGACCTTCACATCAACTGCAACTAGACCTCTGCAAACATGCCTAAGATTCACCCTGAGACTAAAGTTTTGATTATCAAGAGGCTGAAGACCAGATACACTGCTGATGTGGCAGACACCTTCAAAGTGTCTCAGCGTCAAGTACAGAGGATAAAAAAAAGATTTGAAGAGACAAACCCAGGTCAGGCAGACCCTGCAAGACAACTGCTCGAGAGGACCTTTTGTTGGCTTGAAAATCCAAGGCCAGCCCATGTTCCACTGCAGCAGAGCTCCACGAGATCTGGTCACCTGAAGCCCTGTGTCAACCAGAACAGTTTGTCGAATTCTGTCTCGAAATGGCCTCCATGGTCGAATCAGTGCCCAGAAGCCAGCACTAAACAAAAGACAATTGAAAAACCGTGTGGCATTTGCCAAAGCCCACGGCCTGCTAAAAGGATGGATGCTGGAAAAGTGGCAGAAGGTGGATCTTTCAGATGAATCTTCTGTTGAATTACACCACAGTCGCTGCAAATATTGCAGGAGAACTACTGGAGCCCGCTTGGATCTGAGATTCACCCAGAAAACAGTGAAGTTTGGTGGGGGGATAATCATGGTATTGGGTTACATCCAGTATGGGGGTGTGCGAGAGATCTGCAGGGTGGAAGGCAACTTCAATAGTCTAAAATACCAAGAAATCTTAGCTACCTCTTATATTCCCAACCATAAAAGAGGCCAAATTCTGCAGCA
This sequence comes from Gobiocypris rarus, assembly GCA_023029165.1. Classification (NCBI taxonomy): domain Eukaryota; kingdom Metazoa; phylum Chordata; class Actinopteri; order Cypriniformes; family Gobionidae; genus Gobiocypris; species Gobiocypris rarus. The sequence goes on along the minus strand of CM040921.1, from coordinate 30,841,929 downwards.
GGATGGTGCTCCATCGCATTCTTCCATCTCCACATCAAAGTTCCTCAAGGCGAAGAAGATCAAGATGCTCCAGGATTGGCCAGCCCAGTCACCAGACATGAACATCAATGAGCATATGTGGGGTAGGATGAAAGAGGAAGCATGGAAGACGAAACCATAGAATATTGATGAACTCTGGGAGGCATGCAAGACTGCTTTCTTTGCTATTCCTGATTACTTTATCAATAAATTGTATAAGTCCTTGCCAAACCGCATGGATGCAGTCCTACAAGATATTAAATTTGGATCTCACAGCACCACTACTTAATTTGCTGACATATTTTTGTATTTGCAGTAAATTTGTTCAATTTCTGTATAGGCGACTGCGTGCGTGCGTGCGTGTGCGCGTAAGTGCGTAAGTGCATTGGTTTGGGGTGGTCAAGTGCTTGTTGTAGAGGTTAATCTCTTAAAATGCTTCTTAAAAGACGTGATGGTCTCAGCATTATGCTTTCTCTTGAATGAAAGTTCTGCCGTCATTAACTCGCTCTCATCCTTTCTTCCCAAACCCAACTGACTTGCTTTCTTCCATGCAAGACGAAGTTGTGAATATCTTCAGTTCTGCTGGCAGTGTCCTGACTTATTCTTGATTGTCACTTCTCAGGCCCTCCAGTGTCCCATCATGCAGCAGTGGTCAGGACAGTGTGGCTTTAATTTTGGAAGCCATAAAGTCAGCTATCCGCTTTCAGAAAACCATCTCAGAGGCTTGGCTTAAGGTGAGCTGAGAGTTCATATGATTTTCATTGCCATTCTGTCTTCAGACACAAGGTGCTATATTTCCATCCAACTGAATTGATTTAAATACTGTTAATATTTTTGATTTTCAGGCCATAGAGAATGTCGATGAGTCAGAGGACCATAAGGTGTGATGGATTTGTATTAAAAATTTTATTTGATTGCCATTAGATTGCCACATTTCACACCTGAACATCCAAATTCATGAATAAACCCTACTTGTCATGTCTCTCAGGTTGTTGATCTGTTGGTGCTATTCATCCTTCACTCCACTAATGCAAACCACAGCCGACGTGGGGCGGAGAGAGTGCTTAAGGTCAAAGTTCGCAAGGGTCTGATTCAGGAAAGCCTCTTGCAGAAGACTTTTAAGGGCCATGCTCAGGTCTGCTTTCATTCACATGATTATGACTGAAGGAAAAGCCCTAAATATGATACCTGACATCAGGTATGGTGTAACTGTTTCATACAGGTGATGCGGGGTTATTTCCCATCCATTCTGGCTCTAGCTCAAGGACTCTTGCGTTCTTCAGACTGCTGTGTGGTGCCTTTCGGAGGTCACATGTACAAACAATCCTTCACTGCCTTTGACTCATACTGTCGGCAGGTAAGCAAAACCTCTTGTCATCACCTTACTAAAGCACTGCAGATTTATGGACACCAGCATTAATTCAAAGACTTGCATTGATGTCCAGTACATGTGCGTTTATTTTGTAGGAGGTGGTGGGATCTTTGGTCACACACGCATGCAGTGGTGTCAGCGGCGAGGTGGATGTGGCTCTCGAGCTGCTCTGTGAGCTGGTATCTCAGAGACCTGCAGAGATGAGCCAGTTCACAGTTTTTGTGAAGGTATGGTTACCTGCCTGGTTTATGACCATAATCCCTTTCTTTCATCAGTTTACTACAGGATTACCACAGTTATGCCACCCAAGGAATTATTTGTAAAATTGAATTTTCAGTTATAGAAAAATCATGAAAATGATTAAAGTCGTGGAAATGTTATACTGATATGTATATGTATGTATAGTATGTATGTATGAATGTGTGTTTTATTAGTAAAAAAAAATATATATATATATATATAATATAAATATAATATACACACACACACTCTGGCAGGGTATTCTGGACTACATGGACAACCTAACCTCCCAGCAGATCAGACAACTCTTCCACCTGCTCAGCCGTCTGGCGTTTGGACAGGAGCAGCACGGGGGACACATCCAGGTGAGAAACACACTGCTTCTTTAAGATATAGTACGTCATGTTTTTCATTTAAGAGATAATTGATTCAAAAATGTAAATTCTGTCAAATATCTACATGACCCCTACCAGGATGACATGCATATCGTCATCCGTAAGCAGCTGTCTAGCACGGTGCCCAAGTACAAGCGCATTGGTATTATTGGGGCAGTCATGATGGTGGGCAGTATGGGGGCCAGCAGGTAAACTCTTTACATTACGATGTTTCAGTTACACATTCTGTAGCTTTAATCTTTGATATTCACTTTTTTATCTTTTATTTTTTTATGTAGAAATAAACCTAATGGCTCTCAAGGTGGCACACTGCCCAATGAGACACACAGACAGGTGAGTGAGATGATCCATTGGTTTAGAGGTGCAGTAAGTGATTTCTGAGAAACGTGTTTGTAAGTGGATTGGACTGAGCACCACAACACACTTGTAGCAGTAGTGGACATATACAATCATCATGGGGGAGGAGAGAGAGCGAGCAAAAGTAAAAACATTACAAAAGAGAAAAGCTCAGGAATATCACTGGGAACAGAAGGGTTACGATCAGGCAAGAGCTTTAGGTCCTGCGTTAATTTTAGAAAAGCTTTCCAGCGCTGGAGAGACCTAATCGGGAAGGGCTGAAAACAAATGCTAAGGTTGCTTTGTTTCTGCTTCGTGTTCGTGCATTTTGGGGGCGAAGCAATAAAAGGAGGCGTGTGTTTGTTTGGGTTGATTTCAAATATCAACACTGTTTAAAAAAAATGTCACATGATCCTTCAGAATTCATTCTAGTGTGCTGATTTGGTGCTCGAAACATTTATAATTATTATCAGGATTCTTTGATGAATAGAAAGTTCAAAAGAACTAGCTGAAAAAAAACCCTTTGTGACATTATAAATGTCTTGCTTGCTTTCATTGTCATTTGTTACTGGCCAATGTACCACGTAATGTTTTGAGTGTTGTGGTGTGTGTAGGTGATGGCTCTGTTGGAGCTGGTACGCTCATGCAGTGAGAGTTCCCCAGAAGCTGCTGCTCTCTGTTATGATGAGCTGGCCAACCTGCTGCAAACCTGCAAACTGGACCCTCAAGTGCTGGTGTGTGTGGGTTACTGACTTCAATTAAGTTGTAGACAAAAAGTACAATTCATATGCATCTCTACATGACAAAAAGTTCTTTATAGTAAATTATTACATTAATCTCTCTGTGTTGGCCGTCACCCTCAGGCATGGATCGGGAAGAGTGTTTTAGAGGATTTTCAGGAAGACTTTGTTGTAGACCTTGGACCAGATATGTCAGGGTGAGTGACTCATTCAGGGCTCATAAAGACGGCACTTTTTATTGCATGATCAAATGAAAGCAATCAGCTGTTTTATTAATTTTTTTATATCTTAACTTTCTCATGACCCTTTGTGTGTGCGTGTCTCTCAGCCCGTTCGTGTTTCCTGCCTCTGTGATGTATAATTTGGACGAAGATGAGAGTCAGGGAGGAATCGCCATCAATCTACTGCCCCTTATGACTCAAGACCAGCAGCACAAAACAGACACAACCCAAACAGCTGGAGTCAAGAGAGAGAGGTCACTGCTAAATACTGTATACTGAACTCAGTGGAACAGTTTAATGCTTGTCATGCAACCTTTAACCAGCATCAGAGAAGTGTGATTATTAATCATTAAATTATTGAAATAGTATAACTCCCATAGGGTACATTTAAGTAAAAATTATGCACTACATAATTCCACAGACTTCAGTTACAAGCATGCATTATTATTGGTTGATGCCAACAATCCATACTGTGTCGATACAATCCATCTTTTTGTTTGTGTTATTTATCAGTGAAACTGTTAAAACACTGTTGGGATTTGAATCATTTATAATCCCTGCCATCCTCTGTTGTGCTATATTTTGGAATGCTGACCACAAGGCTTTGGCTCCGACACAATTTTACAATTTGAATGACTCTCTCATTCTCCTAGGCGTGTGTCACCTCTGTGTCTGTCCCCGTTTTTCCGCCTTCTGAGATTATGTGAAGAGGTGCAGCACCAGGGGGATCTGGAGGAGATTGATGCTCTACTAGGTCAGATACACCTATATCAAATCAGCGATAATATTTTCATCATTCTGTTCTAGAGTGTGGTTTGTCATGATCACTGCACAGAAGGAATTTATTAGACGCTTCTGCTTTTGATGATTATTTATATTAGGGCTGCACAATATAACATTTTAGCATCGATATCCTGATGTACGCATCTGTGATAGTCACATGTCAAGTATCGGGACTGTACTTGATACTTGACCACAGTTCGAAGCGCATGTGATTCTTGGACTGATTGCAAAGTTTAACCATCATAGAGTGAAAGTTGCCTGTCTGGGTGAATTATCCTCGTAAACTAAGTTGCTTATGGCTTACATGAACATAACCTATTGAGAAAGAAAATGGATCTGGATCATTATTTGGATACGTGCATTCGATCTTAAACTGACATAAGCTTAATATTCCTGCAGCTGTCTGTTTATTAATGTTAATCAAACCACAAAATACAAAGAGAAAATCACCTTTTGTAGCTATAACAAAAATTTATTAAGCTCGTTGACAATTTTTTCGTCATAATTTTCATCAACAACCTTTTTTCCTTCGGTTACATGTATTCAAGTAACAGTCGGTTGTGTAATGCTTAAATGCTCAGTTAATGCATTACAATTGAACTAAACTCATTAGATTTTAGGAGACTAAATCTACTGTAGACTAAAACTAAAAACAATTCAGGTGACTAAAATATGACTAAAACTAAATGTAATTTTAGTCAAAAATATATGACTAAAACTAAATCAAAATTTGCTGTCAAAATTAACACAGATTCCGTGAATGCAGTGTTATTTTTACAATTTGATTATTACATTTCTGTACCTAAATACTGTTAGAATTACCTGAAGAATCATTTGTATCTTTGTTCTATTGTATTTATCTATGCTTATCATTTATTTTCTGTGCATATTAAAATATAAACAAATACAATATTATTTTCTATGAAGATTCATTCGCCTACAAAACCACCCAAGTCATTCTACAATTATTAATTCTTCCTAAATAGAGCTATTCAAGTCGTCTGGTAAAATTGTTTTCATATTGCAATATATATCACAGAGAAACAAAATATATAAATTAGGGCTAAACGATATTAAGTTTGATTTAGATAAGTTTTGTGCTGTTGTAGGCTGTCCTCTGATCCTGACTGATATGGAGGTGGTGGAGAAGGTGGATTGTTTGTCTAAGGTTGAGAGGGAGTTCCTCTGTTCTCTGCTCTTTCACACCATCAACTGGTTCAGGGAGGTTAGTACACCCCTTCAGTACAACATAGTACTGAATTAATCGACTTCAGTAGTCATACCTTTTTTGTTATGTACTGAATGTATTCTAACATTATGCATGTCTGTTTATGAGTGTAGGTGGTGAATGCGTTTTGCAGGCAGAATGATCCTGAGATGAAATTGAAGGTTGTAACTCGTATTCAGAATATCACTTTCCTCCAGAGTTTACTGCAGACATGCTTGGCAGGTACCAGAGTCTTAGATATAATCTGTCAGTGCTTAAATTGTCAAATCATTCAATATATCACTTTTACATGTGCATTTCTCAGTATGTCTTATGCCAGGTTCAGACTACACAATACTCATATTGTGTATATTAATATTCAATACTAATATAAATTTTCATTTGGCGTTGGAACGCAAGAATCGAGTGATGTTAAAAATTAACAACAACCAACTGTGTTCTGTGATTCAACTAATCAAGTCTGTGATGCTTCACAAGTTCCCAAAAGAGTTCCATTTTTTTACGGCCCTTCACGACGGGTTCCATCACATCTGTAGAGCTGACCAATAGGAGCACAGAAGCTCTTCCGTACACCGCTTTCAAACATGGTGAAACAAAAGAGAGACTGTGGTATTGGTGCTGCTAGGTGGAATTATGCACTCAAGTTGTCTTTGAAGGATTGACAGCACATACTTTCCTCTTTGTGCAATTATGAAATGTGCTTTTCTGATGACAAGACAGCCAGGACAAAATACACTGCATTGGCCATCGTTTGTTAACGCTCTTCTGGAATTCAGTCGCTAGTTCCATCTTCTCGATGACACCATGCCATGACAAAGTGACTATCGTAACACAAATGTTGTGTAGTCTGGACCCGACATAAAAAAAAAAGATCTATACCTAATGCAATAATCTCTGTGAAGGTTAACATTGTTTTATTGTATACTGTGTTAGCTACACCAGGCTACACTCCTCCTCAGGCTAACTTTGATGGAGAGAGTGCTGAGGGGATGATACCCTCTTCTTCAATCGCTCCACCTAAGAAAGGAAAGAAAGGCAAGGCTGCTGGAGAAATCACCACACTTTACGTTTTGTACGTTTTGTATTTTGGGGTCAGTCCTTCACTGTTTGTGTGTGTTTAGAGTCATCTGGAAGGAAGAGGAAGGCCTCAGCAAGTAAGAACTCCTCAGGTGACAAGTCACAGCTGGAGGGAGCCGCAGAAGCAGAGGAGTCCCAACAGGTAACGATGAGATATACTATCTGTCCCTTAATCCAATGTATTGAGATTTTACTATGGTGTCACCTGAATTTTAAATTTCTTAACCTGTCAATTTCTTGTTATGGCAGGACCATCCAGAGAAAGAGAGTGAGAAGGAGAAAGAAAAGGATACCAAATCAGGGGTCAGTCTGTCTTCGTACTGGCCATTTTTCAGAGAGTTGGATGTTGAAGCTCTGAGCGTGCTGCAGTGTGGCCTTCTGTCCCGGACACTACTGGACACTGAGCTACATAGTAAGGTAAAGCAAGTCCGTTTGCTGGGGATTCTTAGTACAAGTACATACTTTAATTATAGACTAAATAATATAATTGCTTAATTTGTAGTTAAGGGAGGAAGTGCAGTTGGGCCCTGCTGAGCTGCTTTTCCTGCTGGAGGATATGTGGCGTAAATTGGACTTCAGTTTGGCTTCTGCTCCAGCCAAAAAGGTTCCATTTCTCAAAGTAGGAACACCGACACCAACTTGACAACAATTTACCTTGAGTTACATAGTAGAACATGTTCATGCACAACTTTGAAACAACAATCTAATTAAGTATTAAGATGTTGTCATAGTAATTAAAAATAATAAAACACTTTTAAATAACACTGTTAAATATAATCTTAAGCAAATCTCAGAATATTTGTTTTTATACTGTAAATTATAATGATAACGAAATTCACTTCATTTTGGGATCATTATAATGTTGTTAAATGTAATCTTGAACAAATCTCAAAATATTTATTTTTCATACTTTACATTATAATGATGCCTAAATGAAGTAAATTGTATATGAACAGTATAAAAAATATTATTTTGAGATTTGCTAAATGTGACATTTAACAGTATTATTATATTGTGTTAATATTATATTAAACTGATTGATTCTATTTTTGTGTGTCATTAAATAAAATGATTTTAAAGATTTTTAAAAGTCTTTAATGATGGCAGAAGTAATCTTAATGTAAAAAAAAAAAAAAATCGAAAGAACAATTAAATATTCAGTACTGATTAAAAAACAATATTGATAATCAATATGGTAATGAAATATTGTGTATCTTTGGTGTCTCTTCAGAGTAAGACAGACAGATCAGTGGGCTTTGCTCACTTGCAACAGAAAAATGCCAAAGAAATCGCCACCTGCTGCATTGAGCTGCTGCCCACACTCTGTACACACCTGGAGAACTGCCACAATCATTTTCAGGTACACGCACGTTTCCATTCACTGCCTTGTGTAAGAATTAGTGTGGTTTTATTACTCTAGTTGAACGTTTGTCCACACAGACTATGCTCTCTGAGAATCACGGTGTTGTTGATGCTCCTGGTGTGGACGTGAAGGAACAGCAGCTCTTGTGTTCAGCCTATCAGCTGCTACTGCAAATTTTTCACACCACGTTCAGCTGGTGAGCCCAGACTAGTTAGTTGTTAGTTGACTTTCCTGAAAACTACAAAACTGTCTGACCATCTTCATTCACCTGCTGTTCATATTCAGGTCCGGCTTTGCTGGTCTGGAGCATCGTGCTCTGCTGAAGAGTGCTCTAGGGGTCCTGGCTGGCCGGCTAAAAGAGGACGAGACAGATTTGACTTTAGATCAGCTCAGCAGGTGGGAACGTCAGTGCATGTGCTTCCTTATTTGCTGTTAGTGGAGGATTTGCAACCTAACCATCTGTATGTGCTGTTTTATATGCTCAGGCATGCTTTTGAGTACCTGCAGAACTTCAGAAGCACAGTGCCCAGCCTGAACACAGCCCTATGCCTGACCCAGCTGCTCATTGTGCTGTCCCAGTTTGGAGGATCAAACCACAGGAACTACAGAGAACAGATCAGTATGTTTCTGGTACTATATGCTGCATAATAGTGGTTGCTCTGTAATACATTCATTTTGAATGATACAATTTCCCCACAGCATCTCTGACAAGGAGTTTCCTCTGTCAGGAGTGGGTTACAGCGAGTGGAGAGAAGGAGCGAGGAAACAAATACAATGATGCTCTTCAAACTCTCCTCGGGTATGTTCCAAAAGTCAATGTTATTGTTAACTAAAACTGAAAATGATTCTCAGCTGTTGGCTCTTGGGGACCCGGGTTCGATTCTGGCCTGGGTCATGTCAAACGGCATTGAAACAATTATGGTATTAACACACATGGATACTGGACTGTATTAGTAATAGTAAGGGGAGAGAGAAGGAGTCAGTAAAATGATTTATATGCTTTGAGTCATTTATCCTCCCCTGATTAATTCCTGCATTATACAAGAAGACAAAATTAATTAAATAAAATATTCATGTAATCTTACAAATGTAATGTAATTATTATAGCAAGATGTTCTTTTACTAATTGAAATGTCAAATGATAATATTTATAATGTTACATAAATGATATCATGTTGGGGGAAAGAGATTAAAACTTTTACTCGGCAAGGATGCATTAAATTGATCAAAAGTGACAGTAAATACATTTATAATGTTACACATTATTCAAATAAATATTCTATTTCAAACAAGTGCTATTCTTTTGATAATAAATTTCTCTGCCGATACCGATAGCTGATGATTAAGAATGATATCTGCTAATACGGATAGTTGATTTTTTCTGAAGGAAAACAAATCTTTTTGCAAATAATGCTGCAGATTATACAGGGAACCCTCTCGTTTGGTACACTAATATTAGAGGTTACAATTAACAACAGAGGTATTATATTCATCTGCTATTTATCTTCAGATTTAATAATTACACTCAAATGAAAACTGATATGTTTGTATGCTTTCAGGTAATTTTCACTAGCACTTCATGGCAAATTTATGACAAATTTATTCAAACAAACTATTTGAATTATTATAGCTAACTAACGAACTTTGAACATTGGATAACTTTAATGCAACGTTGACATATTGTTCACAAACTGTTTAACTGCGATTTAAACAGATTGAGTGATTTACATGAGACATGATACGGATTTCAGAAAGTTGTACTGTATCTTTCAACATACCTTCTGATATTCATGCACGGTTTTCTAAATATAGGCCTAACTTGAAAGAAAAGACTAGCCGCTTGAACTTCAAAATGCCATGTGATAAAATGGGCAGAATGGCCGATGTCCAATAGTTAAAATAATCGCTTTTATCGTCCGATACTGATTATAGGCGATACACTGGTGCATCTCTAGTTATAACGGTTCTATATATAGAGGCAGATCAAAAATATTTCTGAGCATGTTTCTATAATTTTGTTTTTCCTCTCTAGTATTTATCTGGAGCACGCTGAGGATGTTCTGAAGGCGGTGGAGGAAATAGCAGGTGAGGGGGTTCCAGAGCTGTTGAATGGTGCTAAAGACGCTAGCTCACGCAGTTGGCCAACACTCAGCAGGTACAGCAGCTTCAAAAACAAAAGTATTTGTGTAATTGTAAGGGATAAATAAATATAAATTTTAATCAATATAAATTATTTACCAAATATTTATGACCACTTAATGTTCGACCAATCAGAATCTTCCATAGAGCTGTGTAATAAATGCAAATATCTATTCTTTATTTGCTGCAGGCTGACATTCCTGGTGTACTACAAGAGCATGATGGGAGAGCTAGAGAGAGCTGTGCGCAAGATTCCTCCCAGCAAACAGACGGATAATCAAGAGGTGCGCGTTTGTTTGTTGTGTGGGTGTAGATATTATTTCAAAGTGCCCCATTATGCTTTTTCCGGATATTACCTTTAATGCAGTGCTTAAAGTGGAGGTAGAAAGCACACCCCCTCGGTTGAAATCGCACTTCGGGGTTGGTTGTCTCCCTCGTTTGCAAGGCCGTAGTTTTGGTTTGAACTGTTTAACGGGGTCCCAGGGCATGCTCTCTCATGAAGTTTATTTATTTATTTATTTGTTTGTTTTGTTATCATCCACACATGCAAAGTTGGTTGATAACATATCTGCAATAAAGTGATAGCCTAGTAACAGTCTGTTGTTTACAAAGTGCCATGGGAAGTTGGGAAAACCAATTGTTCAGTCAATAATTCAATTCAATGATTCTCTTGATTCTAACTTGTACCTGGGCTTATGAAAAAGTAACATAGGTCTTGTAAATGTTTAACTGTAGTATTTGTTACAATAAGGGTATAATTATAGGCAAGACAATTGATGGCTCCTCATTACCATGCTAAGGCCAATGTTAACTTTTCTTTCTTTTTCTTTTTTTTGTATCTATAGCATTTGTTATGAAAAATAGCAACACATTTAGAAACTATAGCTAGTAGATATAACGTGTTATGTAACCGTTATATAAATCTTTAGTTAAAAATATAAATTCTACAACAAGTTAGTCAATTTACCACAATAAATACATTAGAATGTGTTATGTTCTAGTAAAAATGGTTTCTAATTTATGTTGGTTAAAGATTTTCACCATATTTTTAATTTATGTGGATGTTTTAGATAATGTTTGAATTTCTTCATAGCGCTTTACTTCATTCTCATGACAAATGGAGTTATTGTCTCCCAAAAGAAAACCAATTCTGTCAGTCAGTAATTCCAGTCTTCCAATTTGTAACTAATTTGCATAATGCCAGCCTATGGTCTTCATTGGCTGCCCACGAACAATGTCTACTTTGACCCGATCTCAAACACTGCAGTTGTAGCTGAGGTTTGGTTTGATTTTGGTTTGGTTAGCAAATCTACTTTGCATGCACTTCCAAAGGATGAGGACTCTGGTTTGAATTGATACAGTAAATTGACACTCGAATTGACACTGTGTATACAAGAGCTGAGGAAGCCTCTGGAGTTGAAATTAAGATATGGTAATGACCGTTTCGTTCACGACACACACTGTGTTTAGTGGTAGACCACTCACAACAGACTGGGCCAACTGACCATTCAGAGCAGAGTAGGTTCTCAGAAAGGAGGGGTATGTATAGAAAACTATTGTTGGAGACCTCCAAAACAAAATTAGGAACCTTTAAAATAGCATAATAGGGGCACTTTAATTATTTTTTGAGATGTAGAGCAAGTGTGTAGTGTCGCTCTCAAGCTAATGACCTAAATCTATTCAGGTGCAGAGCGAGAAGCTCTTAACTTGGAATCTGGCCGTGCGTGACTTCCACATCCTCATAAATCTGGTCAAGGTACAGAGTCTTTCACGTCTTTCCTGTGCTCTGTGTGCACCAGTGTCCACATTTATGGCTCTGTTAAAGCCTCTGTTACACAGCTGTGTGATGGTAACCTGTAAGATGTTCTTCCGTTTGTTTTGCACAGATCTTTGACAGCAGACCTGTACTCACTGTGTGTTTAAAGGTGAGAAATATTTGCACACACAATGTATGTTTATGAAGATAATGTCATTCACCACATTGTTTTCACTTTTTTCACTTTTTCAGTACGGTCGTCTTTTTCTGGAGTCGTTCCTCAAGCTTGGAATGCCTCTGCTTGACTACAGTTTTAAAAAACACAAGGTATTTCTGTCTCTACATTTAAACGTCTGTGTAATCTTGCATCTTGCGTAGAATCAAGAGCTTTCAAACACAGAAACTACCAGTTTAATAAAGTGAGATTTTGATCATTGCACTGATGGATCTTCTCAGGAGGATGTCCAGAGTCTACTGAAGACCTTCCAGCTCAGTACTAGACAACTCCACCACATGTGTGGCCACTCAAAGGTGAACAACTGCATCATCTGTGCATGGTGGTCTGTGGAGCTAGACTGGGATTAAATATTTAAATTATAATCACTTCTTTACTGTTCTCAGATTAGGCAAGATACAGGTCTGACCAATCACGTTCCAGCCTTGAAAAAATGTCTGGAGCAGTTTGTGTATCGTGTGAAAGCCATGCTCACCCTTAACCACTGCCAGGAAGCCTTCTGGCTGGGGAACCTGAAGAACAGAGACTTAAAGGTGAGATTTTAAACTCGAGCAAAAAGATCAAGATGGACAATTCTTATTGTTTTATGGAATATTGCAGTGCCTATTATCCCTGCATTATTATTTTTAATTCATGTGCCCTCGTAATCTTTAATCAAAATAACTTCCCTGGTGCGAGGACAACCTGTTACTCACATGAGATTGCAGGAATCTGTTCCTGATGGACAAAATCAAGTCCCGCTTTACATTTTTTTGGAGAATACTTAACCCCAGGTTATCGTCGTTCTAAACCCCGCTTTAATTTCACACTTGTAATTTAGAAGTGGGGTTTGCACCGGTTTTTAGCCAGGGTTATGAAACCTTGCTCCAGAAAAAATATTATTAATAAACATTAAGATTTATTTACAAGACACATTTAAAGCTTATATAAAAATACATTGTATTAAGGTTTATAATTTGCATAATAGCTTTAAATTATAAAGCTATAATGTAAGTGCACAGTGTAGCATGTATAGATAACAGAGATTCAAACAATTTTTTTTTTTTTTTTTTTGCAGGGTGAAGAGATTCTCTCACAAAGGTCACAGGCAGCTAATGAAGAGGAGGAGGAAGAGTCCTCTCAGTTGCAGAGTGAAGTGGAGGTATAATGACCGGTTGACTTGCTGTAATGCAGTATACTGCATTCAAAATTGAAGACTGGAGTAACGATGGAGTAATCACGTGGTATCAAGATGCAGTGTCACATGATCCTTCAGAAATCATTCTAATATTCTGATTCGCTGCTCAACAAACATTTCTTATTATCAACGTTGATAATTGAACTAATTTCTTGTACCACATTAACATATTCATCACCTGCTCACCAGCAGCATTTAGTTATGCGTTGTCATGTAATTCACAAAAGCAAATATACAGCATGCCGCCTGGAGGTCTATAATTGCTTCAGTAGGCTGTAATGAATTTTGCATTGCTTGTTTTGGGAGTTTAATTTCCTCGTGAGATCTTTTATGAGACATTTTGTCATGTCTTTCATTTCTTGATGCTTAATTCAATCTGTTTTGACACAGGAGAGTGACTCTGATGAGAGGACCAATGGACAGGAAGAAGTGGAGGAATCAGATGAATCAGACTGAAAAATGCATGCATTGCTGTACACTATTGTTTCTTTATTCCTTCAAAATATTATTCAGAATTATCTAATATTAAATGGAAAATATAAATAAAAAGTACTTTCATTAAAGCTGTGATGTTCACTGATAACTAATCAAGTGGTTTTCTCGAGCAGCTCGCTAATTGTGTTTGCATGGTTTAAGATGCTAATTTGTTTGTTTTTCATTTTTCAATACAAATGTTAATAATAAATTAATGTCAATTACCTTCATTTAGACCTTAAAAGTGTTTTATGTGTTTTTGTTGTTGTTGTTTTTTTATACAGTGTTTTAAGTGTTTTATGTATGTTCTTGTTCAACAGGAAGACATTTGACTGTATGAGAGGAATGTTGACAATTCCAGTTAACATAATTTCAATAAACACCCTTAAATAAGCCTTAACTCATGTGTTAGCTCAGGGGTTTTCAATATTTAAGATCTCACTGACCGCCATCCTAAAATGTATAAGGCATTTTATAAACCTCAATTTATACAAAATCATAAGTCTAACAATTATGTTTAGTTATATTTATTATATATTTTGTTCTACTCAATGTAGTAATGTATTACAGGTCCTTCTCAAAAAATTAGCATATTGTGATTAAAGTTCATTATTTTCCATAATGTAATGATAAAAATTAAACTTTCATATATTTTAGATTCATTGCACACCAACTGAAATATTTAAAAAAATTTAGCATATCATGAAAAGGTTCTCTAAACGAGCTATTAACCTAATCATCTGAATCAACTAATTAACTCTAAACACCTGCAAAAGATTCCTGAGGCTTTTAAAAACTCCCAGCCTGGTTCATTACTCAAAACCGCAATCATGGGTAAGACTGCCGACCTGACTGCTGTCCAGAAGGCCATCATTGACACCCTCAAGCGAGAGGGTAAGACACAGAAAGACATTTCTGAACGAATAGGCTGTTCCCAGAGTGCTGTATCAAGGCACCTCAGTGGGAAGTAAAAAGTGTGGCAAAACACGCTGCACAACGAGTAGAGGTGACGGGACCCTGAGGAAGATTGTGGAGAAAGACCGATTCCAGACCTTGGGGACCTCGAAAGCAGTGGACTGAGTCTGGAGTAGAAACATCCAGAGCCACTGTGCACAGGCGAGTGCAGGAAATGGGCTACAGGTGCCGCATTCCCCAGGTCAAGCCACTTTTGAACCTGAAACCGATGGCAGAAGCGCCTAACCTGGACTACAGAGAAGCAGCACTGGACTGTCGCTCAAATTTTGCATGTCATTCGAAATCAAGGTGCCAAAGTCTGGAGGAAGACTGGGGAGAAGGAAATGCCAAAGTGCCTGAAGTCCAGTGTCAAGTACCCACAGTCAGTGATGGTCTGGGGTGCCATGTCAGCTGCTGGTGTGGGTCCACTGTGTTTTATCAAGGGCAGGGTCAATGCAGCTAGCTATTAGGAGATTTTGGAGCACTTCATGCTTCCATCGGCTGAATAACGTTTAAGGAGATGATTTTGTTTTTCAGCACGACCTGGCACCTGCTCACAGTGCCAAAACCACTGGTAAATGGTTTACTGATCATGGTATTACTGTGCTCAATTGGCCTGCCAACTCTCCTGACCTGAACCCCATAGAGAATCTGTGGGATATTGTGAAGAGAAAGTTGAGAGACGCAAGACCCAACACTCTGGATGAGCTTAAGGCCGCTATCGAAGCATCCTGGGCCTCCATAACACCTCAGCAGTGCCACAGGCTGATTGCCTCCATGCCACGCCGCATTGAAGCAGTCATTTCTGCAAAAGGATTCCCGACCAAGTATTGAGTGTATAACTGAACATAATTATTTGAAGGTTGACTTTTTGTTGTATTAAAAACACTTTTTTTTAGATTTTCATGATCCGATGGGGTCTTCATGAGCTTTCATGAGCTGTATGCCAAAATCATCAGTATTAAAACAATAAAAGACCTGAAATATTTCAGTTGGTGTGCAATGAATCTAAAATATATGAAAGTTTAATTTTTATCATTACATTATGGAAAATAATGAACTTTTATCACAATATGCAATTTTTTTAGAAGGACCTGTATTTCTTCCTTATTCAGATTTTTTAAAATTTATTTTTTTTAAATCTAATTTAATAGATTAATAAGTGATATTTTTAATCACATTTTTATTTATTAAGATCTAATTCATTGCTTTACTCATTTAATCCAATTATTATTATTAATTTTCTTTCACAGTTTTTTTTTTTTTCTAAACGAACTCCCTGTCACTCTCTTGCGGACCCCAGTTTGAAACCCCCCGTGTTAGCTGACCACGTACAATCACTGAGTCAAAAGAATCACTGAGTCTTTTAAAAATCGATCTGTTTGAAAGAACCGTTTTACGCGATTCGGACACGGACTTTTTGGTTGGCTCGTTCCAAGTCATCCCTCTGACTCATAGTCACATGGTGGAACCAGGAAGCAATGCGTTCCATGTTTCTGTGCAGAGGATAAACAAACGCTCAGCTGTGTCAATAAAACTAAAAGACGGGTGTAAACTGACCTCGCAGTGAAGCATCGATACTGTAACATCTGCAGAGCGATACGGATGCAAACAAACAGGAAAACTGAGGGATTGTTTTTTCGAGTGCCATCACAGTAACGTTAACGTTAATTGAAAATTATTCATACACATTGAGCTTTTCTGTGCTTGGTTTTCTGACAGCCGGGCAAAAATGTCTGACTTTGTCATTTTACTGCTGATTCTTTTTTTGGTCGTTTGTCTTATCTCAACTCTGGTGGGCTTCGTTTTTTACACCGGTCTTTTTTCTGAAGTCGTGATTCGGACTGGATCTCCTCCGGTGAAAAACATCACGATTGCATACAAGTTCAGAAAAGGATCTTACAAGGATAGCGGAGCTGCTTTTACGGAGAGCTGCAGTATTGGACCGAAGCTGTCCTCTGTCGGTGTGTTTTACGATGATCCCAGTCAGGTCTGTAGCTCACTTCTTTATAATTCACTGATTCTTGAGGTAACTTCACCTGCCGTGTTTTTAAAACAACAACATTACCACTTTAAAATGAATATGTGGTGATTAATGGGATGTTCTCAACACAAATTAGTCATTTAATTCTATTTTTACGTTTTCTTTGATTTTTACCCCAAAATGGTGACGTCACGCTACCGTTTACAACCCATAAACCACCTGTCATCAGGTCCAAAACTCCCCTAAGTTCACCTAAATATACAAATGTTGTCATCATTTACTCACCCTCAAGTTGTTCCAAACCTGTAAGAATTTCTTTGTTCTGCTGAACACAAAATAAGATATTTTGAAGAATGTCAACCAAACAGTTGATGACCCCATTGACATTCATAGTATTTTTTTTTCCCTACTATGGAAGTCAATGGGCTGGTCCATCAACTGTTTTGTTCCCCATATTATTTTGTACTCAGCAGAAGAAAGAAATTCATACAGGTTTGGAACAACCTGAGGGTGAGTAAATGATGACAGGATTTTCATTTTTGGGTGAACTATCCCTTTGAGGCTGTGATAAAAATACATCTCTTGTAATATACATTACATCTATTTGTCGTTGTCGTCTTGTGACACTTTAATCATATTTTTATCCCTATACCTGTCATGGTATAGGGATGCAATGAAAAGTTAATACAATGGTGATTTGATATACTGAATAATTAATATAATGCTACACCAAGGTTAAATAGAAACAACAGTATTACCATGGTGGTGCATTTAATTATTTGAGGGATATTGTTACACGTGTTATTGTTAACTTTGCAAAACAGCAGTTTTTGAAAGGTGTTTGGCTTGGTTTGTTTCTTTAGTTTTATTAAGTCTTACTAGTGTGGTCCAAAACTTTAGTGAGCTGCCTGCTAAACATTTTGCCCACTTGGTTTTGACATGCAGGCTCATGAGAATAAAGCCTCAAGCATGTTATTCTAATTTTATTTAAATGTAAATATGATTCACTACAGTAAACAATGTTTTCAAGACTGGCTCGCTGAGGTGTTTCCATCAGTTGACTTCATAGCCACCCACAATGCAAAGCAAAATCTGCTTTAACACTAAACGTCTGGTCTTTCTCTAACATTATGTACCATATCTATCATCATATCCTAGTATTCAGTGTATCTATAAGTATAAATTAGTATAACATGCTGTGCATGGCTCTGAAGGTGAAGGAGGAACAAACTGGATAAAGGGATTTGAGACGGTCTTGATACTCATCCTCATACTCTGAGAACTAAGAGAATGGATTGAATTTGCCCTTCTCAGCAGAAAGCCAAAGAACTACAGCATGTAAAATATGCAAGATGTCTCAGCAGATAATAGATGAATATTTAAATCCGAGCAGGTCATGCCAGTAGACTCCCTGGATGGCTGTAATTGTAACGGATCTAGGTTGCACAGTATTAGGGGTGTGCGATATATCGTCTGCGATAATATCGTAATTGTTGTTTTAACGATGTGGGATCCGACATTATCGAGTATATCCCTCACACACACCCAGAGATTGCACGCACACCCTACGTGATGTAGTGTTTTTTTTTGTGATGCAGTTTGTTGATTAGACTAATGCTGGTGCGCATTTCGCTTTCCGCTTTCAATGCGTGCATCGTGCTATATTTATACCATATAATATAGTTAATGTGATATTGATTTTATACAAGTTTACTAAACAAGAAGTTAATATTAAGTGACTTACATTTTAGACTTCCATATTGCCTATTTTTGCTTTATTTCGCCACCGAAAAATTGTTCAAAACAAACACACAGCACTGTAACTGCGTCTCTGAGCAACACACAGCGATGTTTTCATATTGAACGAATCAGCTTTTTGAACGAATCAATTGAATCTCAATGACTCGCTCATTAAACGTGACTTGCTGCCACCTACTGGCGGTTTGAATTTCACAGTTAAAGTATCTTTTCATGTTTGATATAATTTCAAATATCAATATTATTCAACATTTTGATTTAAACATCAAACATTATTTATGCATAACTGCAGGATATTAATTTATAAATGATCTAAATGCCACTTCAGATGCAGCTTTTGTTTCCTCTGCACTGCAAAGATACATTTTGTTGATACAATTATTATTTAATTTGATGGTAACAGCCAATTGTGTCTTATAATAATTTATTTTTATTAATTTTATGAAATTGACACAAAAGAAAAAAAAATGTATCAAGGTAAAAAATATTATTTCTGTCACTTCTGTGAACTGACCACCACACAGAATATGAAGAATATCATAAACTTTCATAAAAAAGGAGTCAGGTGACCATTGGCAGCCCTACACCTGCCAAAGTACCAGCACAAAAACACACTCAGCAAAATATCGTCCAATTATCGTTATCGAGAAAATCCCAGAAAATATCGAGATATCTTTTTGTCAATATCGCACACCCCTACACAGTATACAGTAATTGTGCATAAGTAGTATAAAGTTGGGCATTGGAAATTAAAAAGTTGAGTGGTAACCACTTTGTTTTATTTTGTGCAACATGACTGTCAATCGCTGGCATACATGTAGGAATGACTGGGAACCTCCCACTTGTCCCATATTTTTTTTAACCATACCTGTGTGGTGCTTATTTGTTCTTCTTTTCAGTATATCTTGGACCAGGTGGAGTTATTGCACAATATTAATCACTGATAGGAGTTTCATTAGCATTAGCCCGATCATGTTCTGTTCTGTTCTGTATGCATTTCTCTCCTTCTTGACCCAACTTCATGAACTGGGGCCTCATTTATAAAATGCTTATATGATCGGATTTCATCCAAAAATATGTGGATTTCATCCCACATCAAAAGTGAGGAACAAATTAGGATTTATAAAAGCAGAAACTGACTCTTATCCAACTGAAGAGCTTGCATTGAAACTTTTTGCACTCATATACCTGTAATTACAATAATCCAAGATCAATAATGAAAACGCAATCTCTCAGTATGCATTATTTAGTAATTTTGATTCAAGAGTTTAAGGGCACATACATTAAAAAAAGAAAGATGTGCACTGATAAATCCTTTATAATAAATCCTGCAATATTCCTTAGAAAAAAAACTAAACCTGTCCATTTTGATTTGATGGTGACTGAGCGTGAGTTGCCTATCCAGTTTATACCTTATTGGACAGACACGTGGATATTTGTCATGCATCTTAGAATAGAAAAAGGAAAAAATGAAACATTTTCTTACGCTTCTGCATTCAACACAGGGCCAATTGAAACCATATGGTGATGTGGCTGTGAGTAATGTGGGTAAAAAAAGACACAAATTATGAAGTGAATGCCAGGCTGGCATAAAAAGACCGTATTAATGGCCATGATATTGGCTGAAGTAAGTTAGGAATATATTACACCATGACCAGTACCAAGAAAAACTGATGATTTGTGACATTAACAAAAAATATGAAGTGCACTGCTATAACCATCTGGTACTTCACTCTTTTGTGGTACTGCCATAGGATTTTTGTTAGTATAAAATGAGACATGACATGAAAATGATAAATTATATGTTTCTTTTCCGGAGAGCTAGATTAGAGGGTTGTTTCACCCAAAATTAACATTTGTCATTATTTATGTGCCCTTATTTTTTTCTAAACCATATCATTTTCTTTCTTCCATTGAACACAAAAGGAGAAATTGAGCAGGATGTCTGAGCTGCACTCTTCCATCAAAGTGAATGGGGAAAAGCACCTTAAAGGCATAATAAAAGTATATAGTCTTCTGAAGTGATAGCTTTTGTGCGAGGAAAACAGCTTTTTGTGTGAATTTGTGTCTCTTCTTCTCTGGCGGCTAACGGCCTGTTCGTCTGTGGTGGTGCGCGGTCGTCGCGTCGGACGGCCTCTGCTTCATTACTTTCTAGTGATGTGACTTAAAAAATAATATATGATGGGGTGTCTTCTTTTGGTACCCCCTCAGCACTTAGTGCCCTACACGCAGCTCGTGGTGGGAGCAGTGGCGCTGCAAATGATACTGCCGGTCAATTTAATGGCCCAATGGAAAATCATGAAAACCAAGACATTTTCATCACTTTTCAAAACAGCCAGGACGGCCAAGACAGGACTTGAAAATAGGACATGTCCTGGGAAAACAGGATGTTTGGTCACCCTAATGTAAACAGCGAATCCGGCACGCAACTGGCTTTTAAAGGGAATGGGAGATCGGATTGGTTTATTGCCTAAAACGAACCCATAACTCACAACCCTTTTGGACCATGCATCTGGCGTGCCGACAGTTTTTTTCCGTCATTAAACTAGCAAAAATGGATTCGGACACACCCTATGTGCACCTGCAGCCATGGGCTCAGATCGTTAAAATAGGGCCCTTAATCTAGCGTGACAGCCGAAGTCACCATTCACTTTCACATATGGAATTGAGCAGCTTGGACATCTACTTTTGTGTTCCACAGATGAAAGAAAGTCCTATGGCTTTCAAAAGATGTGAGGTGAGTAAATGATAATGGAATTTTCATATTTTGGGTGAACTATTCTGATTTTTGCACTGCTAAATCTAATGGAAATGCATAACAAAAGCTCAGCACAACATAAGGGTGTTTCCTCAGTGCTGCATAAACTGCCACGTTTACTAAACTGCTTACTTGGCTTAAGCGAATCCCTGTGTTTCAATGGAAATTGTTAAAGCAGGTCATGCATTTTGGAAATCAGTACAGTCGTTCCTTAACCACTAGATGGCGGCACTCTATAAATAACGAAACTTGCATCAAAACTGGTCAGTTCAGGACTATAGTTAAGGAAGTCTTACATTTGCAGGGCTATTACTTTTAGCATTAGTATTTAGTCTGAATACATTTTGGAGCCATGTGTATAAAACAAAACGATTAATTTAATTGTTACTTGGTTAATAATAAATTCCCTTGTTTATGTTTGGGGAAAACTGTAATAGACATTTAAAGTGGATTGTTTTTAATTTTAATAATTATTTTTTCTTCATTTTTTTGTTCTTTGTTATGTACATTAGGGTTTTATGTTACATGTTATGTTGTAAAAATATGTTTATTGCATTATTTTTGTTTCATGTAAGTTACCATGATGGTGTTTTGTGTGCATGACACTTGGTTTTCCAGTACAAATATCTAAACATTCATAAATTAAGATAAATTTTCTTGTGAAGTGAAGTAATGTAAGTTAAGTCTTGTGCTTTCTCTTTACCCCCCTAGGTTATATGGTGGTTGTCAGTATATGTTAAAAGTACAATTTTAGTAGCATCATGGCCTTGCTAATTTATCAGAAAAAGTGCTTTTGGATTTGGTTTATATTTTTCTCCCAAGTTAAAAATAAGATTTAGCTATTGTTTTCTACCATTCTCAAGGCCAGGATTTGAAATCAGAAAACACGTCCCTTAACATGCGTCATCATCATGTACTCAAGGTCAAGGCAGTGAATTCTGAAGATCTCATGTCTGTCCATCAATCACAAAAGCGATATATATTGCTATTGTTGGATAAAGATGTCGAGTAAGACATGTAAAGAAACTTTACCTCCAAAAACTTTGCATAGCCTTCCTAAAATGTCTGAGCATTTGAAAAATAAAGTTTTCGTTTGTTCCTTATATTTTACAATGGATTGTTTTGTGAATTATTCTGAACATGTCTCCAGATTTTTTAAAATATCTTTTATTGAAAGATATGACAGTGCCAAGCATTTTGTCCTTGGAGGCAATGCAGGAAAGTAGCCTACATTTATATTCAATGGACCACTGGACACAACAAAGCAAACGTTCAAAATCAATTTGTCCTTGGTCAGAAGCATAGCGCAAGCTTTTGGAGTACATCAGAAATAGAAGGCATCAGTTTATCGTCAGGGCTTTGTCGTGTCACCACATCCTGTAGACAGTGTTTAAAGCAATACACTGACTTTTTGGGACTTTAGCTTTTTCACTGTATCCACCTTATTCACCGGAATGAGAGTGTAGTTCCTAGCCATATTGGTATAGACATTTTTTTTCATTTTCCATGAGTCTTAGTACACAATGCAACATCACAACATGTAAATAGGAAAATGTTGGCATTATTTTGTCACTTATTGAGCAGTAGGCTAGATGGAGCCGTTTACCTCCAGTCTTTGTGCTAAGCTAGGCTAGCGGTGGGTGCGTCAGACAGAGTTAATGGACGCATGAAGATGAGAATGGTATGTATGGACTTATTAACTCAGGGGGATACGGTGAATAAGCTAAAGTCGCAAAAATTCTACATGTTTTTTTAAATATTGGATCTTTTTTTGGCTCTTTTTCTCCTAACCTTGAGAAACATAATATAAAAATCTGAAACTGCATTTCATGACGCCTTTAAAATTTACAGGTTATTCTGTTACCATTCATGCAGTTGGTGATTTTGTTCTTGGCTATTCTACCTCAAAGCCTGATAAAGGTCTGTAATGCTGCTCTACAGTACTTAGGCTACTTTCCCAGCTGTATAATAGAGTCCTGTGCAGGGGTGGCATACGAGGGGAGGGGATTCGCTGGGTTTATTGTTTTTGTATTGAGAGGGTGACAGGGTTGGGGTTTTTGATTGGCACTCTCACCTTTTAGTGTCCAGCCACTGTCTCCCCTAAAGCCAATTAGCTTCAGATCTGACTATGATAGGTTGTTAGCGCTCTCTGAGGTCGCTGTCCGATTTTAATTGGCATAGCCTAATGCTCTGTGCTTATTAGCATGCTCAACTCTCCTACGGGAGGCAGAGGTTGATATGGTCTGTTTCAGAAGGTCAGCTACCAGCGGAGCTAAAGTGTTTGAGCTTGACAGGGTACAATAGAGGAATTTACACATTAGTGAGGGAGGTTGCTTTTGAAAGATGCTGATAATTCCATGCATGTCAGTGGCAATGGAAAACATCTGATTTATCTTTAGCATGATAGTTTTGGTGTTTCATATTCTACACACAATTTATATTTATATACAGTGCAAGGGAGTCACTTGCACAGCATCTTTACCTCATGAGCTTAACACAGCTGCATCATCCACAGAAATGACAGTAAAAATTCAGTATTTTCAGAGATGGGCAGCCGCAGTAGCGTTGCTAGAAGTCAAACTCACCAAGGCTGCATTTATTTGAGGAAAATTACAATAAAAACACTAATATTGTGAAATACTATTAATTAAAAATCTTTTTTTAAATCGTTTTATAGTGTACATTATTTCTATGAATTTTCATCAGCCATTACTCAGTTGCCAAGAAATCATCAGAAAGCATGGGCTCCCTGACTGGACTGTGGTTATACACCCCAATATGCAACAAACTGCGATGCACTGTGTATTCTGACACCTTTCTATCAGACAGCTTTAACTTCTTAAGAAATTTGTGCTACAGTAGCTCGTCTGTTTGATCGGACCACACGCCCTTCGCTCTCCACGTGCATCAATGAGCCTTGGCCGCTGTTGCCTGTTCACCACTGTCCCTTCCTTTGACCACTTTTGATAGATACTGACCACTGTAGACCGAGAACACCCCATATGAGCTGCAGTTTTGGAGATGCTCTGACCCAGTCGTCTAGCCATCACAATTTGGCCCTTGTCAAACTCGCTCAAATCCTTAAGCTTGCCCATTTTTCTTGCTTCTAACACATTGACTTTGAGGACAAAATGTTCACTTGCTGCCTAATATATCCCACCCACTAACAGGTGCCCGTGATGAAGAGATAATCAGTGTTATTCACTTCACCCTTCATAATGTTATGCCTGATCAGTTTATGTGCACTGAAAAGGAATGTTAAGAGAGTAAATGTGGTCAGTTTTCACGTTGAATGGTCTTATTTTTGACTCAAGTTATGATTTGTGACTCATGTATTATGAGACGGGGAGGAACCTTAGAGGTGAGACAACTTTGACTTTAATCCTTTATCCTGCGTTTGAACTCTCATTTTCAGTCACCTTCATTAATGCCAGTTGGCCTTCTGATGTACCAGCATTAAACCAGCTTATTTATGACGGTTTATAAATGGAAGAGCTTATTCTCTTTGGGTGGTTCATTCATCCCAGGTGTCTGTACATTCAGGGCTGATTGGAGAGGGTGCATTTCTATTTTTATGCTGCAGTCAAAGTGAATTAGTTGTTACTTCTATGGAACACAGACTTGATTAACACTCCACAGAACCTCCACAAACACTGAATCAATAATGGAAGTTAATGGAAGAAGCAAAGAGCTGCCATTTAAAACTGGCCTACTTTGTCCAAAGTTAATCAATTAAATCAGCGAATGAATAAAAATCCTTTATAGCTATTTCACAGCACATCAAGTCCACATCAAATACTCTCTTCTATTCGTTCATCTTCAAAACTAAAATCACTCTGAGATGTCTTTATTGTTCTCTATTCTGTTTTGTAGGTCAAAGAATTCTTCACAGTCAAACATTGAAATCTCTTTATGATATCTGCTTAGGACATGATGTCAGCAGTATCCTCTAACTCTCTCTCTGAGCAGTTGTGCCGCTTCTGAGCATCTCTGTTTATCACATTTGAACCACTGCTGTTTCAGTCATCAAAGCGCTGCTTTTTACTCAATTTCAAGACAATTAGTTTCAAACTTCAAATCGCTTGCTGAGAGCAGTGTTCCCATTTTTATCCATAACCCGCAGGTTCTGAGGACTATGATAGTTTTGCGAAGTAAAGAGTTAGTTATTTATTGAACATCTGTCAGTATTCACTGAAAAACTGCTTTGCATGTACACTAGCTTTCAAAAGTTTGGTTTTACAATGTTAGTGAAAGAAGTATCTAACACTCACAAAGGATGCATTTATTGAATCAGAAATACAGTAAAAACAGTAAAATTGTGAAATATTATTGCAATTTAATATAACTATTTTCTCCTTTAATATATTTTAAAATATAATTTGTTCCTGTGACGGTATAGCTGAATTTTCAGTATCATTACTCCAGTATTCAGTGTCACATGATACATGAAATCTAAAATGCTGGTATTTCTTATTGTTATTAATGTTGAAAACTCTTAATATTTTTGTGGAAACCGTGATGCCTTTTTTTCATTCACAGGATTCTTTGATTAAATAGAAAGTTCAAAAGAAATAGATTTAAAAAAAAAAGTGTAACAGTTTAATGGCAACTTTGCTAAATAAATGTATTAAAAAATAAAAATGTCTTAAAATTCTTACTGAAACTTTTTAACGGTAGTGCATATATCTCCTAAGGGTGCTTTCACATCTGTTTGATTAATTTGGTCTGGACCAAGGGCAAAAAATTGTGTTCACACGTGGCATGTTTGGTTTGATTAAAATGAACCCTGGTGCAATTGTCCTGTTAGTGCGGTTCATTTGAATTAGTGTGAATGCTGCCATCCGAACCCTGGTGTATACCAAACAAGCGGACTAAGACAACTGTAAAGATGGGTCTCAGTCTGCTTCCAAATGAACTCTGCTGCGGGTTGAATGATTTATGAACGCAACAACTGACCAAAAACTTGTAAACAAACCAAAAACATGAAGATGCAGCCTTAAAAGGTGCGATTGTCCTGCTAGTGTGGTTCATTTGAAAAAGTGTGAATGCTCCCATCCGAACCCTGGTGTGCACCAAACAACGATTCAAACTCCAGCATAAAGAATAAGAACAGTGAATGCAATTCTAGGTCTAGCTGGGAAATAATCATTTTGGGACTATTTGCAAACAATTTTCTGATCTGCAAAGATGTTCAATGATTGTACATTAAGAGCAGGGATGTTTGTATGCATTTTGTTATGTGATTTCACGGGAAAGAATAGTCTCCGCAATGGCATAGCGATAGATTTAAGCTTTTGTCTGTGTGAAGAAAAAAATCTCACTCATTTTGATATTGACGAGCGCTGTTAGACCACTGAGGCAGACCAGACTAAAAATGTAACTTTTAAACCTTGTTGTCATCCTAACATACAGAGCGCTGCATAATGAAGTGCAGCAGAGCCCTGCAAGAATTTCAATTTGGCCATTTCTAATTATTGGGGGGACTTTTCTCCCTCAATGTCTATGGTGGTTACGGCCCTGGTTTGAGGTATAACTGTAATTCATCACCATCAGCATTAGCAAGTGTGCTTCCATCAACAAACGTGTGTGTGTGTGTCTAATATATTGCGGAGCAAATGTGGGAACTGTATCAGTAAGCCCAGCTGATGTAAACATTAACGTTTGCAAAAACAAATCTTGCTCCATCCATAAGAATGACAGACATTCTGCATCAATAGACACTGTTTTAGGTAATATTGCAAGTTGCAACCCACAGCTGATTTTACAGTAGTATTTCAGTAAGACAGTTATACCGTGAGTTAGCTTATACAATATGAAACATAATAAGAAGTTTTTTTCAGTAAGTGGATGGGCAATATGCTAATGTTTCGTTGTGACGTCAACGAAACGGCTTGCGACTCGTTTAAAAAACGATTCATTTAATTGAGTCAGTGTCGACTCTTACTTTTGAGAGACAATAACTTTATATATGCTGTACTTTCAGATTTCAAAACTTGTTTGATGGCCCTTGTTTTCATTAACTTAGAACAATGTTACACACTACATGAAAAGTAATTTTCAAAAATCCATAATAGTGGCTCTTTAAGGCCGTCTAGTCATTCTGACATGTTGTTTTGGATTCACCATCCCCTTATGAAACATGCTAATACATTTCTGTTTACTGAAACAACATTTGTTGGGCTGAGCTGAGCTGATCCCTCATTTTCAGCTTTTTTTGTGCACTATTATCTCTTGTTTGCCTTTCTGAAGATGCAGTAACACAGACCAGGGGAATAAAGGCTTTTTATGAGAAAAAATATGAAAGGAGGGGTAAATGCTTTGTTGTCTCAGGGCACTGTTTTAAAGTTTAGGGATTAATACCATATCTTAGATGGCATTAAAAGGAAGACATTTATAGGTGTTTACAGTGCTGAACCTTCGTATTTACGGGTTCCTCTCCTTTTCAACACGTTATCTGGAATGCTGAACTGTTCTCATGACAAAAGGAAATCAACCAATCATGAGTTTTTTGTCCAGATACTAGCAAAATGTTCTACATGTTTGACTTTTGAATGCCATTTGCCCTCCTCTGCCTTTTTTAATTAGACTGATGGCGTAAATGTTGCCTTGAGCTGGGAGTTATGATTAGTTATAGCCTGGTTGCGAGAGCAGCACAAGACTAATGGACATTCATTGTGGTTCCAGGCGCTTCAGTTTAGCAGTGTCAGTCAGCTAATGAAGCCGGAATCGAGTGCATGTAAGGTGGACCTCGCATTTCTTCTCTGATTTATGTCTGAAGCTGATGCTAACCATCTTTAAATGATAACCTGAGCTATCCCTCAACTTAATCTGTTGCATGCATTATTAAAAATCTAATGAATCAAATGGTTTTCCTAAACGCTTCACGTGATGCTTTTGACTGCAGGCAGTGCAGGTTTTCAGGTTGTCCGCTAAATGCACCAATGCTTTGTTTTTGCCCCTTTTCCATGCCAACTCAAATATTATCACAGGCTTTCCAAACTAGGCTTTTTTGCATACTCCATTTTCTGCCCCATTAATTCTGTCCAAATTGGCCCCTACCCAACATAGCACCTACGCTTCCCCAGAAATGATACGCCATCAGTTTCAATTTCATTCAGCATGGGAGCCTATGCAACATTTGAGGGCATTCAGGGCAGCTAATCTTCTCGAGGAACTGGCAGGTTATGCATATTCATGGTTCTTTTGTGCTAGTAAAGTTTTGCACATCTTATATTCAATATATGCCATTCGAAATTCCATTTATATGCACTAATGCCTAGTCAAACAGCAATATAATATAATATATAAAAAATATATAAAATGTAATTTCAGGATTTGCATGAACCGTTTTCAGTGATGACTTGAATCAGAATTTTAAATTGACTGATTCACAGAAAGTAACTGAAGCAAATTAACCGAGAACTCAAACACATTTTTGCAATTCATGTCCATGTTTAAGAAATGTCATGTGTAATCAAGTCCTTCTGGAAGGCCTTTTTTCAAGCTCTTTTGAAAAACATTAGCTTAAGGCTAGTCCAAAAGTGTGTCATTGCTATTATTCTTTAATGTATGCAGGCTAGCTGTAAACGTGATGTTAAATGTGCTGGTTGCTGCTTGTTGACCTGGATTGTGTTGTTTGCCGCTTTTGCTTGGCTGCGGTCGAATCACAGGATGCTTAAGTTAAATTGCTTTTTATTTTATCTGTCATGAATTTTACTATACTTACAGCTTCTCTAGGTGGCCAGCAGAGGTCTCCCTAATGCTTATTCAGGTGTTAAATGTACTTCTAAGTAAATGTAGGTCTTAAAAGTCCACTACCTGATTTGTTATATTTTATTATATTGTTTTGATTGTGCTTTTTATACTGTTTTGTTGTGCAGTGCAGAAATGCTGTGAGTGTGAGCAATTACGATGATGTATTGCCATTAGCTCCTTATGCATGAAACAGGCCTTGAAATTTATATGGACATTTTAGAGAGTAGGACACAGGTAGGACTTCTGTCCTTGCCCGTGTCAGCTAGTTTGCTTTACACAGATAAATCATAAATATTTTAAATTCAGAGTTCGACTGTAGAGTTCTTCTGTGCCACATACTGTCCTGCTCTGCTCTGAAGTAAACTCCATGAACCTTTCAGTAATTACACACCTAGGTTTCAAGAACAATCTACAGGAGGTCTCCAATAGGATCTTTGCCCTCTGTATGAATCAAGGCTGCATATATGATTAAATATTAGGAAGAGGAGGTCTTTAGCAAGTGTAGAGCTCTATCAGGTTAAATTGAGGACAGTTCCATACTGAGTATCACCATGAAACCTCTACATCTAAAACCAGGTCATTTACACTAAACTCATTATCTGTTTCATTCATATGACTTTGTATCCTCAAAACCAGCTGGCAGCAGCATTGTGAATCCCTAAGATATGGAGAAACTGTAAAAGGTCAAACAGTAGAGCATTTTGCCTTTATGAACTAATAAAATGTATATAATCAGAGCTTGACATTAACACTCTCCAACCCATCAAATGGAGGGGGATTTCAGCAGTGGCATGTAACGCAGTAACTTTGGCGGATCGGTTGAATTTTATATAGCCTATAATAAATAGATTTTTCAATTGCAGTCTTTTTTTAAAACTGCATCTGAAATAATAAACTAAGCGCAATGAAGTGTTGTCAAAAATATAGATTTTCCATACTGAAATATCAGAAGCGCTTCAAATAATAATTTTCCACAGAATAGATCATGATACCAGCTGCACTTTCTTGCTCTCTCATCTCTCCGACAACGAGTTACCACACAAACCAGACTCCCCTCACTCACTCGTTTCATTTGCTCCATATGAATATTGTTGGGTGCTTGAATTTCGGGTGGGATTGTGCGTTTTGCCTAATTTGACTCATCCCTGCAGAATCTGCTCACACCCAAAGTGCGCACACATAAAGCCGTCTCTTAATACTAAACGGAGTTATTCTGCTTATTGTGCTTAAACAGTCACATGCCAGTCACACACACACACAACACAGTATGTTCATTTTATGATGAATCACTGTCTGTTAATTAAATGTTCAATTTCTGAATGATTTGGTTCTGCTAATTTTTGCTAAATCTTGTTGATTCTGCATCTGGTTTGCAGCTTCTAGTATGAAGTAGGCAGATGCCTGTTGAATTTTCATGAGTCGCCTCTTGAGCCAAGGCTGAGCCGCCTCACTCTCTACAATTATGCAGATCTAAGCACCTTAGGGACTCCTGGGGTATGCAGAGAGCTTTTTCCATTTTCTCCGCCAAACCTTTAAAAAAAGGAGCACTCTCCCCGACCTGCACACTCCATAAACCGTGTGTTAGCCGTGAGCAATGCCGCACGTGGCTGTGGGAGAATTCCCAGAAGTCCTGGCCCCAGGAGGATGGAGCAGAGTGAGAGGATAAGGGTTGAGAAAGATGAGAGGAGTAAATCCTTGTTACATGTCTGCTAATAAAGAATTACCACCTTTTTATTGTTGCAGAGCCTTCATCTGTCAAAAAACGATGGCCCTTGCAAAGCCGAGCAGAGAATTGCTTTTGAAAATTGCTTTTCCCTGCAGCGTGCCTCTGGAGGGAATACAGAGAAGAAGCCAAGCAAATGACAATGTACTGAGTTTTAGTGGCCATCTTGGATTCCCGAGGGCAATGTGTGCATTCAAAGACAGTTTCCTACATTGTCCAGTTCAAATCATGAGTATTCTAAGCATTCAGGGGATGAATGAAGAAGATCCGTTTATAAATGTGGCTGCAGTGCCATTTTTAGCCTGGCTATTTCAGTGTGCAGTCGTAGAGAAGCGCAGTGACCCCTGAATGTGAAGATGCATAACACGGCATATTGGTTCTTCTCTGCATCCATGTGGTCGCCACACAAACTCGAGAACCAATTATGCTGTAAAAGAAGGCCTTATCGTGCCCATTAGTGTGCGAAGTCAAATCTGGGGTGACTGCCAGGAACACTGATCGTAAATTTGCTTCCTTTTCGTGGACGTCTGGAGACCAAATCTTCTTGGTTATCTTTGATTGGCAGCGTGAAGATTAGTTGGTTTGTTTGAGAGGGCTTGTGGTTATTATTTGAATTGGTACTGCATTTTCTTGTTCGTCCACATCGGTTGGGTGAATTATTTGACATAAACAGACAAACAACAAGTGATGGGAAGTGTATGTGTAGGCCTTCTTGCTTCTAGTAATTGCCTGTTGTCTCTTGGGTGCGCTGTCTGGAGAACTGCCTGAAATTCCCACTTTATTTGCTGACAGTTGTGTAGGACTGCAGCAATGGGAGAGAGTTCTGAATACCATCATTAGTCCCCGGCTGGAGAAACAAGCTCTACGTGCTGGGAAGAGAGGCAAAATGCACACAGAGGAAAGAAGTACTGCAGGGTAGAGAGATGAGTGAATCGAAGAAGGGTGGTGGAAAAGAAAGACGAACCAGGAATCAGGAAAAAAATAGGCTTAAGAAAAGGATGTAGATCCATTTAGCATGATGACGGTTCCTGGCGCTGCTGTCAACCTGTTGAGAAGATCATCTTATCAACGCTCGACAGCACTGACATGTAGCATTCAATCTAAATTACGGATGTTTACTACGTATTGAATCATTCACTGTAGTGGGCGAACACATGCTGGATAAGTAATTAGAGGTGACAACTTTATAAATGCCTTAATTGGTTTGTCATTAATGTTTTATTGGATTGCTAGCTCCAATGCTTATGTGATTGTGAGGCTGGACTAGTCCTACTCCTGCCATGAGACCTAAATCTCTTGGTTGTTTTATGATGTTAACAAAGGTAGATAACACTGTAATACATTGACGTGGAACTGTCTGACCAACCACAGACCACTGTGCTTCAAATGCATTTTGAGGCAGTTTTATCTGACTTTGTTGAAACCACAATAATATTGTGGATCAGAAAAAGCTGTGCAGACTTTGTATTCTGACCAGAAATACCAGTGACTCATTTTTCCTGAAAACTCTTAATGTAGCGGACCGGCACTATGTGCAGCACAGTTAGGGGTTAGTAAGATATATACATGCATGCATGTATGTATGTATGTATGTATACATAATACTTTTATTCAGCACTGAGCCGTTAAATTGTTTAAGTGTCAATAAAGACATTAATAATGTTACAGAGATTTATATTTCAAATAAATGCTATTCTTTTGAACTTTTAATTCATCAACTAATCCTAAAAACTTGCTTCCACAAAAATTGAGCAGAACGACACTGATATTTGTTTTCAACATTGATAATAAGAAATGTTTCTTTAGCAGCAAATCAGCATATTAGAATGATTTCTTAAGGATCATGTGACACTGATGTAATAAGTAATGATGCTGAAAATTCAGCTTTGCCAGCACAGGAATAAATTATATTTTAAAATGTATAATATTTCAGAATATTACTGTTTCTTT
Source organism: Gobiocypris rarus (assembly GCA_023029165.1). Lineage (NCBI taxonomy): Eukaryota > Metazoa > Chordata > Actinopteri > Cypriniformes > Gobionidae > Gobiocypris > Gobiocypris rarus. The sequence goes on along the minus strand of CM040921.1, from coordinate 30,809,493 downwards.
GCTGGTGCAGTATTCAGCACAATCTGATGTAATCTGTCTCTCTTTGTGTTTCAGACTCAAGCAGATCAGTGTCGGTATGTAGTGGGCAGTATCCTGTGTGAAAACGAAGAGAAACCTGATGAAGAGCTACAGCGCCTGTATGAGAAATTCGGCTACAAAGTCATCTCCTTCCCAGAAGTCACCTGTGCCGTGACTTCCTCTTTTCCGAACAGATGCACTCTGTCCCCCGTCTGTGGCGCTTATAGAGTCTACCCTGAACTACAACAGTATATAAAGGTAACATCTATCTATCTATCTATCTATCTATCTATCTATCTATCTATCTATCTATCTATCTATCTATCTATCTATCTATCTATCTATCTATCTATCTATCTATCTATCTATCTATCTATCTATCTATCTATCTATCTATATCTGTCTGTCTGTCTGTCTGTCTGTCTGTCTGTCTGTCTGTCTGTCTGTCTGTCTGTCTGTCTGTCTGTCTGTCTGTCTGTCTGTCTGTCTGTCTGTCTGTCTGTCTGTCTGTCTGTCTGTCTGTCTGTCTGTCTGTCAATATACGTTACTTGGCCTAACTTCAAATGGTCAGAGTGCAGCGCTCTGCTGTTTTCATTGTAACTTCCATGGTGCTTTACACACCTCACATCACTAGTGGTCAATATCAAGCACATCTAATGGAGGACAACATGTGGAATGTATAGTGGGGAACATGCGTGTAAATGGGGAGAAACGGCCTTAACAACTTCTGAATGGACAGATAATCGAATAGAGAGATGGTAAAGAGGCTGTTAATGAGGTCAGTTTGTGTGAGTTTGCTGGTTGGTGTCTTAACAGCATGAGTTCAGTGCGGTTCAGTGCTGTGAGATAATGTGAAGGATGATGGTTTCACATGTCATTATGGTTCACCATTTGTGAACCATAATGACATGTGAAACTTGAGGTGTTAATTTTATAGGTGTCACTTTTCAAGTGCTAATGTTTTTCTTGTGCTCTATATGTACACTAACAACCAGCTAGCAATGCCTTGGCAACCACCTACAACACTTTTGCATTGTGGTGGTGGCTGTGTATATTGAGTAACCGACATGGAACGCACAACCAAAATTGGCATCCTAGTGGCTCGCAATATTGGCGTGACTGTCTGTCCTAGTTGTAGTGCTGGCCGCAGGACAGTCACATACAGTTACAAAGCTGTACCAGATGCTCACTTATTTCACTACATAAAAATAAATGCACTCCACTCGCTATCCTTGAATAGCAAGGGAATTTCTGTAGTTAATGCATCAGCATGGCTCCAGACTGAGACTAAAATAAACATTTGTGACAATAATTTGTAGTTGCTGTCTGGAGAACTTTATGTCCATATGAATTTGTTTGAATCACAACTCAGTTCTTCAGTCAGTGACTCGTTCAGGGCTTCCCAAAAGCATTGCAGGCCAGTTGGGTTGATCGTATAGACTATTGGTGCCAGTGGTTTTTACCATATACTTAGGCTTACAATGCTTTTGGTAAATGCAACACAGAGCCATTGCTGAGTTCACAATGACTATCACATGAGTCATTTTTTGTTTATGATTAAAAAATATACTAATGTTTTCATGAGACTTACTGTAGTCTGCTTACTGAATGGTTGTCCATATGACAATATGTATGTTATACATTAGTTTTGTTTTTGATTAATTAATAATGGTATTCTGAAAAACAGAATTCCAGTGATGTATTTCATCCCGAATGTTGAATCCGAATATAGTGTTACATGAACACCTAAATTTAAAAAAATGATCGGGTTAATGTGCATGGTTATATGTCACAAACTTTCACATCTGATTTGATCTTTTGAGTTTTGACATGACAAAATTACCCCATGATTTACTCACCCTCAAACCATCCTTAGGTATATACTGAATGGCCTTCTTCTTTCTGATGAACACAATCAGAGTTATATTAATAAATATCCTGACACTTCCCAGATTTAGAATGGCAGTGACTCTGGCAGTGTCTCTGGGGGATTAATAAAGACCTTTTGAAGCAAATTGATGGGGTTTTGTAATAAAAAATATCCACATTAAAACTTTAAGTAAAATCTAAGTAAAATATCTAGCCTCCAGCAGACCGCCTTCTGTATTTAACTTACGAAAAAGCGTAACTGGCACAACATATCACTAGAACGTAGCGTGAGCTTTTTGAACTTTGAGAGGCGTTACACTTTCTGCGCAAGTTGTTTTCAGCTGCTTGGATTGTGTTCATATACACCTAGGATGGCTTGAGGATGAGTAAATCATTGGGTAATTTTCATTTTAAAGTGAACTACTCCACCCCTTGCCATGGGTAAAACAAGGTTTCTGTTGATGAGAGTCTTAAGAAAACTGCTGGGACGACATTCTCCTGCAGCACTTCACAGATGACACGTGGAATAGAGTGGTCCAGGGATGATGTCACTTTGTAGGCCAACCAGTTGTTAGCATCACACTTGTTCTCTCGAAAAAAACCTGATAGGATTTTTCCATGGCTTTTGGATTATCGCTAAAAGCAAGCTCTGTGATGAACAAAAGTTTCTGATACTTGCACGTTTTGTCCATCAAGATCATTTTCACAGATGAGCACAACTCATTTTGAAGCCTAAATGCAGTCGCATGAAGTAAAAAGCTAACAAACTAACTCCACCATGGTCCACGACTACAACGTCACCATCAGCTTCCAACAAGTCTTTCCCAGAAGGTTTGAGTTAGAATAGTTTATAAGAGCACAATTATAAACATAATGAGGCTGTAAAAGTGGACTGAGTATACCTGTTCGGCATGATGATATGATATTTATTCTTCCTCCGAAAGCCTCTGTAGTCCACATTTAGTCACTTGTTAGCAACCACTTTTTTCAAGACATTTAACATCTTAAAAAATGATGAGTGGGGTAATACGGATGTATTTTATGTTGTAGAATAGAATGTGAGTGTCTTGAGCTTGTTCAACACAGACCTTATTTCATCCATTTAATCAAAAACCCATACAAAAAAAAAACAATTGACTTCGGAACGATGGAACCAGAAGTGCTAAAATGCTAACTCATTTCCTCGTTTTGCACCACTCTATGAGGATTTTAGGATTACACAAACGTCCTTTATGACACTATCCCCCGGTTTCAGAACAGGTTTAAACCTAGTCCCAGACTAAAATGCATGTTTGTTTTAACTGAAAGCAACTTGCACTGACATATCTGATTTTTTTCAAGATGTATGCCAGTAATGTGTTTTTTTTCTAAGGCCCGTTTATAAAAGCTACTTAAATGCCCTAATTGAACAAAGCCTAATCCTGGCTTAATCTAAACCCTGTCTGTGAAACAGGGCCATCCTTGCACATGTGCAGTACTTTCCAGTTTCGGTTTTCAATCCGACCAAGTGTTTACATATCCTATCGAACAAATTAGAAAAGGGTTCCTTACAATCCAACTAAAATTTCATCCGGATTTGTCCAATTCATTCCAATTGATGTGGTTACGTGTGACTTTTTTTATTTCAAATGTGCTAGTCTGATTACAGCCAAATTATTAGGGTCCATGTAAATGCAGCTACTGTATTATTATATAATATTATTATAAAATATATAATTAATAGAAATATTTTTATATATATTATTCAGATTGTGGGTTCATAAACCTATTTTTAAAAAGGGATTGACTACAAACTCTGTTTAGCTATAGGTCTCAGTCCCTTTTCTTGAAAATGGCTAAAACAATGATGTAAGAACAGTGAAAGAAACCGATTTCACTTATTGACCTGCTACTTCCATTTTTACACTTTTTCTTTTGCTTACCATCCTTCTTTGACTCTCTCTCACTCACACACACACACACACACACACACACACACACACACACACACACACACACACACAAACACCACACACACTTTTCCAACTTGGCTTGTCTGACAGCTTATTAAGGGTAGTGCAATAGTTACATGAGTAGTACAGTGTTGGAGTCAGCACAAGATGTATGTTGCATTATGGGACTGTGTATGAGTTTGTAATGTGATGTATATGGAGTGGCAGAGTGTACAAAGACGGGACTGAGCAGATGAATAATGGAGAGACATTCACAAATGCACGTGTGTGCGTAGGCAGGGACATGTCTTTACAATGATTTATTGAATAGGGTCTGGCAGAAGTTCAGACGGGCACTTCCTTTATTATGGAATTGAAGTAAGACTTCCTGCAAAGACAGGACAAGACACATAGCACATGCACCACACTTCAGTGACAAACCAGATATTATATGTAAGTCACTATGGAGCCTGATGTGTGTCTAGAGCGTTTGCTCATTTGTAATACATTATTTTATCTATGCTAAAAGCATTGTTAAAGGGTTAGTTCACCCAAAAATGAAAATGCTGTCATTAATGACTCACCCTAATGTCGTTCCAAACCCATAAGACCTCCGTTCATCTCCGGAACACAGTTTAAGATATTTTAGATTTAGTCCGAGAGCCTTCTGTCCTTCAATTGAAAGTGTATGCCCACTCTACAGTCCATGTCCAGAAAGGTAAGAAGAAAGGTATGAAAAACATCATCAATGTAGTCCATGTGACATCAGTGGGTTAGTTAGACTCCTTTGAAGCATCGACAATACATTTTGGTACAAAAATAACAAAAACTATGACTTTATCCAGCATTCTATTCTCTTCCGCGTTTGTTTGAATCCGCATTCACGAGTCCACAGTGACGCTGCTGACGTAAGATGCAAAGTGTGCGTCTCCCTCAGACTACATGGACGCTCTGACGCACGAGATAACACAGCAGCAGCGTCTTACGTCAGCAACGGGAATCAAACAAACGCGGAAGAGAATAGAATGTGTAGTTTTGTTATTTTTGGACCAAAATGTATTGTCGATGCTTCAAAAGAGTCTAACTAACCCACCGATGTCACATGGACTACTTTGATGATGTTTTTCATACCTTTCTTCCTAAAGGTCTTACGGGTTTGGAACAACATTAGAGTCATTAATGACAGAATTTTCATTTTTGGGTGAACTAACACTTCAATACATTGCTACTATGAGGCTTGTTTTTTTTTTCTCGTCACATTTTTGTCAACAGTATGTTTTAATTAAAATTGTTCACGGTTAAATTATCATTAGGATGTGTCTCTAAATGTTTTCGCCAGTAATTTCAGGACACAGTTGATACTTTTAAATATACCTGCATATGTTTTTACTCATACATTTTAATACATTAAAACTATAACATATGATCATCCATGAACATTTTTGGGTGAATAAAATTATTTATTTTTTGTTCAGCAGAATTAATAAATTCAAACCGGTTTGGAACAACTTGAGGGTGAGTAAATGATGACAGAATTTTCGTTTCTGGGTGAACTATCCTTTTAACTAAACTAGAGGTCTGTGCAGGATGGATTTTTTTTTAAATCCCGCTCCCGTAAGATTTTGTCTAAAAAAATATGATATATATTTCTCTGCTCCTGCACCATAATTTTGATGTTTTTTTTTCTCCCCCACTGCTGCCTGCAAAAGCCCACGGGGAAAAGGTCAATGGGGATTTTTCAGTCCTGATTCGGCTGGATTCTGTCCCTTTCTGGCTTTTAATTTCAATCCTCACAAACATGACGCTACAAATCTCAAGCACCATATTTGTCAGTGCATAAGGTTATTATTGTTAACTAAAATGTTTTGTTTTGTTTAAGTTGTAGTACTAAAATGACTCAAAACACTAAATAAACTAAAACTAATAAATAATAATTAATAGATACTTTATAGACTATATAGGGGTGCGTGGGGCACAACCTAACGCAGGGTTAGTTGTAACACACATGGTTTAGAACTTTCTACACATACCACTGAACATTTATTTAACCATAGCAAAAGTAAACGTCTTACTTTACTTTATTTTTCATCTCTGTTTTTTGTATTTATTTAAAATAAGACAAATCTGATATTATTGTAATCTTATATCTGTTATTTAAGATTTGAGATGGTTCTTTAATGCTGATCTAACAACAGAAGACGTGAGCCGTGGTTTAAATCTCATTTGCACAGGTGGGGTTTGTTGTAACACTGCGTTACAATGAGCCCCTATTAGTACTACGCTATTATATTCTATACTTTTAGGAATTCTTTTGATAAACCATGAGAAAAGGGTGAATAATGACTGAGTCAATGTTTAGAAATTATTCATTATAATTATGTTTTTAATGCTGTATAGCTGTATTTAGCAATGTGTTTGTTGTCAAAATAAAATGATTAAAAAATGCCATTATTTTATATTAAAAAGTTAATAATTGTATTTTATTGACACCATTTTTTAGTTTGCCTTGGATATTTTTTGGATTATATCAGGTAACATTTTAAGCTGTCATTTGGTCATGTTACAATTTGCCCCCTCACATGTTACAATGTACCCCACCTAAGGGGCATGTTGCCACTTTCACTTGCATTCTTTCAGGGGAAAATAAAGAAAAAAGTATATACTCTATTAATGAAACAAAACCACATAATTGTACTAGACATGTGTGCAGACATGTGTGTACTCTGAACCCCAAGTGGATTTACACAAACTGAGAAAGTCAAAAAGCGTTAGGTTGTGCCCCGCTCTCCCAACAAGAACTAATGAAAATGACAAAACAACAAAATTAAGTGAAAACTGAAAATGTTAAAATAAAAGCTAATTAAAGACTAATTAAAAAACTATAATGATACTCATAAAACACTTTTAGCCTGAGCCTTTAAATAATTTTTGTTGCACAATAGACAAATTCTACAAATAACGTTCAGTACCTCTAAAAGGTTTTGCACACATATCAGTGTCTTCTCGCCTGCCCTCAGAAATCAAATCTTATCCGCACTCGGACCTCTAAACCAAACTCCAGCCACGTATTTTGCTACTAAGTTTAAATCAGAGATGCCCAGATCAAATTTGACGAGTATCAAAGATGAATTTGCAGATCAAAATCACTGCAATACTAACAATGTTTCTAATTTTTTTATCCCAAATTTATTGTGAGGAGTCAGTGAATCACCCAGCCCTTGCTTGTGTCTGATGTTCCTGTGGAGTGGACATGTGTTGGGAATGGCTTCTGTTGGTTCTCTGCCGAGCGTGGCAGTTGGCAGTTGGCATGGGGTGGTGTGGTCTGTAATGGCACGGGTTAAACACTGAACTGTCTCTCTGCCAAGCATTGATATCCCTTTTTATCTTAATTCTCTATTGATAAATCCTTTCTCTTTATTCCTCTCCCACACACCTCTCCATCTTTGTATTGGTCCCTCAGTTGTCTTTTTTTCTATCGTTCTTCATGGCGCAGATATATCACTTGTCCACCCTCTATCGATAGCAGACACGGACACATTCTTCTCAATCTGCTGAGAGGCTGAGCCTTTGCTGAAGATGATAAACACACACACACACACACACACACACACACACACGGACCATCTGTTAGACAGCGAGAGGGCAGAATCTCCTGCACCCACACAGGAGTTCACTCCTAAGAAACAGCGTACACAGAGTATGTGGGCAGTCCCATTACGCCATAACAGTGATTTCAAGCTGTGAGTGTGTGTGTTCGAGTGCATGCCAACGCGTGAGTGAGCCGTGTTGATCCAGCAGACGGCTGGCTGTCAGAGAATTGACTAAGCCCATTAAAAGAGGTGATTTTTAAGATGGGCTAAAGGAATTGCGAGATGAACTACATTTAAAGGGATTTGCCTGAACCTGTACATTATTCCCATAACGCACTTCTGTCTTAGTGCTAAAGTCTTGTCCAATCTCGAAACACAAAGTTTTAATCCAATTATCAGCGGCCTACTGATCCGCTTAACTTCATGTTTAAGAAAGTATGTACTTTTATTGGTCAAACTGATTAATATTTGCTATATTTTGTTGCACTTATTATAGCAGTATACCGGGGGGCTGTATTCCAGAAAGCAGGTTATGTGACATACCTGGGTAGGTTTAAGAGTAAGTGAATAACTTCAACTTTCGGTACCAAAAACGGAGGTAACTTTCTACATATGTAAGTAACCATAGCAACTCAACTATATATATATATATATATATTATGTATTCACTCTAAAGCACTATTATAGCAAGGTAATTTTTAAATGTTAATTCAATTTAATTATATTTTTTATTTATTTTATTGTCATCTCACACATGGATCTGCTTTTAATTTAGTAGCATCAAACAAATAATAATCCTTATTATCAGTGAATAAAGATTACTTATTAAATGAAAAGATTGAATAAATGATTGCACAACCACCAAATAAGTTGTGATGTGCACTAAGTGGGTTATGTAAATCGGCATTAAACAAATGAAGAAGAAGGAAGTAGAATGGCGTGCTTTTTCTTATAGCGTGTGTTTCCATGGTGAATCATCGATTCGTCTTGTGTGTTAACTGGGAATATACTCTGGGATGTCTGAACGTAATCCTGGATGGGGTTAGGGTGAATCTACCGGGAGTTTGGGATATATATGATGGTAAGTTAACCTTGCTTTTTGAAATACCCCCAAGCTCTGAGATGAATCACAACACTAAACTTGGATTTGAAGTATAAAAAAATCTTGAAAATCATAAAAAAGTCAAGACTGTCTCTTGGTGTTTTTTATTTTATTTTATGTGGCCGTGAACTATTCAATTAAAATTATATAATCTAAATAATAACTATTTACCAAGTCATTAATTAATTGAACTATTTACCAAATCATACATTTTTCATTAATTGAAAATATAAATAATTTTGCAAATAATATATATGATCATTTACACATCTTTTGATGCAACTCTTGTTTCTATGGTAACAGTGACTTCTTTGCATGGCATGGCGATTCTCTCTTCAAGATTATGGTTAGTGAGGTTCTTCCCTGGGAATTGGTCTGTCTTGAAAAGTTTATTCCTTAACACTAAAAATGTACTTCTCTATTTAGAAAATGAATGACATTTTTCTTCTGAAACCTGGATGTTGTGCTCTGTTACTCTTTTACTTCTCCAAATAAATAGCCTAGTCTTTTGCAGTTCGGTATATCACATCACTTTCTGGTATACTAGAAACCTAAAAGGTATTACTGGCTTTACATTGCCAAATGTTGGCTATAACTTTGCGGAGACAAAGTTAGTGAGTGTTGTATCTCACTAGTTTCACGTTAACATGTGTAATGATCTTAATGTAAAGACTTATAGCGACACTATTGAAACAGCATGAATTTGATTATTTATTTCAATGCAATGCCACACCCCATTGACTTCCTTTATAAATGCAGTACTGGTAATGCATTGTTTGTTTGTTTTCAGACTGAGAGGACATTTCTATACATATTGATGCAGTTCAACTTTTACTTTGATACACATTAACATATTTACCATGTGTTGTTAACTTGTTTCACCAAGATTTTGAGATAATCAGTATGTATATTCCCTGCATGTAAAGCATTTTTGTAACCATCATCACGAGTTATTAATCGCAAGCAAATCTATCTCAAGTTGACTCCGCCCACCTTGGAGTTGGCAGTTATCTGAACAACACACCTCTGGTCCAATCAGCTCATGAATAATGCAGCTCCGTCCCTCCCTATCCTCTTTGATGTTATTATTTGTTAAATTAAACATGGAAAATTGGTTGTGGTTGTACATGGCATCCATATTTAATGAGATTTCTACTGTGTGGGCATGCTGGAAGAGAAGCACAGTGAATCTGAGGGTCAAACAATTATGGAATCAAGAATATGGTGATCAGTGAGACTTTTAGTAGCTACTTCATTTCAAATGTAAAGCTTTTATAAACTTAAATTATATATGTGTCTGTGTGTGATCTTCCCCATCTGGAAGTTAATAAGGTATTTTATATTTAATAAGGGTTTCACCCCTACTAGTAATTTCATATTATCAGTATATTAACTGGAGCTCGTTGTAACACAGTCCATATCGATAGAGAGGAGATGGAGTTAGAAGGAAGGATGGACTGACCACAGGCTCCCCTTTTATGCTGTATGTGCCCCTCTAGATGGGAGTGTGTGTGTGTGTGTGTGGGGGTGGGCTGGCAGACAGGCTGTTTCGAGCTGTTTGATCCTCACAGGTAGCCCTACATCTTTAATGAGACCCCATCAATCCTCCCCTCCATCTCACTCACCTTCTTTACCTTCTCCTCGCCTTTGTTTTGGCATATTTACACCTGCTCTTAACATCTGTTTTGGGCATATGAAAAAAATTGTAAGTATGCATACATGCACTACTGTTCAAAGTTTGAAGTTGGTAAAAATGATTTAATGTTTTTGAAAGAAGTCTATGTATTTCTCTACCATGCCTACATTTATTTAATTAAAAAACAGTATAATATATTTTAAAATGTAATTTATTCCTGTGATTCAAAGCTGAATTTTCAACATCATTACTGCAGTCTTCAGTGTCATGATACTTCAGAAATCATTCTAATATGCTGATTTGCTGCTCAAGAAGCATTTATTATCAGTGCTGAATTATTTTCAGAATAATTTTTTTGTGTGGAAATGTATATTTATATATATTATATATTTTTATTATAAATATTATGATATTTTTGTCGAAACCGTTATACTGTTTTTTTCAAAAGTACAAAACCCCCATGAGAATATTGTTAGTTAAACAGAAAAAAAACCTTGATGAATAGTGTCTTCACTAAAATGATTTTGCTACAAGAAGGGAAAAGGTTTAATTTGCAAGCTCACCACTAATCAGATTGATGTTAATAGCAGGTGCCTTACTCTCTCATTTCTCTCTCTCTCTCTCTCTCTCTCTCTCTCTCTCTCTCTCTCTCTCTCTCTCTCTCTCTCTCTCTCTCTCTCTCTCTCTCTCTCTCTCTCTCTCTCTCTCTCTCTCTCTCTCTCTCTCTCTCTCTCTCTCTCTCTCTCTCTCAGTAATTGCCCAGCATTCAGCAAGAAATACACTGTTTGCAACCTGTTAGACTATTCTTGTCTTTGTGTGTTAGAAAAAGACAGATACAGGAGAGAAAGAGAGTTCTCACTTGAGCGGTTCAGTCAGACAGACAGTCTATGACTTAATCAGTGAGAGAGCCAATCAGTGAGTGTGTTTGTGTGTATGCATTCTGGTGAGGGCATGGCCGTATGCCAGATATAGCTGCTTCATAATTGATACGGTCTTCCTGGAGCATTGTGTGTGTGCTGTCAATGACTATATGTATGTTATCTTGGAAAACTGAGGCATGAGCCAGGAGCAAAGACGTGTCCATCACAGCACTGAACCATGGTGAGCTTTGTAGTAAATGCTTAAGATCCAGTCTCAGGATATGTTCACAGATTCCCTTTCTTCTCGAGGTTAAGGAAAGTTCAACAGAAAATCCCTGCAGGCGAGAGTGATTTGCAGGACAGATAAATAGGAAATTGATCTAAATAGTTTAGTTTGATGCTTATTCGTTTTATTATTGAAAAAAACATTTTATTTTTTAGTTTTGAATTGGTTTCCAAAGCAAAAAGATGCATATTTGTATATGTATTTAAAGAAGTGTGTCTCAACTCACCTCACAGAATGTTTTAGAACAGGGGTGTCCAACCCTGCTCCTGGAGATTTCAGTTCCAACCCTGCTCCAGCAACCCTGTCAATCTGTAATTTATCGGATGCTTGTGGTTTGCTATTGCTGTGATCTCATGTGAGTGACAGGTTGTCCCGCCCTCACGCTAGTAAACCGCTCAAGAGATGTTGTTGTAAGTTAGGGGAAGTTATTTTGATTAAATATTATGAGGACACGTGTATTACATTTTTTTTTAAATTGATTTCATGGTGATTTTAACACTAGCTGATGAGACTGATCAAGTGTAAAAGTGTTTTTATTTGTGAGACATCTCATCCGTTTTGAGATGTGAAACACTTAATTGAAGGTTGTTTGGATTGCATTAAAATGAAGCCTGTTGCATAATTCATGAACCCTTTAAAAAGTATTGGATAAAAAATGTATATATAACATATTTACCTCATATTCCAGGGTATTACACAAACATTGTGAGTGTACATCAGCTAAAAAAGATGTTATTATACATGTCATCCTTTCTTCTACCCTCTAATTCAGAGGTTTTCAAACTTTAAAAAGTAGTTTGGAAAGGGCAAGTCCTGTAACCTCAGCAATGAATGAATGGTTCTGGTTTAAAACATTAAACAGTCAGTAAAAGGCTTGTTCATATAAAAAGGTACTTAAATGTTTGTAATTGACATAACAGACCAAACAGAGATATAAATGAATCATTATGGAGGGACAGAAATCTAATTTGTCTTCCGAAGATCAACAAAAGACATATGGGTTTGGGGCTTATTAATTAATGACAGAATTTTATTTTTTGGGTAAACTAAGCCTTTAAAGGGATTGTCCACCCAAAAATGAAAAGTCTGTCATGATTTTCATCATTTACTCATCCGCATGTAATTATAAACCTGTGCACACTTCTTTCTTCTCCTGAACCCAAAAGAAGAATGCTTTGATTCCCATTGACTTCCATTGGAATTTTTGTCCATACACTGGAAGTCAATGGAACACTGAAACCGTTTAGTTACCAACATTGTTCAAAATATGTTTTGTGTGTTCCATGCACGAAAGAAAGAAAGTCACTGTCTACCGACCAAAATGTGAGATGGTTGTATAGATCTGTTGGATTTGTCTTAAGCCATTTCTCAGTTACTTTCTTCTGCATTAAGGTGATAAGTTGGCAGTGATGGAAGTGAGACCCAGAGGGAGTATGGTTGAAGGGTCAGACCAACACCCTTGCACATTAACAGTGCATGAATCAGTCTCTAGCACCTCAAAATCCATTTAAACACACACACACACACACACACTGATACACATCACAAAATGTTCGTATATATGTTTACTTCTTGATATTTAAGAGGTTTTTCCTTGAATTATTTAATAGAATGGGTTATAGTTCAAGATTTCTGCCTAATAATTATTCTAGACAGTGTTTTCTTTCATTTCCCCCTTGAACAACAGAAAATATTTACTAGACCTATCAGAATCAGTATTTGTTTTCTTAAAAGTGTGTGTACTAAGTTGTTTTTCCCTTAACATGAATTTTAAAAAGCAGGTTTTCTCCTGCACGTTGGCTGTATATTCAGCATGCTCAGTTCCTGTTAATTTGTAAAGTACCTTTTTTAAACTCTGGCTATCGTGGTGTTTAAAGTATACATTTATATATTATATATATATACACATATCGTCAGTAAGGGGAAAAAATATTAATACTTTAGTAACACTTTACAATAAGGTTACATTTGTTAATATGATATAATATAAATATGATATAATATAACTAAAAATTAACAATTCTTCTATACATGGGCGTCGGAAGCAAAAAAAAAAGTGGGTGGGTCTGGAGTCGATGCCATTTATATTAAATACAAATATACTGCGTTGGTTACTAAATGTCTGGTTATAGGCAAGACAAAAATACAGAAATCGCTAAACTATTTACAGTAGCAATAGTGTAGGGGTAAGATGCATGGCCTTAAGTTTTGGCGCAAATCTATCCGAGGTTCGAATCCGCCTTTTGCCAAATAAAGCGTCTACAAGTAAACAGACATGTGCTGAATTAGAGACGATAAAAGTGAGTTGATAAAAGGGTCTTGTCCCACCCACATACAATGGTTCCGACGCCCATGCTTCTATAGCATTTATTAATCGTATAGTTCATGTTAATATCAACATTTACTAATACATTATTCAAACTGATTTAAAATCAAAAGTTGTATTTGTTTACATTAGTTAATGTGAACTAACATGAACTATCAATGAACCGCTGTTATATTAACTAACATTAACTATATTAATAAATAAGATTAATAAATACTGTAACAAATGTATTGCTCATTGTTAGTTTATGTTAATACATTAACTAATGTTAACAAATGAGACCATATTGTAAAGTGTTACCAATACTTTTATTCAGCAAGGCTGGATTACATTTATGATTTAAAGTTGACAGTAAAGCAATTTTTCATGTTACAACAGATTTTTATCACAAATAAATGCTGTTCATTTGAACTTTCTATTCAACAAAAGAATCTTTAAAAAAAATGTGTATCATGGTTTCCACAAAAATTTTAAGCAGCACAACAAAAATCAGCATATTAGATTGATTTCTGAAGGATTATGTGACACTGAAGACTGGAGCAATGGTGCTGAAAATTCAGCTTTGCCATCACAGGAATAAACATTTAAAATATGTTAAAATATGTTTTTTTTTATTGTAATAATATTTCACAATATTATTGTTTTTATTGTATTTCTTATCAAATAAATATGCTTTGGTGAGCATAAAAGACTTGATTCAAAAATATTTTAAAAAATTACAAAACCCAAGAATCTGTCCCAAAGAACACATAGAAAACGGTTGTGTATACAGTATTTGTAGGTTGTTATATTTCTAGTTTATGTTGTCACATTGATTTTTATGCTGTGTTTCCCCCTCTTCCCTTCATCAGTGGGCTGTATAATGATGTTTGCCACCTCTGAGAAACCAACAGCATTTATCTCATGGAATATTAGATGTGCTTGTACTTTGTTTTTCATAGACAATGCGAGTCACAGCTGGTCTGAGAAAGATAAGCTATGTCTACCTTTATGTTGTTTTCTGCTCCATGTAGCTTGACCCCAGGTTCTTGGTTGAGTTCTTTTGTGTTATTTAGTTCCAGTGAGATCAATAACCCTTAAGACTAATAAATGCGACTGAAGTCTAACCCAGTGGTTCTCAACCAGGGGGTCGAAACCCCCTATAGGGGGCCTCAGCAAAACACCAAAGGTGGTCTCAAATTAACTTAATGATTTAAAATAAGACAAAACATGCAATAGGCCAAAACAAAACAACAAACAAACAGAAAGTCTAGTGTTATTTTTATATCTGGAAAAGTAAATGTAAATTAATAAAATCTTAACTCCATGGCATGGGCATTTATATTATATATATATATATATATATATATATATATATATATATATATATATATATATATATATATATATATATATATATATATATATATATATATATATATAAATATAAATATAAATGTATAATATATAATGTATCAGGTAAATTGTGTTTAATTTTTGTTCATCCTTTCATCCTTAAAAATCCTTATCAAATTATGAAAAACTGGTAAAGTCATGGGGCCTTTGAGTATTTATCTTTGTGGGCAAAGGGGAGCCTGGAAGTCAAAAAGGTTGAGAACCGCTGGTTGAACCAGTCATTTTGTAGCTTTGACAGGACTCGATTCGATTGGTAAAGCTAAATTCGAGGCATTAAACACACACAGTTCATTATGAAGTGTTTTAATGTTGATGCAAGACCTTACATTTAATTCCTGGTCAATAGACACCAAAACTGTTTGGTTTCTAACCTTCTTCAAAATATTGTCTTTTATGTTCCACTGAACAAAGAAATCTGTAAAGGTTTGGTGCGACATGAGGGTGTGTAAATGATGACAGAATAATCCCTTTAATGGATTTACTTGGTTTATGGGTTAAATTTCAGCCTATTTTAGGGTGAAATGTGTCTTTTTTTCTATGTTAATCTGGTATATCAGTTTAATATGCGGAGACAACTGTAAATAAGCCAATGGCAGATGGATTCATCTGAAAATTATAAACACTGAGGCTCTAGACTCTAACATTTTCTCAACCAATGGCGTGAGTTTGGGGTGGGGCTGTCTGTTCATTTAGCCAATGACAGACAGAGAACTAATACAATTTGATGATGTTTGTAGGGTAGAAATTACACACTTCCCTTTTAAGGAACTTTTATTTTTATTTTTATGAGGCTGATTCAGTTCTGTTAAGTTTGAGTGCCAGTTATGGGAGTCATACTATTATATTTGCACCTCACTAGTTGTGCTCAAGATCTACGTAGTGTAGTGTGATGTAATCAGATAAAATGTGGTATAATGTAAAGGTTTGATATTCAAAGATCACACAGCATTTGACTGATTCAAACTGACCTATGCTGTTTTGTTAAATAGTGTTTCTTTAATGTTGCCTATAACACCCATTTAATATCCTTAATAAGCCTTCACACAGTGCTGTCCGTCATCAGAGATATTTAAAGAGGCATAAATCGCGTCCCACTTTTCTTAACCACAGTCATTAAAGTCCAAAACACAATGCTGGTGTCCCAGTGCTGTGAGGAAGTGGTTATTCTCATCGAGAGGGAGAGATGTGCTATGTTGGTGACCGGGCCACTGGTATTTCCAGCTGTAATTGTACACTATGGGGGGCACATCTTTAGGGCACTTGTCCAGCAGAGACGGTCGTAGGTAGTTACACAGGGAAACGGACAGAAATCATAGGGTTCTTAGATTGTAATTAAACAATTCATTTTGGCTGTGTGCTTTTCACCTAAATTAGGCGCAGACTTTAAAATGAAAGTACCGAAATAATTGTTTTAATGTGTATTCATATTAGAAGTGCTTTGTTTTTATAAGCTTATGTAAGTTTTGTAAATCCTATCCATCTTCAACTTCAAAATCGTCCAGCATGGTTGTTGTACCTTTTTTTGCTAAAGGGCGTTTGTATTAGTCTTCGCATGTGTGCTTTGTAAACTCGGGGCGGTATTTCAGCCACATCTAGAGTGACCTTTCCGACATGATTATGTAGCAGAGCAGCACAATATGAGCAATTTAGGTTAAAAAGTATAAATCTTTTTTTTTTTTTTTTGAAATGACCAATCTTTTCGCTATAAGACCCTTTTTCTCATCTGGGGTCGTGCAGAGCCTCTGAAGGCCTTTGAAGCCCTTTGAAACATTGATTTGGACCATTGAAGTCTATTATATGGGGAATGTTTTCCTAAAAAAATATTTTTTACTGAAGATCCTTGGAGTAAATTATCCGTAAATTTTCATTTTAAAGTGAACTAATCCTTTAATTTAATTCTGATTCCAAATTACTTCTGGTTCCTTATCGAATTCATAATGATTTTTTATAAGGAAATATTTAAATTGTATTATTTTTGCATCATACCAAATGATTCAGTCTTTTAAGATTTTAACAGAATGTATGTATTAAATCAGAAATAATTGTAATACAGAAGCCTTAATTAATTCAGTATCTGCTCCAACTGATTCATAGTTTTAATTCAAAATCATTCATTCATGAAATTCGTTAGTTAGTTAGTTAGTTAGTTAGTTAGTTAGTTATTCAAATTTCTGATCCAACCAAGTCAGAAGTGTGACAAATGAAAACATTTGTTACAACAATGACAATATAGAATATAAAATAAGCTAATTGAGGAGATAGCAGTTCTGTTCATTAAAAAAGCGGATATGAACTCAAATGGCTAAATATCGTCCATATAATATTGGTCTATAGTTCAAATCCATGAGGCCCGTCTCCTCATTCTTACCTGAAATCAGCTGGGGGTTTTTAAGCCAAGTTCCTGACTTGTTTACTTGAAATCAAGCATCAGCAGGGAGCAGAGGTGGGCATCTCCCTTAGGTTTTATGAGTTTATGTGTGCTTTTAGGCAATATATGAAATCCCTCCCATATTGGAGACCTGTGTACCTGTGTGTATGTTTGTTTGTGTGTGCGATACACGTTTGTTTGAAAGCACTGATTGTATGATGTTGATTAAAAAGACAGGTTGCCCCTCCCACCCTGTGGCTTTCCATCAGATGCTTTTGTTCTCCTCTTTTATGCTGGTGGAGAGAAAAGGCAGACATTCATTGCTCTGCATGTGAAGGACTGTGTGTGTTTCATCTTGCCTGTTTGTATTTTTTTAAGTGTGTGTGGATCATCTGCTGGTATGTTACATAAAGTGCGGGTGTTTCTGTGTGCATTGGTTTTCTTGAGAGCCTCTGCCTATATATGGGGATTGAATCCGACAATGCGAGATGGGGTTTCACAGAGACACTTGATTCAATTATGAAGACCAATTGAAAATGCTCTTGTAGCAGTTTTTCTGTCACTCAAGTGAACATGCCAGGCCCTAATTTGATATATATGTGTGTGTGTAATCAATGTTACTGCTATCACCAGTGATTGGGATTAGTAGAAGTGATTGAATGGAGAGAATATTGTGAGATTATTGTGTCTATCTGATGTTCAGTAGAAAAAAGGCAGGGACTTTTGTTACCTGACTTAAGCAGAGGAAGCCTTCATCACTCAGTATTTTCCAGTGTTTGTCTTTACTGTATGAAAGCTGGTAGACCAAACCTGCAATTACTGTCTCAGCAATTGCCTGTTTGGCTTTGTCAGTTGGTCTGCTGTCTGAAATCAGAAAGGAAATGAAATCCTGTTCCAAACAATCCCAGTCTTTATTTAAAGGTGATGTCTGTCAATTGTTTGGGTGTTCAAGTATACTTCTTTCCCAGGATAATATTCACATACAAATTTTACATAAAAACATTTTTGTTCATTGTTTTTTAGCATCCCAACCAGCCCAATGCAGCAACTCTTCGATAATGTGAGATTGGGGACAGGACTATCTGTTTATTTGACTAATGGGAGGCAGAGAGAGTGTTTAGGAAACCTGACATTATTTTACTTGTCATTGTGAAACTAGTGGTGCAAAAACGTCTTGGTTACGTATGTAACCCTCGTTCCCTGGGGAGGGAACGGAGACGTAACGTCAGTGACTGACGAATGGGGGCTTCTAAGCTAAACCCCCATTCGTCAGTCACTGACGTTACTCGGAGTGACTGAACGAAAGGGAACTACACATTTTATCTTCAGAAGTAAGAGAAAACAGAAAATATTAAATATATTACAGTTTGAAAACTCCTTCAGTGGTGACTTCACTCAATATATATTTTAATAATATTATTACTTTTAGTACATATTATTTTATAGATATAAATATGAAGCACATATCGTTCAAAAGTTTGAGGTCCAAAAGACTTTTAAAATGTTTTTTGAAAGTATCTTATGGTTTATAAAGGCTGCATTTATTTGAATGTACAAACAGTTACATTGTTAAGTATTATTACAATTTAAAATACATATTTTCATTTTCAATATATACATTATATTCAATATATACAATAAATATATATATTCAATATATACAATATATTTGGCACCAATTACAGCCTCAAGTCACACCTATTTTGGGGCAGTTCTCCCATTCTTTGCAGGACATCTCAAGCACCATCAGGTTGGATGGGGAGCGTCGCTGCACATTTTCAGATCTCTACAGAGATGTTCAATTGGGTTCAAATCTGGGATCTGGCTGGACAACTCAAGGTGATTCAAAGATTTGTCCTGTAGCCACTCCTTGATATCGTGGCTATGTGCTTAGCATCGTTGTCCTGTTGCAAGATAAACCTTTGCCCCAGTTTGAGGTCCAGAGCGCTTTGGAGCAGGTTTTTATCAAGGATGTCTCTGTACATTGCCGCATTCATCTTTCCCTCAATCCTAACTAGTCTCCCATTTCCTGCAGCTGAAAAACATCCCCACAGCATGTTACACCACCATGATTCACTGTATAGGGATGGTATTGGCCAGGTGATGAGTGGTGCCTGGTTTCCTCCAGACATGATGCTTGTTTCATCAGACCAGAGAATTTTGTTTCTCATGGTCTGAGAGTCCTTCAGGTGCCTTTTGGCAAACTCAAGCGGGCTGTCATGTGCTGCCTGGCCACTCTACCATACAGGCCTGACTGGTGGAGTGCTGCAGAGATGGTTGTTCTTCTGGAAGGTTCTCCTTTCTCCACAGAGAAACACTGGAGCTCTGTCAGAGTGACCATTAGGTTCTTGGTCACCTCCCTGACTAAGGCTCTTCTCCCCAGATTATTCAGTTTGGCCGGGTGGCCAGCTCTAGGAAGAGTCTTGGTGGTTCCAAATTTCTTCTATTTACGGATGACGAATGCCACTGTGCTCATTAGGACCTTCAATGCTGCAGAAATATTTATGTACCCTTCCCCAGATCTGTGCCTTGATACAATCCTGTCTCAGAGGTCTACAGACAGTTCCTTAGACTTTATGGCTTGGTTTGTGCTCTGACATGCACTGTTAACTGTGGGACCTTATATAGACAGGTATGTGCCTTTCCAAATCATGACCAATCAACTGAATTTACCACAGGTGGACTCCAGTCAAGTTGTAGAAACATCTCAAGGATGATCAGTGGAAACAGGATGAGTGCATGCTGTGGTGCACAGTGCGCAGACGTCACCAAATTTCTGCAGAGTCAATAGCTACAGACCTCCAAACTTTGTGTGGCCTTCAGATTAGCTCAGGCACAGCGCAGAGCTTCATGGAACGGGTTTCCATGGCCGAGCAGCTGCATCCAAGCCTTACATCACCAAGTGCAATGCAAAGCGACAGATGCAGTGGTGTAAAGCACGCCGCCACTTGACTCTAGAATGGCAGGCAGGCGTCCCAAAACTTTTGACAATATAGTGTGTGTATAACATTTTGACTAACAGGTGAAATTAATAACACTGATTATCCTTTCATCATGGTACATGTTAGTGGGTGGGATATATTAGGTAGCAAGGGAACATTTTGTCATCGAAGTTGATGTTAGAAGCAAGAAAAATAGGAAAGAGTAAGTATTTGAGCTAGTTTGACAAAGACCAAATTTTGATAGATAGACGACTTGGTCAGAGCATCTCCAAAACTGCAGCTCTTGTGGGGTGCAGCTCTGCAGTGGTCAGTATCTATCAAAAGTGGACCAAGGAAGGAACCGTGGTGAACCGGCGACAGGATCATGGGCATCCAAGGCTCTCTGATGCCCGTGGGGAGTGAAGGCTGGCCTGTGTGGTCCAATCAAAAAGATTGAGTACTGTAGCTCAAATTGCTCAAGATGTAAATATGCCCTGACACAAAGCAAAAATGGTTCAGGTATGGTTTGAAGAACACAACGAGTTTGAGGTGTTGACTTGCCTGTTGAAATTCCTCAGATCTCAATCCAATCAAGCATCTGTGGGATGTGCTTTGATGGGTCATGGCTGTTTTGGCAGAAAAAGGGGGACCAACACATTATTAGTTGTAATATTATGCCTGATCAGTGTATATAAACTATTAGCTGAACAGGAGTTTCGTAGTTGTTACTCTATTATGCTGGAATGTTGAAATTACCAACATTAATTTATAAAAAATCAGCAAACTATAAAAGTACTCTACATGTAAAATGATCAAGTATGATTTTAACTTACCCAGACAGAATTATTCAGACATTGGATGTTTTTTAGTTTTCGAGAGAGTTTTTGAGAGAGCTTATGGTCATTATTAAAGATTAAAAAAGTTCAAAAGCATCTCTGCAGTTTTCTCTCCATTTCTTATATATCAGATCTACTCTCAAATATCACATTAGCATCTCCGAAGGAGCTTCACTCTCCTCACACCCTTTTGGGGCTCCAAACCCCCTTTGCGTATTATTCAATCTCTATTCACCTACTGCTCTTTGCAGCGGTCTCTGAATGCCTGTGGTCTCTGAGGACACCTCTTTTTATGTTTGTCAGAGAGGGAGGCATTTTGTGTTTTGTTCTGTGAGATGCTTTTAATGAATTTAGTCAAATTGTATAGAAAAATACACTTCAAATATTGATAAATACCTCAAAGGGCTTTACTTCCTTTTTTCACCACGTTTCATAGCATTTAATTTGACAAAACATCAAACCTGTCTACTGAAAGTGAATGTAGCATTCAAATGCTATCAGTTATGATGTCTTGCTATTATAGTGGCGACCTTTTCAATGGTATTGAGGAGGTTTGAAGCTTTTGATGCTAGAAACTATTGTGGCACAATGTGCAGTGGGAACGTGGTCTTTTGTTCCTGTGACGAATAGGATGGCCCCTCAGGCCCCTCTTGACTTCTTAGTGACTCTAATAGAATATTAAAGTAAAGATATGCTCTTTTACTTAGGGGTGATTTGCTGCAAAAAGAATCGTCCACCAGGATTCACATTGCATTGGTCTTTTTCAACTCTGTCATGACTTTACAGATGAACAGAATGAAAAGTGACTGCGCTTGAAAGGTTGAATAAGTATAGAGGTGTTGATTTGCCTTCAAATTCCCCTGATCTCAATCCAATCGACCATCTGTGGGATGATAAATAAACTGAGGACACGAGATTCATAACTAATAAGCCACATGCACATCTCTACATGTGCAATTTTTAAATATTTTAAAATGTTTTTTTTAACTGTGATGATGGTAAAGCTGAATTTTCAGCAGCAGAACTCATTCTAATATTCTGATTTGCTGCTCAAGAAACATTTCTTATCAATATCAATGGTTTGCTTCTTAATATTTTTGTGGAAACTGATGCATATTTTCCCCCCGGAATTCTTCACTGTAAACCCTAATGCTCAAAATAATGAATTGGTTTGAGTAGGGCAAACCCAAATGAACCAAACTAGTTCAATCAAATGAACTTTTTTTTATTATGAGTATTTATCTGAATAGTTTCATTGTTTTGAGTTCTGTTAATTTGTTTATTTTAACTTAGACATACTTAAATTTACTTGAAACAGGGCTATGTCCCAGCATGCTTTGCCATGCATTTGAGTGAAGTGAAGTATGAGCTTGGTTTGAGAACAGGTGTATGTTAAATGTTCTATATTGCTGTGCCCTTTCACCTATTGCTGTATGCACCCTGTATGCTGTGTGACAGCCATTCATATGGGATCTGAGAGGAAGCGGTTAAAAAACGGAAATGTTCATCCTATAGCTTATCCCTGATTGGTGGAATTGGTGGTTACAACTCTCCCTGTTACATACCCGGTCTCCCCCCTATTTGAAATAGATATTTTTTGTAACATGATAGATGATAGTCTTTGCCTATGATCAGTTTAAAGCATCCTTGCTGAATAAAATATTAATTTCTATATTAAATATCAAATGTTAATTTGATTAAATATTTTATTAATAAGTACACTTATAATTGATATTTCTCACTGATATAGCTGATTTAAGAAGCTGTTCACAAAGAATGTATTCTTGCATAATTGTTTATACATACACATTTGGTAGTTTCATTATTAGATCTTTATCATCTATCACTGTGAACAGCATATTTTAGCTCTGTAGAAAGGAAGTTAAAGACAATTCCACTTTTTAAACCGAATTGATCTCTGTTCCTGTCGATGCTCCATCTCCATTTTTAGATGTGTCCTATGTAAACATACAAAAAAGAGTAAAAAATAGGGCTGGGTATTGACACAAATTTCACAATTCGATTTGATTTTGATTCTCAAGCTTGCCTTTCGAATCAATTCCAATGTTGATTAATTTGAATATATATATCAGGTACAATGCGTCAAATTTTCTCAAGGAATATCTCTCAACTAAATTAGACCCTATTCCTCATCTGGGACCATGCAGAGCCCTTCGAAGCCCTTTGAAACTGCATTGATTTGGACCTTTAACCCGTTGGTTGCAATTGAGGTCTGTAATGTGAAGAAAAATCATGGAAAGTTTCCTCAAAAACTTAATTTCTTTTCAACTGAAGAAAGAAAGACACAAACACCTTGGATGAGATGGGGATGAGTAAATTATCAGGATATTTTCATTTTAAAGTGAATGAATCCTTTAAGCCCAGTGTTTTGCTCAGTAAATTTATCCGTTATCATCACATATTACCGGTTGTTCATTTTGTGTCTTGCCAAGTCTAATTATCATGAGAGTTTGTTAACTAATAGCCTACTGCCAGCGAATAGATCCAGCTCTTTTATTTTACCCCCCACCATATTTTCTTTATCAGCTGTATGTGACAGTAATCTAGTGCATACATTTAGCTAAATGCTCTTCTCTAGAGTTCGAGAAATCAATATTTTTAACCAAGCCCTAGTAGGAAGCCATAGCTAATTACCAGACTGGCATATGACCAGTACAGAATAAGAATGGGGATAAATTGAGAGAAAAGAGGAAGAAGCAGGTAATATCTATCAGTCAGCTGAAGGGAGAGATCAGTGAGATGCTAAAACTGTTTTTTTCTGTTGTACCGTTCAGTCCTAGACACTTAAATGCTTGCAGTATTGCACAGCTCATGCTCTCTCAGCCTGCTGGGGTTCAGTCTCATCCACCTGAGTGCTGCCAGACTTCTCAGCTCACAGGAGTGGAAGTGGTGTTTTAACACAGCTAGCTTCATCCCACCAGCGGCTATTGATTGACACAGGCAATGCAAGGGCAATAAAACTCACATCTGACCGCTCCCGCCTTAGCGCCCATGAGCAGACAGCACTTCTTCCTGCTCCTGTTATTCCTTGTGAATTTAGAAGGGGGGCTGGGGGCCATTAACCTCCCGCCATCGACCCACAGACCTCTAGACACCCGTCCCTTCATCTTCCTGAGGGACTGCGGCGTCCTGGTGGTTAATGTGCAGTGCAAAACTCTTCAAAAATCTTTTCGCATCTTCTTTTGATTAAAAAGAGGTTAATAAAAGTTAAAGTTGTGTGCGTTAACACAGAACAGACACCTTAATGGATATATGTTTTTGAAGGTTGTTTAATTTGTTGTGTTACTGCGGCAGGGGAATGTAGCACCTCGTGTCGAGGGTGTTGAGCTATGCTAAAATGCATCTTGTGTTGTGTCGATAGGCAGTCAGTGATTTCCACAAAGGAGACAGAGTTTAACGGGGCATGTGGGAACAAAGTGAGGACAGGGGCAGATGAATGAGCGCATGTTAAGTAAGGAAAGAGACAAAGAGATAGATGGAGCAGGTGCAAGGACAAATGATTAGTACTTTAAAGAATAGAACAACAATTATTAAAATGATTTAAAAAAATACACTCACTTGTTATGGATATAGTCATATTGGTTGCCTGAGAAAAGCTCACTTTTTTGCCACCATGTTGAGATCGCATCACAACGCATAATCATAACAGATGTTACTTGTTCTGTTAGAAGCAGGGATGGGAATCGTATAAAGAATTTAAAATGTTGGTTCCTTTCCTTTCTTTTAGTAATTGTTTTAGTAATTTTGAGGAAGAATGGATTTGGAAATGGCTTTGGAAAACAAGAGAACAGAACACTTAATTTGTTACAACAAAAAAAAATCGCTGTATGAAATGGCTCATGGGCACATACAAATTTGTCAACAGATTAGAGCTGCACGATTCTGGATAAATTGAGAATCACAATTTTTTGTTTCAAATAATTCATAATTATACTAATAATGTGTTATATTTGTATAGTGCTTTTCTGGGTATTCCGAGCTTTACATATAGAAGGGGGTAATCTCCTCAACCACCACCAATGTGCAGCATCCACCTGGATGATGTGACGGCAGCCATATTGCACCAGAATGCCCACCACACACCAGCTTATGGTGGAGAGTGAAGAAGCCTAATCAGTATATGGGGATGATTAGGATGCCATGATGGAGAGAGTCCAATGGGCAAATTTGGTCAGGGTGCCGGGGTTACACCCCTAATCTTTTTCTGAAGGACATGGATTTTAAATGACCACAGAGAGTCAGGACCTCGGTTTAACGTCTCATTGGAAGGACAGAAATAGAGCTCACAATTCTGAGTAGACAACTAAACTAAATAGGCCTATGTAATTTCCTAGAGTTTTTTTTTAAATGTTTAATAAAAATTTAATGATTCAATGACTCTTAAATAATTAACATTTTTTATTAATTAATGGATCAGCATTTTTGAAAAAATCTCTTGAAAGAATGAATCAGTGGGGGAAAAAAATGAACAGTCACTTGCCGCCACCTACTGGCATAAGGATGTAATTTATGTAGTCGTTTTTTTTAAACCGCTCTCTCTGGGTCAGTGGCAGCACAAACGCAAATCTGAATGTTCTGGTGTGATTTTGTCAAAGGTTTAATAGACAAATAAATCTCTGTCATTTAAGAATAAGATCACATTTGAATCAAGATTGCAATTTTTAACAATTAATCGTAGCTCTGACATGGATAAATCATCTATAATAAACACTGCAAAACTGAGTTCTCCAGAGCTGGTAGTGGCAACAGCCAGGCTAATGCTGTTTGAATTGGTGGTTTAGTAAAACAAATAATTGTTTTATTTTTGTGTACACTGTAAAAAAATTCAGGCCTCTCCAATTTAACATTTCCAATCTACATTTTTCAGATAGACAAATTTAATTTCTGTGAATTGATCAAATTTAATTCACAGAAATTCAATTTGGCCAACTAAAAATGTAGATGTGACCAGTCACTTGAAAATGTTAAATTGGAGACTTGACATTTTTTTACAGTGTGCTTTTGAATAGTAGCTTAACAAAGCGACAAATAGAGGGTATGCGCGTGATGTCACCATCAGCCGAAGTGAACATTTTTTTTTAGAGTGAATGTCACAAAAAACACACAAAATGTATCTAAAATGGGAAAGAGCTTTGATATTGACTGTATAAATAGATTTGATAAGAAGTCGTAGGTATATTTTTACAGAGAAGCAAATGGATTGCTGCAATTAACAGAAACAATTGGACTCCAGGCAGCGAAATGTGTATTTGCAGTCATCATTTAGTGTCAATATATTGAATTTTGGGGTAAAATCATACCCTCTATATTGTATTGTTACTCTATATTGTATCACATATTCTGCTTAATTGGATGTTTTAAATAAACACTGTACAAGTTTTAGGGCTGGATGATATGATATATATATATCATATAAAAACAACATTGATATAAGTGATCTCCCAGATTTAGACCTAATTATTTAGTATTTATATAAAGTGTTCACAGGCAAATTTGCTTCATGTATTTCCCCGGCGTCGAAATCAGGCACATAAATGTCAGGAAACACAATCCTGGCTGCATGTCAATATCCATGGATCACTGAATCTTTGGCAAGTTGTAAGTAACTCTATATCGAATCCAGCCATTAGTTTAAACTGATAATATTTCGTTTTACTTGCAGTTTCCCTTTTGCCACTCAGTCAGGCTGAGGGGGCGTATTCCGACAGGAAAGTGATGTAAATGCATACCCTCTATTGAATTGGCTCATATCGAAACCCTCTGCCAGAAATTATATATTAAAAATACATCAAATGTGGAGAAAAACCTTCCCTGTGGTAATCGATTGCTGTATTATTATTATTATTATTATTATTAATAATCATTTTTATTATTATTAATATTAGCCCCATTTGGTATTCTGTCACTCCGTATACAATAAATAATTTTTTATGACAGGACTCAGCGTAAGTCAGGCTTTGAGAGCAAAAAAACCCAGTGAGGCATGGCAAACACCATGTCCATGTCTCTGGCCTGTGCATGGAGTTAGCGGCTGCAGAAATGTGCATATGCGTCAGTGGGAATCTCATCTACCCCCTGCCATTAGCATTCCCTAGCACCATCTACAACCAACACCATTCTACTGCCTTGGGAGTTAATCTGTTTTTCGTAGCGTTAGGAAGAAAAGACACAAGGCATGATAATCTGACCCATATTATACCCCGTCCCTTTTTATGCCCTCTTGCTCACTCACTCAATTGCACAGTCACACAATAATATGCACTTTTATAATGAGGTAGCGGCGTATGGCTGTGCTGGGTTTGATTGTTAATCGTGGACTAATGATGAGGGATAACATTTCTATTTGCTGCAGTCACACATCACAGACCAATTCCCAATCATAATCCTTGTTGTCTATTTCACTCGTTTTCTTTCGTTCCTTGCATGTGTTCAAAATGCAAGGCTGGCATTGTGATTTTCTCTATATGTTTTCACTGAGGTTTTACAAAGATGGTAAAGTGTTAATTAGTGGTGCTTGAAAGTATCGCTAATATTGTTAATCGCTAATATTGACCTTTTTTCATTCTAGTTGTAACAACGTTCATAATATGGAAGGAGGTGGGAACCGGCGAACGTTTAAAAAGACTTCAAACAAAACACAGTGCCCCTCACGGCGACTGCCATGCACACACATAATAAAACATAAACAAAACATGACATAAAGTCAAGGCCTGGTCCTCTCTCGTCCTTCACTCGTCCTTAAATGCCTCCAAGCTCCCTCATGAGAGGACTCAAGACCGGTGTGGCGCTCATTCTCAATCACGCACCGGTCTCGCTCGCTCCTCCCAAGTCTCTCGCTCGTCCACCTTGCTACACTAGTATTCTTGGCTTCACAATAATATTTTGAAAATAAAGCCAAAATTATTTGAATAAAGTTGTATTGTTATTAGTGCTGCAACGACGCGTCGACGTCATCGACGACGTCGACTACGGAAATACGTCGACGTGCGTGAAATTCGTCGACGCGTCGCATCATACATTCATCTCGCGTAATGGCGGCTCCTGCTCCTGGGAATGGAGAAAGTTCCATTCTATCACAAAAACCTAGACCACGATTATCAAAAGTATGGGGATACTTTAAACAGAGGCCAACCAAAATGGTCCTTTGTTCCCTTTGCAAAGCCGAAATGGCGTTACGTTACCACGGCAGCACTGCGATGCACGAGCTCCTCACACCGGCTTCACACCGCACACGCTAGTGTGTTGGCAGGGCAGAAGCGGTGCGTATGGAGA
The DNA here is from genome assembly GCA_023029165.1 of Gobiocypris rarus. Classification (NCBI taxonomy): domain Eukaryota; kingdom Metazoa; phylum Chordata; class Actinopteri; order Cypriniformes; family Gobionidae; genus Gobiocypris; species Gobiocypris rarus. The sequence continues at coordinate 30,781,062 of CM040921.1, read as the reverse complement.
GCGGGAGCCGCGCGCGTCAGTTGTACATTCACACTGGCTGCGTTTGCCTCGCGCAGCTGAACCGCGGCTCGTATATTGCAAATACAGACGAATATCGTCAATTCTGTCACTTTCCCGGTTTTCTCCGACCCCTGTCTGTCTCGTGCTTTGATTAATGATGGGCAGCGTATATCTTCTGCAAATGCGACTGTGTTCTCCTCTTTCCCAAACACACATAACATGCTGTATAAAGGTAGTTTACGTGATAAAAGTACTCTTAATGTTAATATAAGCCTCTAGTTTTAATCATTTAAACAGGCATTTGAAGTTTGAGCAAAAACTGGCAGTGTGTTTTCCAGTATTTTATTTTTTTTAAATCACAGCGCCGGATGTCATATGGTGTTTGTGAAACACACAGAACACTTCACTACATGATTTCAAGGTGAAATTAGTTATTTTGCATGTTAATCAGGTCAGTTTTGATCAGAACAATGCATAGTGGCTTTAATTCAGCGTGAGCGCGTCAAAAATAGACCCGGCGCCGAAACGATCGCGGCACTGACGCTTCTGCTCTGCTCCTGCTACGCCGCGCTGCCTCTGCTGCCGTGTGAATGCACTCATCTGTTAACATGACCGTTGGTAAAAATATGCGCTGCTTACGCCCTGCTTACGCGTGCGGTGTGACATCCAGTGAACATGCTTAAGCTTCCATTTTCCACAACTGATGTGTGCGTTGATGAATGTTTATATGTGAATAAAAGCCTAAATTAAATCTGTTCATCATATAAAGTGATTGTGTCTCTTCAGAAAATGTGGACTAAACCACTCAATTAATTTGTATTAGTTTTACAATTTACGATAAACTATTTGAAGTGTCAAAGTGGTAGTTGCATTAGTGCTGCAATTATTGTGTTTGTTTTTTCTCAGGAAGAGGCAAAGCTTAGAAGAAGAATTCTTTCAAAATGTGCGTGAAATGCGTCGACGCGTCGCGTCATACATTCATCTTGCGTAATGGCCCCAGCTGGCAGTTACACTTACCGATAGCATACTCAACATGATTGTAAAAGATACTTTATGGCACTTTATTTTTGTATACTGTAAAAACTAACTTGCAGTACTTTTTGGTAAAAATTTAATAAAAGTTGAAATATTATATTAGAAGTAGTACTTATCATTTTTTGTATAGTTATCCAAAGGATTCATTAGCTAATCAAAAAAAGAACACTAGATTGAAAAAATAAATAACAATCGTTAGATTAGTCGACTAATCGAAAAATAATCGCTAGATTAGTACAGAAAAAATAATCGTTAGTTGCAGCTCTAATTGTTATGGTAAATGGACTGCATTTATATAGCACTTTCAACAGATCCATGGCCATCCAAAGCACTTTATATCTTGCACCCATTCACTCACTCATTCATACACCGATGGCGGTGTCAGCCATGCAAGGCGCCATCCAGCTTTTTGGGAGCAGCTGGGGTTAGGTGTCTTGCTCATGGACACCTCGACACTTGGTCAGGTGGTACCGGGGATCGATGAACAGCGGTTCATGTAGGGTCTCCAGACAACCTACATGAACCACTGAGCCACTGCCATCCCAATATTGTTATGACAGGGGTTTTCAAACTTGGGTCCGGGGACCTCCAGAAGGTTCCAAGGGGTCTCCAGAAATTTTCAGAGAATAAAAAGACAAAGCAAACATGGATAAAGTCTACTGAACATTTTAACTGTTTAATTTCTAAATGTTTCTATATAGATATCCTTATATCCTGTCATATAAGTACTTTTCAGAATTGTTTGTTTGCTTTGTATCTTTCTAGTGAGTTTTTCTCACTATAGTCCCCTTTATGTTGCTCACTGGGGTCGTAAGGCAGTATTCTTAACGCAGTACGGAAGCTGCTTACATACATTTATTGTGAAAGTTGTTTATCCAAACAAATTTTATTCAGGTTTATACATCTAACATTAAGTACTGTATATCCAATTTTAAAATATGTAGATGGATTTTAGGAAGAGGGTCCCTCATAGAAGGTTCATCATATTTGGGGGTCCTTGGCATAAAGTTTGAAAACCCCTGTGTTATGAGATAAAACTAGTAAAACAGAAAAATAATTAATTGTAACATTATAAGATTTAAAGTAGATTTATATATATATATATATATATATATATATATATATATATATATATATATATATATATATATATATATATATATATATATATAATATTTAAATATTCAAATTGATTATTGAAGTTTGCAACCTCCCTGAACACCATATAATAGCTGTGGTGAGTTTGGAAGCATTGTATTCCAAAAATATAGAAGTCTAGTGTTACATTGTGACACTATTTTACAGTCTGTGCATCTGTGAGACTGCCAGGGTTTTATGTAGTCAGTGACATTTGAGTTGTTGCGTTTAGTTAACCCACGATGTGTGTGTGTGTGTGTGTGTGTGTGTGTGTGTGTGTGTGTGTGTGTGTGTGTGTGTGTGTGTGTGTGTGTGTGTGTGTGTGTGTGTGTGTGTGTGTGTGTGTGTGTGTGTGTGTGTGTGTGTGTGTGAGAGTCTGTCTGCCTGCCTCAGAGGACGCAGCAAAGCACTCTACTCCTCTTACCCACCTCCTCTCTCTCAATCCCTTGGATTATCAAAGAATTCTGTCTCAATGGGAAAGTGATGCTCATAGGATACAGTTGCCCTGGCAACAAGCTCACTTAAGCCAGGCCTCTGGATGAAGGGGGAAACAGCTAAACTGACTAAACTCAAGACAGAGTGTTTATTACACAATTTACTTTGAAACTCTACATGAGTCTCCAGCAGAGAGGGCCTGCCTGTCCTTAAAAAAATAAAATAATAGACTGAGTACAAGATGCAGGTCTGGTCAAGAGTCCATAAATGGCCACAGCAGGGAATGCATGGATATAAATGTATTTGGCTCATATGATTTTTTTTTTGTATTACTTTGGCTTGTTAGCCTGACGTGGTCATACTCAATTCTAGTCAGAATATGAGTCTGATACTGCTCCATTGTGCTGGGATTATGTGGCATGTTTCAACCGAACCAGGAAAGACCTCAATTGGTTGGACCTACAACCAATCAGAGCAACGGAGCGACACATAGTAACAGAACGCATGTTGTAAAAGAATTTAAGGATACACAGAGTACTTACCAACACGATCATCATTTTTGAGAGAAATAGTAAAGGTGAATGCATATACTAACAAGTTCTCCATTTAGAATTTGAACAAATTTATTTTGTTGCTCTTTGGTGATGTGAATGCTTACATTACAGTTTGTCATCTGTCCATCATCGTCTAAAGCAGGGGTTTTCAAACTGGGGTCCGGGGACCCCCAGGGGTCTTCCAGAAAGTTCCAAGGGGTCCACGGAAAATTTCAGAGGATAAAAAGAAAAATGGATACTGAAAATTCTTTTCTAAATGTTTGTCTCATTTCCTGCAAAAATACATACTTTTCAGAAATGTTTGTTTGCTTTGTATCTTTCTAGTCAGTTTTTCTCACTATAGTCCCCTTTATGTTGCTCACTGGGGTTGTAAGGCATAATTCTTAACGCAGTACGGAAGCTGCTTACATACATTTATTGTGAAAGTTGCTTATACAAATAATTTTTAGTTGAAAATGTTCTTCTGCAGGATTATACATCAAACATTAAGCATATCCAATTTTAAATATATAGATGGATTTTAGGAAGGTGGTCCCTCAAAAAAAGTTTATTATATTTGGGGGTCCTTGGCATCATTAAGTTTGAAAACCCCTGGTGTAAAGCCTTCCCTGACAATTTTTTTTGGTCCGAACAGCTCCTGGGCATAGTTGCTCCACAACGGATCAAGTCCAGACCGAGTTTCCCAAATGGACTTTGAAAACTGAAAATTGTTTTCAAAAGATTGCGTATTCAGGCCGTGAGTTTAATCAGGGTTGGTGCTAAACTCTGGAGAACAGTGGGCCTCGTAGTCCAGGGTTGAGAATCCCTGTTCTACTGTATATTCTCACCTCTGCAGTTTAGCATTGTCTGGTGTTTGTTAAGGAAACCATTGCCTGATCCTCCTACTTGTTGTGTTTGTTTCATGGACGTACCTGTATGCTTGCATGTTTTCCATGAGTCCTCCTGCAGTACCTTGAGTTTCCTTGTGAGCTTCTCTGAAGCCTTATTAATGTTTACCTGTTCATCATAGTTACCTGAGTTTATGATTTTCACAGGCTGAAGAGTGGCTCTGTATGTTAAGTGCATCATATCTACGTGAATTCTAGTGATTAATCCTGTGATGAATCAATCGAAGCACATTGCCTAAATACCGGTTGGGTTCTCTGTTTGATTAGAACTCCTGCACTTGACTCCATCTCTGTCTCTGTCTCTATCTCTCTGTCTATTTTGTTACAGTAGTCACAGATTTATTGAGCATCCCTTGCCCACATGATCAAATAATTTCTTGTTTATTGATGGTTTCTTTCATAATAAATGGTATTTTCTTTTTAGTCTCAATGTTGACATCCAAACAAAAGGAGACTTGCACTTGTTGAGAAACATTTGTTAGCCTTTATTTGCAGTTATTGTGTGCTATACAAGCATCTCTGAATGGATGTCATGTAAGAAAAAGTTCTTCCTCCTAGGTCTTTCAGTTTCCCAGAATCGCCTGACCGAAATAAACATATAATCAGCCTCTCAACATTAGCACACCCCATCTCATTCTACACATTTTATTCACATTCAGCTAATGCACTCTGAATGGCACCGTGCCTGTGCTTGAACGTGATTTCAGCTCTCATCTTTCCCATTGGGTTTTAAAATACCTCTTTGTCATCATTTACCTGTATTATTTTCCTCTCAGCCTCGGGCCATGTGGTTTTGGCCACAACAGCACAAACTCTCACTGGGAAACTGGATGGGGACTTGGGTTTAAGTAGGTTTTTTTGACCCGTATATTCGTCTGCCCTCCCTTTTAGTGCTGACAAAGCTCTCTGGCATCCCAACAGGGAACTACAAACCCAATTAGCTTCTCTCTTTTTTTTAGCAAGTGCAGAACTTCAAACTAGAAAACAGACCAAACTAACATTACAAAACTGCCCCATTCCACAGCACTGTGATTGTGGGTGTTAGCAGGAAGCACAGAGGTGCAGCAGACAGCACGCACAATTGTGCTAATTTAAATATTTTTTTAGCTCCATTAGTGAGACTTGGCACTGCATCATCAGATATCTGTTTTGCTCTTCTCTCTTCATTTCTGTCTGATAATAGTTCTGTATGAATAATATTGTTTCCTTTGCCGGTTTTTTTGGACCAATAATGGAGATGCGCTGCATGTATGCAGCAACATCCTCCTGTTTGTATGGGCTCATGGTTGTGTTAGGGTTTTAGAATGGCTGAACATTTTCAATAATTTGAAGAGTGCTTCGAGCTTAACCTCAAGGTTAATCTTTAATGATGTCCAGAGAGATGCTGCTGGTTATCTAGAAGAACTGAGGCACAGCTCGTGGCAAGGTGGGAAGTGGAATCAGTCATAAATATATTAACCAATTCTAATGATTTTTATAGTTGTGTGTCCAATAACAGGATCCAGAACCAACAATTTTGTATTATGTTTTTAATAACTTTCTAAATGTAACAAACATATACAATAACAACTATGTACTAACAAAAAGCACTAAAATATATAACAGTTAAATTGTATATGCTCTCTGCCTGCATAAATTATACAGATACATGAAAAAAAATGATAATAATAATGTAAACAGAAAAGTCATAGTGGAATAAACAATTTGAGTTTCTGTAAGAAAAATACCAGTCTCAACAATGTGTCATATTTATGATTTAAGGTTATGAGTTAATTTCTCAAATGAAAGCTGATTTATTTGATTGCGACAAGACCACTGCAGATTTTTTTTTTTGAAGAACTGATATGCATATTTATACAATCATTATTATTAGCATATATTATTTTTTTATTTAGATTGTCTCAGATATAGACATAATCTTTTAAGAAAAACTGCAAATGTCTGTGAACAACAACAAAAGTATTTATTGATTCAATTTAATAATAATTTATAAATAAATTTAGCATAACTAAACCCTTCCAGGTGTTTTTGGTTCAGCAAACGAGCAAACGACAGGTTAAATATCAATTCAAATCAACATAAAACAAACTAATACAAGAACTGAAGCTTAGAGCAAACACAATTGTAATAGACTGAATTAGGATGCAATTCATAGACTGACTGACTGTGTGATGTTTTGCTTCAGGGCTTTGTATTATACAGTATGTGTTTGTGTGCACCAAGGGTGAGAAACAATAATTCATATTCTGTAAACACTGACTTCTCTTTCTTTCTAAATGATGCTAATCATTTAAATTTAGGCATGCTCAAGTGAAATGTTTGGTACACATCACCATAATAGTCAGCATCTTCCTGTAGCGATGTCAGGTGGCTTTGTTTTTGCAGAGAAAGCTGGCGGAGGCAGTGTGATCTGCTTTGAGCATTGTTTTGTTGGGAAAATTTGGGTCCTTCCTCCATGTCCTTCCTCCTTTCATGGAAACGGTATTCCCTGGTGGCTGTGGCCTTTTTCAGCAGGATAATGCACCTGCCACAAAGCAAAAAAGGTTCAGGAATGGTTTGAGGAACACAACAACAAGTTTGAGATGTTGACTTGTCCTCCAAATTCCCCAGATATCAATCCAATCGAGCATCTGTTGGATGTGCTGAACAGACAAGTCAGATCCATAGAGACCCCACCTCGCAACTTTAACCTCCATGCCTCGACAGGTCAGGGCTGTTGGCAGCAAAATGGTGACCAATACAATATTAGGAAGGTGGTCATAATGTTGACCTGATTGGTGTACATTATTTAATGCATTTACTGTCCTATTCTAGAATATTAAGAGTAGGGCATATACATGCCATATACTTTTTAACAGAAGGCAAAAAAAATGATATTTTGTAAAATAGGGCATGCAGACTATATGTCTATATTCATTATTTTTATATGGAAACAGGAATAGTTGGAAGTGATAATACCACTCACTGTAAAAAATGTACTGTAGAATTTAAATGTACTGTAGAATATTACGAAATTTAAATGACCGATCGTTTCGTTAGATAAGACCCTTATTCATCTTCTGGTATGGTTTAAAGTAGGGATGCACCGAATATTCAGCCACCGAAAATGGTCCAAAAGTGCATTTTCGGTTTTCGGCCGAAAGACTTTTATCACCGAAACAATAGGGCCGAAATGTTGTGATGACGCAAACCGCGACCTGCACGTGCTTGTCTAAACGGTCTAAACAAGCAACATGTCTGCGGTGTGGACGTATGTTGTTCATCTCACATCTGATGACGCATCTATGGGTTTTAACTTGAAAATAATGCTTTGTTTATGTTTCTGTTAATGGATACACGTGCTGGCTACTCAGTGATACACTACAACAACAGCCATAATAAAAGAAAAACGTGGGCAAAACGGTCTCTCTTTGTAAACTTTGTGCTGCCGTATGTTCGAATATGACCAGTCGTCTTCTCCGTCATCATCACCAGGTGTAGAGCCAGAAGAAACGAATGAAAACTCGCGCGCTGTGAGAAGTCTCTGTGCACTCATCCGAAAGCGCGCACTCTTCTCACAGCGCGCAATTATGAATAATGCCTCTGAGTTCTCTTTCAAGTCTTGCGCTTAAACGGACAAACTCACACAAAAAGTATGTCAACATGTCCATCTTGATGAGTATCCTTGCAGAAATAGTCTGTATATGCCTTAAGTGAACTACAGTCGAGAAAGACGACGCATTTCGGTGCATCAGGTCTTAAAGGGGAGGTAGCCTTTACTGCGGTCTGTTTAATGTCAACAAAAAACAAGGACATCACTCACTGCTCTTGACTGAATAGCTTTTGTTAGTTTAATAAGGATTAATCTTTAATTTAAACAGTTAGATATTCAGTTATTTTTTGTTTGATTACTTTATTAAATTTCTGTACCTTTCTGCAGGCCAGTATGCCTGTACATTATTATTTAATGTACACATGAGTGAGGTCAAGTTAAAACATTTTAGTTAGAATTTTATTTTATACTGTGCATTGTTGCAATGTGCTAAATAAATATTTGCATAATTTGTAATTAATTTATAATTTGAAACTTTAATATTAATTTATGCAATTGCAATGCCTTGATTTTTAGTAAAAATGCAATGGTAATAATAATTGGCATAATTTCTTTCGGTGTTTCGGTTTTCAGCTTTCGGCCTTGGTTTCCTCTTTTTTGGTTTTCGGTTTTGGCCAAGAATTTTGATTTCGGTGCATCCCTAGTTTAAAGCCCTTTGAAGCTGCACTGAAACTGTCATTTGGACCTTGAACCATTTGAGAGATGTTTGCATCAAAAACCTTAATTTATTTTCGACTGAAGAAAGAAAGACATGGACATCTTGGATGACATGGGGGTGAGTAAATTATTAGCAAAAGTTTTTTAAAAAGTGAACTAATCCTTTAAAGTTAAACGACACATTTACGTTAACCTAACGTTATGTATGTGTAAACATATTGGATTTTACCATTTTTATATGTAACGTTTACTTCTAAATGTTGTGCTAGCACGTTAGATATCGTGACATGATATTGCTTATACATAAAATTAGATGAATATAAAAGAGTATACTTCTAAAGAACTTACCAGGAATTATGAATAATGCCTCTGATCTTCAATCGTGCTCGCGCTGCTCCAGTCAACTGGATTTCAAATTTGAACGAAGCCTGCGCAATCCCATAATGCCACACCACAGTAAGTTATTGTGAAAATGCATAAGCTACAGGAAAAACACCTCCTTCTTGTAAATGAATTACAGTTGACATGAAAAATACTGTTAACAACTGTAAAACAACGTTTGGCCCATAATGCATTGCGAACTACTACATCTTGTAAAATGCTTAAACAGTAATATTCTGTAAAATGTTGCTATAAAAACTTGTTACATTAATGATATAAATAATAACAACAACAATAATGTTAAAAACAACTCATTACAAGCTATCTTTTATCATATTGCAGTTGGCTTCCATTTTATAAAAGCAATAAACCATAAAACCCAAGGGTTTTTTTATGCGATTTTACTGTTCACACCAAAGACAATAAACAATAACTATAAAGTTTTAATAATCATTTTAATTTTATGTGACTAAGAAGGTTATTGTGCATTAGTGTGGACGCTAATATGGTTATTGTTATCTTTATAGTTATCGTTTTTGGCGTGAACAGGCCTTAGGGGTTTCATCATCTTCAAAAGTGTTGTGGTAACATCTGTTTCCTCTCCTCTCCTGTTTTTTTTTTCTTCCTGCAACTATTTCCCCATATCATTTTTTTTAAATACCATATTTAAAAAATGCCTATAGAATATTGCTATAATTCTCAACATATATTCAACTGCAGCTTCATATTATTGCTTAAATTCACGGAAAACTGCATGGTAAAGCTAGTATTGGCATTTTTGACACTCCGCTATTATATATTAACAAATACAAAAATTATTTTCTTTGTGAAACAGTCTTCTATTTCTCACATTCTCCACAGATGCCCCTTCCTCTCTTGTCTGTCTGTCTGTCTCTCTCTCTCTCTCTCTCTCTCTCTTAAAATCACAGTCATTAGTGCTGGAAAAGAGGCTGCTTAGCAGCAAAGACAGTAAATACAGACTATTAGTGCTGTGCTCTTTCTGCACTAATAGTTACTGGCCAGGGGTGAACCAGGGCCCAGGTGCAAGGGTCAGAAGGGGTCAGAGGCATAACTCCTCATATTGGAGACTTTTAGAGATATGCCAGAATTTATTTATTTATTCATTTAAATAGACAAATCTGTGTGTTACTTGAATAACTAGTTAAATAATTGGCCCAAAGAAAACATGGTTTCAGGTTCAAATTTGTCAAATCAGATGTCAAATCAGATGTGTTCATTAGGAGTCATTATAGACTTGTTCTTCCATTCAGACCCACTTGAGATGCACAAGTTGAAGTATTTTTTTTAACTTGACACAGCGTCTTAAAAACACAACATTCAAGACGGGAGAGCTAAAAACAGTGTGAGACGCAGTAGCTGAAGATGTCAGCAGTGTTTTATAGGGGAATTTAAAGACACAAGCTTTCTAAGAGGACACAGTCTCCTAATGCGATATCTGATCGTTCTTTTCTGAATCCTGTAGGAAGCACCCCTTTTTTTGCTGAGATATCTTCTGCGTAAAGATTCAGCAATTTACCACCATTACTATCTACAATCAGACTCCGAACCCCTCAGATAGCCTGAAATATCTTTTTACTCACCAGGTGTTGTCTTTTGTCTGCTTCTCTCATTGTCATCATCACGCCGCCATGTGGCCCTTAGAGCTCAGAAAAAAATCAATCCTGATGTCTCAAGTGTTTTAATAGAACAGTTGTAGCTGGGTCCTGATTTGCATGATTTGTACTACCGACTTAAGCATATAGGCTTCTTTTTTATTATTCATTCATTCATTTATTCATTCATTGAAAATGTATAGAAATTATATTTTATTTTTAATGTGTTTATTGTTTGTATTAAATAGTTGTTGTTGTTTTTTAGGTAAAGGTAAACACTCAGTGACTGATTTTAACATCTGGGATATAAAGAAAGTGAACAAATAAGCAGTCTACATGTCCATTGCTGTGCCTGTTTGTCGACTTACCTATCCTTGTCAGATTTGTAAGATGAGGATATATGTCCAGTTTGCACAGCTCACCCTGACACCACCAGTAGCACATTTCTGATAACATATAGTGATGAGCTAAAAATTTAATTTCACTATATGCTTATTGTAGGGTTTGGGACTGTTGCTGGGTTGCCACTTGCCGTGTGTGTGTGTGTGTGTGTGTGTGTGTGTGTGTGTGTGTGTGTGTGTGTGTGTGTCTCCCTACCAATGCCAAGTGTAAATGGGTTTTTAATTAGCTGTTTCCACATACCATTGTGTATGTGTGTTAGGGAGCAGAGAGAATAGACATGTTCTCTGCCAAACAGATTTGTTTGTGCTGAGCTGTATTGTATATGTGTTTAGGGGAAAGAAGATGTTGTAAAGCTTTTGGTGCAGAGATCTTTATATAAGGACAGACTTGTCAGGAACTAAATATTGATGCATGAATGAACACAGAACAGGTGTTGACGTTTTCCTGAATTCACCCCAAAATAAAAAGGTATTATTTTGCACATTTTGTTAAAGGGACAATATGTAAGATTTTTAGATTTAAATATCATAAAACCACTAGAACAATGTTATATATTTTGTTGACTTGTATATTGACATTATCTCAAATGTTTCCAAGAATGTTTAAATGCAGAGAAATAAGCCATTTTGTCCAGGACACGGACCGTGTTTGTGTTTCGCCTATCAATGACATCATACTCACATTACCCTAAATTTCTTGAATTTTTTTATATATTATGTGCTTTATTAGACAGGTGAGCGACTGTATATATAAATGAAGTGTAACTGTTGGATTGGTGTTGATTGGCTACATTCTCCCCCAGCACAGCCAATCGATTTAGAACTTCTGTGTCGACTCGGGCACTGCTGTTGACTAAGTCCCCACAATTACTGTTCATCAAGAAATCGATCGACTGGCAGGGTACACACAGTGCACACTCAAACACACATACCCAGACACACGCTTCACAAAGACGTGCATTCACACAGGCCATCCCTAGAGTGTTCATTTGTTCTATATGGACAAAAAAAGAAAACTTTCAGAACTCTGTCGCCGGTTTGGACATGCCCGCGCGGATGGAGGTGGGGGGGGGGTATAGGTGTTATCATGTAAGATAAAAATACAGCCCTCTTCAAGCGTGCAACCACAAGGGATGGTCGGAATTGAACAGCACCGGAGGTGTGAAATGGAGTTTGCTTCTGTTCTCACAGATCCGTGTGTCCGCGAGTGTGTGACAGCGTATGAAAGTAAATAGGCAGGGGAGGAAAGGCTCCGGGGACTGTCGCCAATTGTCACTGTGATTTGTGGATGTATTAATTCCAGCGTCTGTGTGTTGCCCAGGGATCCTTGTAAGAAATCGCTGGTCTAAGAATAGGCAGGGATATCTGTCGTTAGCTGGAGAGTTTGCGAGCAAGGATAATCAGACCTTGTGTTTGAAGCTTGTGGGCAAAGGATGCGGGCATGCTGTTGAGATGGTCTTGAAGCTACTTCCTGTCACTCCTTATATGAGACTTAAATGGCCCCTCGCTCTCTCTCTCTCTTCCTCTGTCTTGCTTGAACTATCTGTCTCCTCCTCTCTCTGACCTCTGCCTCATTATTCAGTGGACTGTCGGCCTCATTTGTTGTCTCACAAGTAGATGCGTGTGCTGTCAGCTGCTGTCCTCTTGTCTTATTATGCCCGCAGGTGACTGATAGGCCTCCTTTTTCTCACTCACTTTTGATGGGCATGTCTAGTCGCTCTCTGCTCATGATGCTCATCTCCTCCTGCTGCGTTTAGCAGGTTTCCTTATGAATGAATGATTTTGAAGGACGTGATTACAGATTTTGAATACCTTTTTTTTTATTTAGTGTTCACTAAGAAGAGCTGTTGGTACTTAGAGGGAATCATAAGAAATCATAAGGCAGCGTAAGCTTCACTAAATGTTGTTATATTTAGGTTTAAACCCATAAATACTTAAAACTATATGTATTACCTGTTTTTAAGGATGTTTGTTAGGATTATTAACTGTTTTTAAGATATGTTTAGATGTTTAGTTTTTCACTGGAAAACTGGACAAAATACAGATTAAGATTTGTATTAATTTATATTTTTAATTCTGGAAGCTCCAAATAATCGGTCCAAACTATACTAAAGAAAAATATTAAAAACAATACTTAATACTTAAAAAATAAATAAATAAATAATCTATACAATGTTTACAATGATTCTTCGAGTTAAAAAAATAAGTAAAACCTATACACTGTCTGATACTGCTGTTCCCATCATGCACTGGGGCATGAATAATTAATAAGGTTGCATTTTTCGCTGATCTCCAGTTGTATTTACATAGATTTTATAATTGCTTTGGTTAAATTTAGTAACTTGCTGTTTTGTGACATCTGGAATTCATTTTCTACTCAAAATGACCCATTCATACTCAAAAACTCAAAAATGTTCTGTGTATTGTGTACCAAGTATTGATGTGTCTGTGTTCGGTTGGGAACCTCTTTACCTATTTTTGTTTAGATGTGTTGTCCTATAAATTATACAACTTTCGAGTTGGTACATCATTCGGCTTACTTAAAAGTAAAAAGCATGGCTTAACATTGTTAACATTGCTACATTGTTTGAGTAAAATTTACAATATTGAGTAAAATATACTTGAACCAGAGTATTGCAAATTAAACTTCAAATGAGTTAGTAGAAATTACTATAAGTAATTGTAAAATTTAACCTGACCAGTTAAAGTTTAAAATGTATTCTCTTTGTTAATTTTAAGTAACTTAGTTAAGTAGATGTTACTTAATTCAATACGTGTTCAATTGTGACGACTCTAATAATAGCTAAGCATCAAATTTGTCCATTTGGGTTTGCACATGGACACTGTCTGTAGGATCCACTCTCAGTTCTATGACTGGCCTGAGATTGTGCTGAGAAAGGTGTGTATTATGTAACAGTGGGAGCCCAGGGAGATGAGGGAGATTGGGGATGTGCTCACCTGAGTGCTCACATTCTGTATGTGGGAGGAGACAAATCCATGGAGCAGCTGCCTGAGAGAACAAAGTCACGACATTTCCCTGGAGTATTACCCTTCTGCCACTCTTTTCCTCGGATTCTCTCTCTCAGACTTCCTCTATTTTGTATCTACATTGTACTGTGTGTCTATAGAAACTTGCTAATTTAGGGCTCCTTCAGAATGAAATTATAATATTGTTGATGATGCAGTGAGGATGCTGAACAAATAAATCTGTGTTCTTGCTAGTTTTACATATGAATAGATGCAAGTCTTTTATTGTCCACATGTTCCAAAATGAGCTATTGGTACGAATATTAATGCATTTTCTATCATTCGGAGCCACATTATCGGCATATTCCAAGATGAGTTATTGGTACAAATTTGAATACATGTTTCTATCATTTGGAGCCACATTTAACTGAGAGGATTTCTTGCCAAGTTTTTCTGTCTTTGTAATATTTGTCATTTTCTTTTTTAATTGGCCTGTTTTCCTTTTCTTCACACTAGTGGATTTAAACCAGGTCAGTTCTCATATTTAATTTTCACTTGTAGTCAAACTATTTAATTTGTTTTGTGATTTGGTTTGGTTTTACTGGATGTTGTTTAATTCTTAATGAACTTTCAAATTACACTTGATTGATTTTAACCTGCTAATTCACTCTTAAGAAAACATTTGCAGTCCAGGTTAGAAAAATCAATTAGGTTTAGGCACCCTCACATGCAAATTGAGATTGTGTAATCAATTTAGCGTTCCTCTCTCTCTCTCTCTCTCTCTCTCTCTCTCTCTCTCTCTCTCTCTCTCTCTCTCTCTCTCTCTCTCTCTCTCTCTCTCTCTCTCTCTCTCTCTCTCTCTCTCTCTCTCTCTCTCTCTCTCTCTCTCTCTCTCTGCAGTCTTTTACACATCCTGCTGAGTTTCATCCGTCACAACTGGTGCAAATGTTTGTTCGTCTGGCATTCCACGTGACTTGCCTGTCATGCTCCCCCGTCCTCTTCATCTCAGTGTCCTGCCTCACAATCACAACACTCTTTGACAGCAAACATGAAGAGTTTCAACACTGATGTCTTAATACAAGCCTCTAGCTTGAAGGTCTTACTAATAGAACTTGGCTGAAGCAGGGACGATTTACAGGCACAATATGTACGATTTTTGGATACAAATATCCAAAAACCACTATAACAATGTTATATATTTTGTTGACTTGTGTACTTACAGTATTCAAATGTTTCCAAGAATGTTTAAATCCAGAGAAATAAGCCATTTTAACCAGGACAGTGACAGTGATCGTGCGTCGTCTATCAATGACATCATCCTCACGCTACCCTCGATTTTTGGTTTTGTTGTAGAAACCATGGAAACACCAAAGACGCTTTAAAATATTATGTGTTTTATTAGGCAGGTGAGAAACTGTTTGGATACATTCATCGACAGGAAACGAATCATTGTTATATAGCTCAACATGTCTTATTGTTTAAATCTTGTTTTCTTGCTTTACAGCGAGCGCCATGTTTTACCACACCTAATATCGATCAAGCTTACTGCAGTGTGCAACAAGTGTCTCATAGTAGCCGCCGAGCGAACGCACTGAGAAGCATTATAACACAACTTTCAACACACTCAAATGTATCTAATATGATAAAACAGCGCTGGGTTACCCCACATACGCATGAGCGGAAGAAGCGGAAGCGCTCGTCTGCGGCATAATAAAAGCTCCACTGCTCTCGAGCCGTGTGTCGTGCTTGACTCTCATTAGCAATCGCTCCAGCAGCCTCGTTCCGCTCCAACGGCTTTCAGCCCCACCCTGCTTCATACTACAGTAACGTTAATAAATATTAATACATCAGCTTATCCATGAATGTGATGTCTGCCGAGTGCTGTCGGATTCTTTTCCACCGTCTTTAGAGGTGAAGACAACAATTCCCATGATTCCACGAAAAGCAAGCCGTCATCAAGCTACGCAATTGTTTTGAATTAAGCGACCTCTAGCGGCGAAAATTACATATTGTGCTTTTAATGCAAATGCCAACTTGTCCATATCCAGCCATCCAGAATTTAACATATCTCTGTTTTGGATCTAACATCTACAATACAAAATGAAAAGGCTGTTTTACTGTTTTTCAGTAAAAAAATTAAAATAAAATTCTATTTATTTTAAAATATACATTTTATGTAAATGTAAAAACATTTAATTTCATTGTCACATTCTAATTATTATCAGTGTTGAAAATGTTTGGGTTAGGGATACTTAGATGGAAATGGGGATACTTTTTTACTCTTGCTGAAGAAAAGTATTAATTTCTTATTAATAATTAATTATGAATGGTATTGTATGTATTACTCTGAATGTATTATTATTATTTTATGAGTGCCATTATAGTTGTTTTGCTCCATAGTTAACTAATAATAATTGTATAGGTTTTCTTGAGCAGGGGTTTTAAAAATGCTATGCCAGAGACCTCTGAATATGAAGAACCTCTTATGAGGGACCCTTTTAATCTATAAGGGCTGTGTGGGGCAAGTTATTTGCAAAGATAAATAATTGGGCTTTCATATTATTACTGTACTGAAGCCACAAAAAATATTGACTTGTTTATCTTTTATCTGCCCGCTATTAGAGAAATGTTAGATGTACAGTATAAACCTGAAGAGAACCGTGTCATGTTGATTTTCCCAATAAATATACCATTCCAATAAATAGCATTATCATTTTCACATCTCTAAAATGTATTATAATAATAATACATTCCCATGCGCCCCATAGTACCCTCTTGTGACCCACTTGTTTGAAAACCCCTGTGCAGAATGAAAATCAAAAATGAAACAGGCTATTTATATTCACAAGGGAATTGACAGACAGCTCCATCTTGTACACCTCACTTGTTACCTTGGTTTTTGTGGTTGGCCCTTGGTTAGTTGGAGGGAAAAAATGACCGTCCTTTTAGACCTTTTCTTTATGGGCTATATTTTATTCTAATGTTTCTTCTTTCATTCATTCTTCATTCCAGGGTTGTCTGTTGTGTTTTATTCCATTATTATTTATGTTTACTTCATCCAGAGACGCATCTGTTCCAGACACCCACACCTCTCAAGTGAAAAGTAATGTTTAACTGCAAACATTGAGAGGTTTATTCCAATTGTTTCATAACTATTCTTAGTTCTGTCGTGACAGTGATGGGCCCTGAGTGAACAAGTTCACTATCTGTGTTTTCTTTTCTGTCAGTCACAAGTTTAACATGTCCTGAAGTGAATTTTTTTTTGTGCTTTTTTTTTTGGAAAGGATTTGATGAGAGCACTTTGAAGATAAAAGCTGTTTCAGATATCACATGTGCTCTACTGTGCTACACACTTTAGACAGCTTGATCTATAAAGCAGTAATTGGCCTGGACTGAGCTGAATCATAGCGGGAATACAGGGATCTATCAGGACACATCGACTTTCTTTGCACAAATCTCACCTGTCGATGAGGGAATAAATAGCCTTTTATCTCTATGGCTGTACAGCAAAGTCTTGGACAAGTATCAAATCATCATTAACCTGTTCGATGTAAGCTTGTTTCAGCATGTATTAGATATTTCTAAATTATATTCCATTAAACTTAATGGATAGAGTTGGTCCAACGTTTAGTATTTAACTCTTGACACATAACACAGTGGAGATGTGGTGTTCGTGTGAATGTTGCAGTCTGGCCTCTTTCTACACTCATTTCCTGTCCTGTCTCAAAAAGAGATCAAAGCTTCCTAAAAAATATGAAAATACAACCTAGAGACATGTACAACCTATGGTCAGGCTGGTCTGGTTTGATTTTTGTTTTTATATAGTAGGAATGCATGACACACTAGTACTGTATTGTTCATTGGAGATGTATAGATTTATGTTGGATATTTAACTCTGCATGTATATTACCTTTATCTTCATCTAATGTTCATTTGAATTTAATCTTTAAAAAAAAAATTGAATAACAATGTGATCTTTAGAAAATATCAAAATAATTATTAATCTTTCATATTGTGTTATGTTGTGATAACTAAATGTACTTTAGCAAAACAATTGATTTTAGTAGTAGTCTATTTTTATTACATTTTCTTACTTCTTTCTTTTGTTTTTTAGATAAAAAGTTTTTTTTTTAGAGACATCTACTTTTTATTGATTTTTGTAGATAGCATGAATTGATTAATCTGAAATAGGCAATTTTTTACTAGGAATGCACCAATATTGAAACAGTATTGACGTCATAAGATTTAGCTTATTAAGCCTGGTTTCACAGACAGGGCTTGGATTAAGCCAGGATTAGTCATTAGTTCAGTTAGGATATTTAAGTAGCATTTATAAATGTGCCCTAGAATTTTGTTTCTCATGGTCTGAGAGTCCTTCAGGTGCCTTGTGGCAAACTCTAGACAGGATCTCATGTGCATTTTACTGAGGAGTAGCTTCTGTCTGGTCTGTCTGACTGGTGGAGTGCTGAAGAGATGGTTGTTCTTCTGGAGGGTTCTCTTATCTCCACAGAGAAACACTGGAGCTCTGTCAGAGTGACAATTAGGTTCTTGGTCACCTCCCTGACTAAGGCCCTTCTCCCACTATCGCTCCGTTTGGACAGGCAGCCAGCTCTAGGAAGAGTCCTGGTGGTTCCAAATTTCTTCTATTTAAGGATAATGAAGGCCACTGTGCTCATTGGGACCTTCAATGCTGCAGAAATGTTTCTGTACCCTTCCCCAGATCTGTGCCTTGATACAAGCCTGTCTCGAAGGTCTACAGATATTCCTTGGACTTGGGTTGGTTTGTTCTCTGACATGCACTGTTAACTGTGGGGCCTTATATAGACAGCTCTGTGCCTTTCCAAATCATGACCAATCAACTGAATTTAACACAGGTGGATTCCAATCAAGTTGTGGAAACATCTCAAGGATGAGCAGTGGAAACAGGATGCACCTGAGCTCAATTTTGAGTGTCACGGCAAAGGCTGTGTACGTGATTTTTTTTTTTTTTTTCGTTTTTTTTATTTTTATTATTAATTTTCAAAGATTTTAAACAAACCTCTTTCAGATTGTCATTATGGGGTATTGTTTGTAGAATTTTGAGGAAAATAGTGAATTTAATCATTTTTGGATTAAGGCTAACATGACAAAATGAGGAAAAAGTGAAGCGCTGTTAATACTTTCCAGGAAACACTGTGAATATCAACCTAATTTTCTTATCGGACTAATAACAATACCTTAAAAAATGTATAATTTATCACCCAATACCGATATTGCCGCCTATATATTGGGCATCCCAATTTTTTTATATCAGTACATCCTTATTTTCATTGGAGCCCTATATAGTTAAACCAGTTGGATACCTGTTTGGCCTGCCTTGGGAGACCAACTAAACAATCTTTAAAGACCTTTTAAGCTGGTTTAAACAGGTCTTGCATAATTCTAACTTGACGTAGACAACAGTGCAGCTGTTCTGTTTACTATTGAGAGAAAAAGCCCCTCAGTCGAGCTTTCATGATTGCTTGCTCACATAAAATGGACACTTTTCATCCTGCTGTGCAGGCGACGTTCACTTTCATTATCTCCTGATTGCACCCTATCTAGCTCAGGGTAAGTGGAATCATGTAGACTCTTTGGGCTGGATAACGCTCGCCCCACGGCCACCACTGAGAGTGTGGTTTCGCATACAAAAGGGCAACAAGGAAAATGGAGCATCGTCTCTGCATAATTAAAACTGTTCATGCCGGAAGAGTACTTTACAGTCAATTATAACAGGCCTGGTTAATCTAGTGGCTAGTTATTTATTTCTTTTTTATGATGGATGGGAAATTAAGATATTCAACATAAAGAATCTCTGAGAAATGGGTGATGCTGGACGCCAGGTGTTATATATATACGGATGTCGCTTTCTCAGCTGTGCGTTCCAAATGAGGCCTTACCATAGAAGCATGTGTGTGTGTGGGCATGTTTTTGTGAAATATCAGGACACAAATGTGTATAATGACATGGGTATGACATAGGTATTACAAAAAAAGGGTGAAATATGAGGACGTTCCCCATGTCCTCACTTTTCAAAATGCTTATAAATCACACAGGATGAGGTTTTTTTCACAGAAAGTAAACTGCGCAGTCTCCTGTGATGGGTAGGTTTAGGGGCAGGGGCAGTGTAGGGGGATAGAAAATACGGTTTGTACTGTATAAAATGCATTATGCCTATGGAATGTCCCCATAAAACATGGGAACACAACGTGTGTGTGTGTGTGTGTGTGTGTGTGTGTGTGTGTGTGTGTGTGTGTGTGTGTGTGTGTGTGTGTGTACATTTCAGGGTTGTCCATGAGTGAGTGACACTAACTATAATGGATTTTGCATCACAAGCAAGAGATCAGAATATTGTAAAGACTTGGGACAGTTAGTAACCAGGGTGCTAGGGTGGTTACTAACTGTCCCAAGTCTCTATGATATTCTGGTCTTTTAATATGGCTTGTGATGCTTAGCAAAATCCATTGTTAGTATCACTGTAGTATAGTATTATACCACCTAGCAACCTAGCAGTTCATGGACAAGGCTTAAAGGTGCACTATATAGGATATTTGCAGTAAAATATCAGAAAACCACCAGGCCAGTGTTATATATTTTGTTCAGCTGAGTACTTACAATATCCCAAATGTTTCCAACTATTTGTAAATCGTGAGAAAATTGCTATTTTAACCAAGGAACGGGGACGTCTGAGGGAGTCGCCTGTCAATTGCGTCATATTTGCGTTACCCTCGGTTTCCGGTTTTATTTGCTTTACTCTTACTGCAGTGTGCAACAAGTGTCGCAGCAGCCGCCGAGTGAACGCACAGAGTAACGTCAAAACAAAATTCTAAACACACTCGAATGCATGTAATATGATAAACAGAGCTGAGTTACCTCATACTCATGACCGGAAAAGCGGAAATGGCGCCAGCGACTGTGTCCCGTCATAATAAAAGTCCTTCTGCTTGCGAGCCGAGTGTTGCATAACAATCGCTCCGGCAGCCTTGCTCAGCTCCCACAACACTCGGTCCTGCTTTGCTTCATACTACAGTAACGTTAATAATCGCATCCATGAACATGATTTCTGCCCGGGTCCTATCCCGATTGTTTTTCACCGGCTGTGAGGTGAAGACCACGTCCCAAGATTCTGCACTCGAACTTGGTGTCATCAAACCACGCCTTTTTGTTTTGAATAGGTGACCTCTAGCGGACTGAACAGTTACATAGTGCACCTTTAAGCTTAATCCCAGACTAAAATGCATGTTTGAGCTATTTTTACTGAAAGCAACTTGGACTGACATATCTTAAATTATTGTCAGTGCTATTGTTTTGTCTCAAGATGTTTTTTTCCTAAGGCATGTTTATAAAAGCTATTTAGATGTCCTAATTGAATGGCCTAATCATAGCTTAATCTAAGCCCTGTCTTAATTCTGATAGAGTTCACTTACTCGCTGTTGGTTACACTGATAATTTAAAGGCAAAGTTCTGAGGTAAAACTAAACAGACCTCACTCTACACTAGTTTCATTCCTTTTTTTTTCTTTTTTTTATTTCAATACTCGACAGCACAATTTACAAGCCGTGATCCTTTTATAACATTTGATCGGATATACACTATATTGCCAAAAGTATTGGGACATCTGCCTTTACAAGCACAATAACTTCAGTGTCATCCCATTCTTAATGCGTAGGGTTTAATATGGACTTGTTTGACCATTGCAGCTTTACATTTTTCTCGAAAGGCTTTCCTCAAGGTTTAGGAGTGTATTTATGGGAATTTTTGACAATTTTTTTCTAGAAGTGCATTTGTGAGGTCAGGCACTGATGTTGGACAAGAAGGTCTGGCTTGCAGTCTCCGCTCTAATTCATCCCAAAGGTAATCTATCGGGTTGAGGTCGGGACTCTGTGCAGGCCAGTCAAATTCCTCCACACCAAACTTGCTCATCCATGTCTTTATGGACCTTGCTTTGTGCACTGGCACTCATGTTGGAACAGAAAGAGGCCATCCTCAAACTGTTCCCACAAAGTTGGTTGTATGAAATTGTCCAAAATATCTTGGTATGCTGAAGCATTAAGAGTTCCTTTCACTGGAACTAAGGGGCCAAGCCCAACCCCTGAAAAACAACCCCACACCATCCCCCTTTAACAAACTTTACACTTGGCACAATTTGTCTGACTACAAGTATCATTCTCCTGGCAACCGCCAAACCCAGACTCGTCCATTGGATTGCCAGACAGAGAAGCGTGATTTGTCACTCCAGAGAACACTTCTCTACTGCTAGTCCAGTGATGGCGTGCTTTACACCACTGCATCTGATGTTTTGCATTGCACTTGCTGGTGTAAGGCTTGGATGCAGTTGCTCGGCCACGGAAACCCGTTCCATGATGCTCTCTACGCACTGTTCTTGAGCTAATCTGAAGGCCACACGAAGTTTGGAGGTCTGTAGCTATTGACTGCAGAAAGTTGGCAACTTGTGTACACTGTGCTCCTCAGCATGCGCTGACCCCGCTCTGAAATTTTATGTTGCCTACCACTTCATGGCTGAGTTGCTGTTGTTGCCAATTACTTCCACTTTGTTATACAGGTCCTTCTCAAAAAATTAGCATATTGTGATAAAAGTTTGTTATTTTCCATAATGTAATGATAAAAATTACCTTTCATATATTTTAGATTCATTGCACACCAACTGAAATATTTCAGGTCTTTTATTGTTTTAATACTGATGATTTTGGCATACAGCTCATGAAAACCCAAAATCTCAAAAAATTAGCATATTTCATCCGACCAATAAAAGAAAAGTGTTTTTAATACGAAAAAAGTCAACCTTCAAATAATTATGTTCAGTTATGCACTCAATACTTGGTCGGGAATCCTTTTGCAGAAATGACTGCTTCAATGTGGCGTGGCATGGAGGCAATCAGCCTGTGGCACTGCTGAGGTGTTATGGAGGCCCAGGATGCTTCGATAGCGGCCTTAAGCTCATCCAGAGTGTTGGGTCTTGCGTCTCTCAACTTTCTCTTCACAATATCCCATTCTCTATGGGGTTCAGGTCAGGAGAGTTGGCAGGCCAATTGAGCACAGTAATACCATGGTCAGTAAACCATTTACTAGTGGTTTTGGCACTGTGAGCAGGTGCCAGGTCGTGCTGAAAAACGAAATCTTCATCTCCATAAAGCTTTTCAGCAGATGGAAGCATAAAGTGCTCCAAAATCTCCTGATAGCTAGCTGCATTGACCCTGCCCTTGATGAAACACAGTGGACCAACACCAGCAGCTGACATGGCCATCACTGACTGTGGGTACTTGACACTGGACAATCTTCCTCCAGACTCTGGGACCTTGATTTTCGAATGACATGCAAAATTTGAGCGACAGTCCAGTGCTGCTTCTCTATAGCCCAGGTCAGGCTTGACCTGGGGAATGCGGCACCTGTAGCCCATTTCCTGCTCTGGATGTTTCTACTCCAGACTCAGTCCACTGCTTCTGCAGGTCCCTCAAGGTCTGGAATCAGTCCTTCTCCACAATCTTCCTCAGGGTCCGGTCACCTCTTCTCGTTGTGCAGCGTTTTTTTGCCACACTTTTTCCTTCCCACAGACTTCCCACTGAGGTGCCTTGATACAGCACTCTGGGAACAGCCTATTCGTTCAGAAATTTCTTTCTGTGTCTTACCCTCTTGCTTGAGGGTGTCAATGATGGCCTTCTGGACAGCAGTCAGGTCGGCAGTCTTACCAATGATTGCGGTTTTGAGTAATGAACCAGGCTGGGAGTTTTTAAAAGCCTCAGGAACCTTTTGCAGGTGTTTAGAGTTAATTAGTTGATTCAGAAGATTAGGTTAATAGCTCGTTTAGAGAACCTTTTCTTGATATGCTAATTTCTTGAGATTTCATGAGCTCTATGCCAAAATCATCAGTATTAAAACAATAAAAGACCTGAAATATTTCAGTTGGTGTGCAATGAATCTAAAATATATTAAAGTTTAATTTTTATCATTACATGTTGGAAAATAATGAACTTTTATCACAATATGCTAATTTTTTGAGAAGGACCTGTAATACCACAATCAGTTTACCATGGAATATTTAGTAGTGAGGAAATGTCACAAATTGACTTATTGCAGGTGGCAACCTATCACGGTACCACGCTTGAATTCACTGAGCTCCTGAGAGCGACCCATTCTTTCACAAATGCTTGTAGAAGCAGACTACATGCCTAGGTGCTTGATTTTATACACCTGTGGTCATGGCAGTGATTGGAACACTTGAATTCAAGGATTTGGAGGGTGTCTGAATACTTTTGGCAATATAGTCCATCAGTCACAAAGGATATTGATGATATTACCTTTTAAAGTACAAATATTACATGTTGTCCCCATAACACTTACAGTAACGCTTACAAAGACAGTTATCGCAAAGACTTTGCTACTCGGAGCACTGCTGACTCTTTCATACCTAGTGCGCGTGTACTGCAAGCTATATACTCTTTGCTTTATTAATCATCATCTCGTAGGGGGTTATTAGGTTCATTATTAGATTAAACGACATGCATGAAAGGTGTAAAAGGAGTTAAGAATTCCTGTTTTTTTATTATTAGTCTGCTAAGTGCTTGTTGTCTGACGGAAAGTGTAGCTCAGAGCCGTGATGGAGAGCACAAGCTGTTACACTAATGAGGTGTCTGGAAGATAGTTATTACTGCAATGCTAGTTGACACAGTTGATGAACAGCAATCAAATGACACTATTATAAGAGACTGAAAGCTTTAAAAGGACCCTAATGTCATGATTAGAAACGTATAACCTAAATGTACAGTGCATTAATGCTCATTCTGGATGGTAAACTAAAGCATTACATGACCGATTTTTGCAATCTGCTTATTGCTGTTTCCTGCTTTGGTGTTTTGACACTTTTCATGGGGGCGAGAGTGGATTGTCTCTGTTTTGTTTTTTTTCTTGCTCTCATTATCGCTCCTGGTTCAAGGAGATGTGCTCTCTTTTGCATGTGGGCCTCTAAGGGCTGGAGTTTTTATGTGTATCAGGTGATTCATACTGCTTAGAGCAGGTCTCTTTTACTGAGGATTAGAATAAAACCAATCAATTAGCCATGAGAAAGAGAACAGTCAAACACCTTCAACTCCACTTCTCTGTCTTCCTGGGTCGAGGATTTATACTTTGCCTCAACATCAAATGAAAAATTATATAGTTTGAAAGCCTACTTTGAAGGGTTATTTTTCTTCCTAATTTATTTTCTCGACAATTAGCACATTTTAGCCAAAAAAAAAAAAAGATCTTTTTAATTGTATTAAATTATAAATGCTATTTTTCCATGGAAATCTCTCTCTCTCTTTTGTATAATTATTTCACATTACATTTCATAAAACATGCTTAAATGTTTAATAAAAATACATGTCACAATGCACAAATTCTTAAAGGTGCAGTATGTAATATTGACAACTAGCAGCTGAAATGGGTACTGCAGTCCAAATTCATATTGGAGAGAGTTGTTTCCTGCCATCCATGTGGATGTTACTTTGACACGTACCACCTACCTAAGCATTGTTGCAGACCATGTACATCTTTTCATGGAAACGGTATTCCCTGGTGGCTGTGGCCTCTTTCAGCAGGATAATGAGCCCTGCCACAAAGCAAAAAATGGTTCAGGAATGGTTTGAGGAAAACAACAACGAGTTTGAGGTGTTGACTTGGCCCCCAAATTCCCCAGATCTCAATCCAATCGAGCATCTGCAGGATGTGCTGAACAAACAAGTCCGATCCATGGAGACCCCACCTCGCAACTTACAGGACTTAAAGGATCTGCTGCTAACATCTTGGTGCCAGATACCACAGCACACCTTCAGGGGTCTAGTGGAGTCCATGCCTTGATGGGTCAGGGCTGTTTTGGCAGCAAAAGGGGGACCAACACAATGTTAGGAAGGTGGTCATAATGTGTTAAATTTATTGTGACCACAGTTATTCTGGTAATGTGTCTGTTACGTTTGCCTGTGCACATTTGTACATGTATTTTTTGTGCCTGCCCTGTACCTTGTTTTGTTGTGGCACTTGTCATTTCTATGGGCCATTCTAAACAGTGTTACTGTATCAAAACAAAGCTCTTATGATAAAGAGCCAGTACAATTATGGAAGCACAGTTCTATCTTGAGGGCTTGGTGGAACATAACATCCTCCACATATATAAATATATATCAAATCATTCACAGTACAAAAGGATATTGCAGCCCTATCTTATGCTGCTGGCACCTGTAATTTTATTACCATACATAGCAAAGTATTTTCTGCACATGTATTCTGGTTCTATATAGGGAAACCTTAATGATGTTTTATGACATGTCATATCCAATATTCTCACATTCTTACTTTATGCTTTTTAAATCTGTTCTGATTTGAATGTATTCTGAAACGGTACCTTCTAGTTGTTGTTTACATATGAGCTTTATGATATACATTATTATATTATATCTAAAAATAAAAATAAAGCATGGCTTACTATGCAGTTGCTTTGGTAGTATGAAATTCAATTAATAAATAGAGATTTAGAACTTCGTTTTAATGAGTGACAGTGGTTTATTTACATCTAAATGCTTTTGACCTTTTGTTGAAAAAGGCTAGAGCTGTTATATCTAAATAATAGTACCGAATGTCTTAACCTTAGTTCACAATTTCACGCTTAGCAATTTTATTTGCGCAACAAGCTGATCGGCTTGCTGTTTTGCATTGTTCTTTCAGATCATTACAGTGGCATTTGGTCTTATCCTTAATGAGGCTGCTTCATTAAAAGGAGACTAATTGGTGTAAACTCCTGCCTAGTCCAGCTGCAAAGTTGTCATAAGGCTGGTGTGTTTGATCAGTAAAGGTCTGACCTAAGTTTGATTCTAATGAGATGGGACATCGTTGAAGGTCTTTGCAGAGGACTGTGTCATTCCCTTCTTAGCTATAATGAACAGAAATCATTAGTGCTGCATGTATAAAAGAGCATATAACTTGGTGTATCCAGAATTTTTTCAGCCCATGGTTTTTTGATTATAAAGCGAATATTGTTGCCAAAAAAATATTAGACTAGCATAATCATAGCCAATTGTTTAATAGAAACTCTCCTCTTTTTTACCAATTAGATGTGAAAAAAAAAAGTTCACACATATTTGACAATTCTTTTGTTATTTTTCTCATTCAAACCTGTATGATTTTCTTTCTTCAATGGGACATTAATATACTACTTATTCTTTTTTTGAAGTAGTTTTCCTTGGTGGTTCTAGCACTGCACAGGACCGAATCATATATGCATGAGTTGTGACATTGTAATTATGCAGCGTTAATAAATTTACTTTTTTTTTTCTTCTGTAGGAAAGGAGTCTAAATGCCTACCCATTCCTGGAGATGTGCAAAGGAGATCTGATCCATTACATGTGTCCTCTAGAGAATCAGGTGGACTTCTGCGTGCCTGAGCTTCTTGAGAAGAAAACATCTGATGACATGGAGGAAACAGTGGAGCATAAAGACGCTGATGTCACAGAGTCAGGGGCGGGTATGTTACTACACTCATCAACTTAGAATGAAAATAATTGAAATGTTCTGGCTCTGATGCCAATTCCACTTAATGAATCTGGTTCTTTGCTCATGCTATTTTTAATACATTTCAACATTCTCATTGATGTGAAATGAGATTAAATTTATATTTCGACAAAATCAGAAATAAATTCTAAAGGGCAATTTGTCTGGCCACCAATATCTAAATGCATCATTTCACGGCAAATTGGGGAAAAAAATGGTATTCAGTGACTATTTTAGTTAAGTAACTATGTTGATTATTAGTTTTTTAGATATTTAGTATTTATGATCAATAACAACATCAATTATTATGACAATCATTATAATCATGAATTTTGCTTAATAAACATTTCAAACATTAAATATTTATTTACATTTATTTGTTATTAAATATTCAGTATTAAAATAAATTAAGATAGCTCATTTATCTTATTATTATTATTCATGTCACTATACCTCTACCTAATTATACAAATATTTGTTTACATTGTATGATTCCAAGCACATGATTTCAAGGCTCTGATGCATATACCTATTATATATTACATACATCACAGTGTGTAAAAATGCAGACATTCCATTAATGGAAACAAGCGCCATGAAAATCATTCCATAAAAACTCTCTCGACCCTTCTCATCCCTTGTCCAAATAGCAGCTGTGTCTTTATGTAGTTACAGGCAGGGACACAGACAGATGGCTCATGATATTGCCATGTTCAGTTACTCCTGCTTGGGATCCCAAAACATTACCCTCATTTCAGATGTTATAAATCTGTCAGAACCTGCCAGGAACATTAAAAAGATATGTGAGTGCTTGCATGAATGTGTTCATAAGGACTCGTTCATCGTGTGCATTTATTCCATAGCAATTGCACTGTAGTCACACCTTATCTGCCATATTATGTCTCTGCTGTGAGCCGACAAGCTCTGTGAAACTGAGAAAAATTAAGGCGCACGGGTCAGTCACAGCAGCAGTTGTACGCAGTTCAATCTGTGGTCAGTAAAACAAATGGCTGTGAAGATTGATGCTAAAGTCCGAGGGCTGTTTTCTGCTCTGCACAGCTAAACAGAGTCATTACTCCAGCGGGACAACAGCTAAGCTCAGTGTTTTTGTGTTTGTGTGCATGTGTGTGCGCCTGCAGCTCTCTTAATTAAAGGCCGTTCAATCACAGCTGCTCAGCTGGATCTGACAAGTGCAGGTTGTGAATCAAACTCCTTCATTTGGGGGATTGAAGAGCAGTTCAGAACGTCTCTATTTCACCCTCTCTCTTTCTTTCCAACCATTTCTTTTCTACCCTTTCTTTATTTTCTTGGGTGCTTCAACTTGAACCACAGAACCTTAGATTCAGGCATTGAGAATACCTCCATCAGGGCTTGGATTTCAGTGTAGGAATATCAAGTTCATTGGACAGATTCAATGTGAATGAGCTGTGACCCTTGTTCATACCACATAGCTAAGCAGTATATAAGCGTGGAGTAGTGTAACTATATATATATATATTATTGGTGGGCCGTTATCGGCGTTAACGTGCTGCGTTAATGTGAGACTTATCTCTTAGCAGAGAGCTGTAAATCTATTTTCTGCTCGTCGTCAGCGTTCTTTAGAGCATTTGCAGTAAGTTACATTCGCGGCAGATAGATGCAAGTGCCATTAGCTAATGAAGCTTTGGTAACAAAACGAAATATAAAAGTTAGGTGAACAACGCTATTCATTTTGCCACCTTCTCTCTCGACGTCGTTACCAAGCAACGGGGTAAACAGCTGCTGCTTTGCTGACGCAAACGCACCCCGGATTCGGACCCAAATAATATAACACGGGGGGCAGGGGGAGGTGGGAGCTATCGAACTCGGGTTCGGTCCAGGCAATCGAACCAA
The DNA here is from genome assembly GCA_023029165.1 of Gobiocypris rarus. NCBI lineage: Eukaryota > Metazoa > Chordata > Actinopteri > Cypriniformes > Gobionidae > Gobiocypris > Gobiocypris rarus. The sequence continues at coordinate 30,751,977 of CM040921.1, read as the reverse complement.
GTGTGAAAGCACCCTAAGTCATTATTTGGGTAGCACACATATTCTGAATGCCTTCGGCAGAATTCAAATGAGCCATTTTAATCTAGATTAATCTAGATTAATTCCAAGATCACAGTGAGATTAATCTAGATTAAAAAAAATTATCTATGCCCACCAATAATATATATACAAGTGTGCTTTCTTGATGCCCCATCTCGCAGGGTGGTCTCTTCGGCGACGCTGTCGAAGACTTGCCCAGTAGTTCTTTACAGTAAAGAAGCAGACTGAGGTTGTAAACCATCTTGACAAGGAATGATACCACCACCACCACCACGAGGGAGTCAGCTTCTAAACCCTAACTAAATCCTCCAAGCGGTTAGCGGAGCGGCTCTGAGACAGGCCACCCGGAGATGGAAGGGACTGCTCTTGCCCAGAGGTGGTGAATGCACCACTCCTACCCCCGAAAGAATCTTTTGTTTCGCTTTGATTCTGTTCAAAATTCTCAAAGAAAGAGCATTTTCCTCATTCTCCGGGTCATACGTGTCATGGAGGTGTGAGGTCAGTGAGGGACGCAGAGGATTTAAGTCGCCTACCACCAGTGGTAGAGCTCTTTCCACTAGGCAAGCTTATGCTTTGAAAGTCTCTTAGCTGAGTGGTGCTTTCCTTCCTGCTGAATGTGCTTTCCTTCCTGCAAGAAAGGTTGGCGCAGAGACTGTACCCTTCCACCTTGAAGGTGTATGTTCCTGTCTCTTAAGACAGCCCTCCTGTCCACACTCATTTCCACCAAGAATGTGGGGAACCTGCATGCATTTTCGGTTAGTAAAATCTGCCTGGAATCCGACTACGTGCCCAAAGTTCCCACCACTTTCTTCCGGGACCAGGTGGTGAACTTGCAAGTGCTGCCCCCGGAGGAGGCAGACCCAGCCCTTGCATCACTGTGTGTCGTAGGCACCTTGCATAACTATGAGTACTGGACGCAGAGCTTCAGAATCTTGGAACAGCTCTTTGTCTGCTTTGGAGGTCAGCAGAAGAGGAAGGCTGTCTCCAAGCAGAGGTTGGCCCACTAATTAGTGGATGCAATCGCCTTGGCGTACTGACCAAAGGCTTCCTGTGCCCTGTGCCCTGTGCCCCGTGCCCCTTCGGAGTGTGGGCTTACTTTACTAGGAGTGATGCGTCCTCCTATGCATTGCCTCACAGCACGTCTCTGGTAGACATTTGAAAAGCTGTGGGATTGGCGACACCTTTGTGAGATTCTACAATCTCCGGTTTTAGCCAGTTTCATCCCATGTTAGGTACAAGCAGGTAAGTGGTGGGTAGTGTTCCTAGGTACGCTTCCCCAGTGTTAACAACACTGGTCATGGTACAGTAAGCCCTAGTTGCTGCCTATAAGCAGCATGGTAAGCCCTGTCCATTCAACAGGAATGTGGGGCTCTGGGTAGGTTACAACTTAATGAGAGCAGTGGCCAAAAGGGCACACTATAGCTTTCCAGCATCTGCATCTCCAACTCTCGTAACACAGGTTTTGGCACTTTCCATTGGGCCCTTAATACATCAGTATTGACAAAGCATTGCATATGACTAACTGAAAGGGAATGTCTTGGTTACTGATGTAACCCTCGTTCCTTGAAGGAAGGAACTGAGACGTTACTCCTGCCACAACCTTGAACCACTGTTGAACCTCCTCACCATAAACCTGAATTATTGAGCTACCAGCCAGCTTATATACCAGTATGTCCGGGAGGAGTGGCTCTGCATGCAAATCTCACTCGCCATTGTTCATTGGCCTACTACTCAGAGGTGACTGGGCTCCCAAGTAAGACTCCAATACATCAGTATTGAGATAATGCCTCTGTTCCCTCCGGTTACATCAGAAACCAAGATTTTTGTTATTCTCATTCTCACTCACACTCTCTTCGACTGTATCTATAATTACCTAGTCCTGTCCTCTTTCAAAATCCCTTAAGTTTAAAAACATTTTATTGAACACAAATCCTGATGCTCCTCTAACAATCTCACTGGACCCAATTTAGAAACTAATTTGGGTAAATATGATTTAAGAAATGCTTCAGCTTTGTTTGCGATTTCAAATCGTTTGGAGAGTCCGGAAGCAATTTCTAGGACTGGAAGGTCTTCCCCACATATCAAATATTTGACCTGTTAGTGCTAAAACAGTTTATTTTTTGTTCAGTGATATACAATGGTGAAATTAAATTTGGGTACCAGTTTATTTTACAGTCCTGCTCCTCATGTACATACTATGTATTTATTATAGTAATTTCAATAACTGGGTATTAACTAGGTACTAAATCTTAACCTAACCTTAACCCATATAGTTACCATATATTACCCAGTACTTTCTTAGGTAAGTACACTGTAAGTACACATACTGTCAAATAAAGTGCAGCGAAATTTCCAAGGCCCTTCATATACATTGAATAAGTAATTAGTAAAGATATTTTATTTTATATTTTTATGTGTTTATATAAAATATATTAAATACATAAACACATAAAATAAATTTCTATATTTAATCTCGTGTGTCTATCTCCTGTGGTCTGACACTCTGCGACTCAGGCAGGCTGGGATCTGTCAGAACTGAACCCGATAATGACAATAAGGTGAGTTATTATGGCCAGGAAAGTTATTAGGAAAAATGGATAGAGCTGATGAATTAGGGACCCCCTGAGCATCACATTGTGCTCTCAAGTGACCATTCTCAGATGTGACAATGATCTTTTAGAGGGTGTCATCCAAGCTGTGAACAGAGCTCATTTCAGTGTTGCGGTGCTCAAGAGCACCAAGGGTACACTGTGCATAATGTGAAGGACAGGTCCAGGCACATTTACCAGGACCGGAAAACCCAGTCTAATCTTAGCGATGCCCTTTTGGGTTGTTAAAAGGTTTCTCACATACTCCGACTGAGAGGTTATAATTAGCTGTGGTGATTTGGACAAGTTTGAAATGAACAAACCGTTCATTTCAAAATTGTCCAAATCACCACAGCTAATTATAACCTCTCAGTCGGAGTATGTGAGATAACAGTTCCTGATTAAGTATCGGTATATTCGGTTTTATACTTACTGTATATATTACTTATATATTAGGGCTTTTATTTGAAATGTATATTAGGGCTGTCAATAGATACACTTTTTTATGCAATTAACCTTTGGTGCGATTAATCGTGATTTGACGTTCTGTTCAGTCTGTATCACACAGCACAATGCGGGCTCACGCTCTTCAGAAACAATGTGACAGATACAGAATGTGACAGAGCTTGTGTTTTAAAGCTAAATGACACTGGAATGAATATTTCACTGAAAACTGGCTGTGTAACTAGTCACTGTTCTCTCTTCCATCTCTGATGTAATAAGCCTGGTTTTCTTTACATTAGCACTGTTTTGGACTGATTGTTTGAATGATTTCGCTTACTGGATCATTGGACTGAAAACAATCCCCAGTGTTGAGCAGCTTAAAATGATCTGATTGAAGCAAAACCGGGTTATGGGGCTAGAATAGACATTTCCGCCTACCTATCAGGGTTGCAGGTGCTTGCACCATTATAGCTGCTCGGTGTGATAACCAGAAATGTCTTATTATTGGGGAGACACAAGGGTCCATTGGAGAAAGTCTAACAGCTAACGTAGATCGCGTGTGCCTTAATAATATTTTTAAAAATAAGCCTATAAAATATTCCATGTTCCAACATATAGATTCATATTGTGGTCATGGTTTGCATATAGGCTCTTGCTCTGACTAAGAGTTTATTACTGTTATAAAAAGACCATTCAGGCATTTTTGTGGTGGGCAAATATAAGGCATGTTGTGGCACCTAATGAGGTTTGAAAAGGTCTTCCCCCTCATTGCTCCTCGCTTCTGCCTGCGTGAATCTCCACAATGAGCAGAAAGCTGGTGCTTAATTGAGATGCCATATCTAATATGTTGAGATGGACTAGATGAGAGAGGGATCATTTCTTTCCATCTAAAATAATGCTGGCAGGGAGGGACGAGAGGTTAAATCCACTGCTATATTAAAAGAAATTAGGCAGAATTGGAAGTTTTATTCTAGTTCAAAAGCTGGTATTAGAATTTTTTTTCTTCCTTCTGTTCTCCATCTTTTGATTTGTTTTGATTTGATTTAATAAACTTTATTAATCCCTGAGGGGAAATGTACACGTCACGGCAGCACATACCACACAGTCATAATAATAAATAAAAGACATTTACAATAACAACCATTATTTACCAGTATTAGTTCCACAAGGCATGATTCTAAACAACCAAATGATTTTATAATGTAATCCATCATCTCGTATAGCACTGATTGTACTGTCTAATAGCAGTTGGTAAAAAGGACTTTCTAAATCGCTCTTTATGACAGCGGGGATGAATTAATCTTGAGCTAAATGTACTTACTAGGGCTCGAACTGTTTCATAAGGAGATGACAATCATGATTCATTATAGAGACCAATATATCAATCATTCTATCGCGCCCAATCTCTTCTAACACTCCCCACTTCTTTATGAGCTTATTTAATTTGTTCTTCTCCTTATCCAACAATCCCCCTCCCCAACAAATGACTGCATACAATATCACAGATGATATCACAGAATCATTGAAGGTCCTAAGCAGTACCCAAAATACTTCGAAGGATCTCAAGCGTCTTAACAGATGAATACGACTTTGACCCTTCTCGTAGACTTGTTTCATATTATCAGACCAATCAAGCTTGTTATTCAAGTACAACCAGGTACTTACTGTATATGATGTTACAGTCTCAATTTCCAACCCTCATTTATCTCACACCGATCCAAAAACTCTTTACCTCAGTATATACATCAGTATACTCACCATCATCATGGTCTGTTATACAGCCAAAAATTGCTAAGTTATCAGAACATTTCTGGAGATGACAGGTTTCAGAGTTTTACTGGAAATCTGAAATCTAAAAAGGAAACAAAAATGGGCCTAAAAGGGACTCCAGTACTGCAATTTACTACTTGAGATACAGTCATGCATCCTTACATACTATTAGAGAGATAGTCAGTTAATCAATTGACCATACGCCAGATTTCCCATCTTACTTCTAAGTAGTGTAGGCTGTATAGTATTAAATGCACTAGAGAAATCAAAGAATGTAATTCTATCGGAGTTATCCGGAGTCTTTAAATTACTTGAATAAATAATTGCATCATCTACCCCAACAACAGTTTTACAGGCAAACTGTTTATCCTCATACATTACCTGCTTAACATGGTAAATTCTCTTCCATCCATCTCCATCATCACTGCGATTCAGTCACTTAATTTGTTCATTTTAAGCATTTATTTTCAGCAAGGCATTTCAGACCCTTACAGAGAGATCACAGCCTCTTGCCCAAATCATTTTTTTTTCAGACTCAATGCGGTTTCATTATTCTTCTTTGCATTTTTTTCAAGTTACCCTTCTTCCCGTTTTCAACAAACAGCCCCTTAATCGATTTCCAAAATAAGTCTGCGATTAGGCTTAAGTTCAATTATATGTAAATAAACAATCTATTGATTTATAAAGCCACTTTGTAATGCCTATTCAATTCTTTACTTGTCTGCTACAGTAATGTAGTGTCGGTGAATTATCTTTATTTGTGGGCTTTTCTCAGCAACTATTGATTGATGTGAATTAGCATTTTGTGTAGATTTTGTTGTTGTTTTGTTTAATGTATGTAATCAATATACAGCCATAGTAAAAACACAGCTGCTTTGAGTCCTTGCAGTGTTTAGCATGTTTGTATAGTAATCACTTAGCTCGATTCATTCTCCTTAAGGAATTCTTTTTTTTTTGCCAAGAGAATTGCAGCTGTTTATCGAAATATAACCTTTAATTCTGAGTTAAATATTTGAAATCTCTTTGGAGTTTTAAAAAAAAAATAAAAAATAATTTGGCACAAACACAGCCTTTGGGGGTTGTTTTAGCTCATATTTAGCTTTTTAGCAATTATAACTACACCTGGTGTGTGTCACGAGAACAGCACAGCTTCTTGCAATTATACTGCTGTTAGTAAATGACTGTAACCCTCTGATGTTGAAATGCCATTAAAGGATCCCCAAAGGCTATCAGTGATAACAGCGGGACTTTAAACTACCATTTTCCTTTTTTTCAGTTTTATAATTCAAGTTCTTCAACTTTTATTAGCTTATTTTTAATGATAATTGTACAGTATGTTAACTCAGAATTGTTCCTAATGGTATTACTGGATCTTCATGAGTAGAATCTCATCATTTTGGGCACAATGTAAAGATTTCCTTACATTAAAATGTCTCTTAAAAACAAACCGTCTTTATTGGCATCAGTTTCCATGGAGCCTATTGGGGAAAATTTTTGAAATTTTCTTGGAGAAAAAAAAAATATTTTTAAGAGCTGTTCACTGAAAGCTGCTTTGTAGAACCCAAAATTGTTCTTTCATGGCATCACTATGAAAAGACACACACAAAAAAAAAATTGGATCCTTTCTTTTTTGCATGTGTAAAGGGACATGCTGTCTTGCAGGGGCAAAATGTTAATTGATCAAACTGTTAATATGTTCCAGGTGAGCTGGAGCACAAGTCAAGCTCAGGGTTCCAGGAAGTGGTTGAAGAGAGCCGGGATATGGTGGAGGCCTCTGCCCCTTTGCTGGAGAGCTCTCAGCCTGGCCTGGGTGAAGAAAAGGGTCACAGCGAGGATGGGGACCAGGGAAGCACGGGGTCCAGCGAGTCTGTAAGCAGTGGCTCTTCCTTTGAAGAGCTGGACCTGGAAATTGAAGAGGAAAAGGAGGAGAAGAAAAACGAAGCAGAGGAGGAAGACCATAATGGACAGCAGAAGCCTGTGATGGTGGGAGAAACAATCGGCAACAGGGAGGAGTGAGGGATAAAGCGGATTAGAGGGAATGTGGGTGAATGATCAGTGCATATGTGAGTGTGGGTGCATGTGTGAGAGGGAGAAAGTTTGTCAGTGTCTTTGAAATCATCAAAGGCTTTTTTTTTCTTTGTAAGTCTTTGAAATTAACATCCCTAAATATCCAAAAAGTTACTTCTTTGTTATCAGTAAACAAGCAATCATCCCTTTCAGAACCTTTTATTAAAGACTTCATGAAATGCACATTATTCTTATGCTTTGTATTTATTTCTGAGAAAACAAATTGTATATGTTGCTTTCTCTATTGTCTGTCTTCCCACGTTAATCATAAACCATATTCAGGCAGCAAGTAATTCAGGCACATTCTGAAAATGAGGTAACACTATTAACACATCTAAATGATGCTTAATCAGACATTTTATTTCATTAACATGTTCAGATGATGTATTCAGAAAAAGAGTGAGAATAAAAAGTGAATATTGATACTAGTGATTGGAGTGTGTTTTATTTGACCTGGTTATACTATTTTTGTGCCCCCATATATGTAACTGTTGTTGGTAATTTTCTTGGAAAAAAGGCAATCAAGAAATAGAGAAAGTATACTGTAGATATTCAAGTATATCAGTATATTTTCTTGTTTTTTTTACCATATATATATATATATATATATATATATATATATATATATATATATATATATATATATATATATATATATATATATATATATATATATATATATATATATATATATATATATATATATATATATATATATATATAGTGCACTTTGTGCAATGGTGCGCAGTCATGTTGGAACAGGAAGAGGCCATCCCCAAACTGTTATCACAAAATTGGGAGCATGAAATTGTCGGTGGAATAAGGGGCCAAGCCCAAACCCTGAAAAACAACCCCACACCATAACCCCACTCCCCCAAACTTTACACTTGGCACAATGCAGTCAGGCAAGTACCGTTCTCCTGGCAACCGCCAAACCCAGACTCGTCCTCCAGAGAACATGTCTCCACTGCCAGTGGTGGCGTGCTTTACACCACTGCATCCAATACTTTGCATTACGCACTGTTCTTGTGCTAATCTGAAGGCCACATGAAGTTTGGAGGTCTGTAGCTATTGACTCTGCAGAAAGTTGGCGACTACCCCACTCTTTGTTTTTACCTGGCATACCAGTTCCTGAGAGCAACCCATTCTTTCAAAAATGTTTTTTAGAAGAGTCTGCATGCCTAGGTACTTGATTTTATACACCTGTGGCCATGGAAGTGATTGGGACACCTGAATTCAATGATTTGGAGGGGTGTCCCAATACTTTTGGCAATATAGTGTATATATAGTTTTTCCACCCTTTATTTTCACATCCTAATTACGAGGGAAACAGGGTTTTTTAATAGCATAAGGACTGTTGTCTATAACACTTTATTTCAATAATCCACTTTAGATATTCTACTAACTATATAAGTAACTTTGCAACTATATCAAAGTCCTTTTCGGGGAAGTCATTTGACTCTGTGATTCCTTTCTCTGTTGTGATGCTTGCTGCTGCATGATTGTGTCCCATACTTGTGTCCAATTTTTCATGGTTACAGGTTATACTTGCTTTCTTTCATGTTGCAGACCCCTTGTTTTAGACCCCAAAATAGCAACTGTAGGCTTTATAGTAAAATCACACATGGAACTGTCCAAGGGGTGTGATGTGGCTTAGATTTCCTTTATCAGAATTTTCACCCCATTGCGGTTAAAGTATTCATGTTAAAACAGGTTATAACAGTATTGGAGTAGGTTTGACACTAGGTGGTGCTTTGGGGTAATTTTCACTGTAATTTTAAACTTTTAAACATTTATTTATATTTATTTTAACTATGAACAAATAATGAAAAAGGAAATTATGCATTTACACACTTAAGGATTATTTCAAACAAACATGAAGTACATATTTGCAGCGCATTAAAGTGTCAGGAGTGTCAGAGTTTAGTTCCTGTGTGGAAAGTATCTGTGCATGTGTCCTCTATAGTCTATAGGACCTTCACAGAAACGAGTGAGCATAATTTTTAAATAATACAAATATAATACACGGTTGTTAATTATTATTAAGTGTTATTTATTTTCAGATGCATGATATTTTCATTTGCTACAACCAGGATACACAAGAAGCATGTCTGTGCTTAACAAGCATCGCATGAATAAAAAGCATTTTAGGAGGCTCTTGGCTTTTTGGGGCCCAAGGCAGTCACCTACCTTTGCCTATTGGTCAAGTCCTCCTCTGCATGTGTGTGTGGGCTGCATACACTTCCTCCGAGGCGGTGACAACCACTGCAGCTCCTCCCGAGGCAGCAGTGACCGCTATAGCTCCTCCCGAGAGGGCAGTGTCCAACTGTGAACTCACTGTCAGAGCCACGAAGGCCATTCGCGAATTGTCTTTGCCCCATGACACGGTCACGGAGGCTACTTACAAACTGTCTATGCAATTGTCCAGATTTGCCCTGCCCTGGTGGTTCCCATCTCCACTGACCACACCACGACCGCCTGATCCTCCATGGTGTAGTCCTTCACCCCATGGTCCAGGCCTGCAATTGCTTAATGGTCCAGCCCCGCCATTGCTCCATGATCCAGGCCTGGCACTGCTCCATGGTCAAGGTCTAGCTAATCCTAGATGGTCCCGTCCTCTGCTCCATGGTCCAGGTCCGCCTCTGCTCAACAATGATCCACCATGTCATGATCCAGCCCCACTTCCCCTTCATGGGCCTGGCCCTCCATCCCTCCACCTAGACATCACCAGTAAAATCTGACTGGCTCATAACACTGTACCATCGCAGAATATTCTTCCTTATTTTATAGTATGTGAAAAACAGTACACTAACATAGTATGTCCGAATACATAGTATCCGAGCAGTCCCCAGATGACCTAATACTTTCGGCAAGATTGAGAAATGCGGATTCGATGGGCACTTTACAATCCCATGAGGCCACAGAAGGGGATACATGAATGGAGGTGAAGCGATGCTGGTAGGTCATGTGATAATGACAACATGGCAGAGCTTGTCTCTTTCTATAGAAACCGGAGCTTTTAACAGCAGCTGCACTGACGCAATGACTTTACCAACTGGCCATATTCCGCTATCTTGTGCCTTGCACTTTCTCACATTCATAGTAATACAAATACACCGTCTTTGTATATCTAAAGTATTTGAACTACATGTCAACTACATCTCATTAGAGTATTAATAGACTGTCTGCTCAATATCTGCTGACACTTTATTTTGATGGACAGACATTCTACTGACTATATGTAACTTATGTAACTACATGTTAACTTATCTACTAATCTACTGTCAACTTATTCTACTTACCCTAACTTAACAGTCTGCTAATAGTACTACTCTAATGAGAGTTAGTTTAGCATAGTTACTTAGTAGAATGCATCAAATGAAATGAAGTGTAACCTCTGTTTTGGATTGTATTTTTCTTACTGTGTCAGAATGTTGTAATATCAGTTGTATCAAACTGTTATTTCCCCCTTTTTGGCACTGACAGTTACTCTCTGGTGTTCAGCAGGTCATTTGATCAATCTTTTTACACTGTAAAAGAAAGAATAAAGTATGTGCAAGACAAGCATGGTGTGTTTGTGTTCGCTTTGACAGCTATTACAACCTTTTTAGAAAAAAAAAAAAAAAATATATATATATATATATATATATATATATATATACACACACACACACACACACACACACACACACACACACACACACACACACACACACACACACACACACACATACACATACATTACTGCTCAAAAGTTTGGGTCTGTAAGAATTGTTTTATGATTTTGAAAGAAGTCTTTTATGCTCACCAAGGTTGCATTTATTTGATCAAAATTGCAGTACAATCAGTAATATTATGAAATATTATGTCATTTAAAATAATGAATTTCTATTTTAATATATTAAACATGTAATATGTAATTATTGAAATGTATTTTTTTTTTATTCCTGTGATGTTACAGCTGAATTTCCAGCATCATTACTCCAGTCTTCAGTGTCAACGATCCTTCAGAAATCATTCTAATATACTGATGAGGTGCTCAAGAAAGTTATGGTCAGTGTTGAAAGCAGATTTTCAATATTATTTGATGAATAGAAAGTTCAAAAGAAGTAAGTTCAAAAGTTCAAGAGTGAATCTTTTGTAACACTATAAATGTCTTTACTGTCACTTTTGATCAAAATGAATGTGTCCTTGCTGAATCAAAGTATTAATTTCTTGCCATTTGCTAGTCTTCCTGATGCTGAAGGAGCATGGCCACTAAGTGATGAGAACACGGTCTTATTAACTATTTGAATCCCTTCTGTGTAAATGTTCTCTTTTGTCATGCATCAAGTTAAGTATGATTGGATGAGAAAGAGCTCCAGCAGCCGGAGCTTGTGGAAATGGCATCTCCTGAACACTGTCACAGGATTGCTGTAAGCTTAGTGGAGCACAGAAAATGAGGAGCATTAGTTATGCTCTTTTTTTATCTATTTTTATTGGTTTACCAAAAAGAAACCCAATAAGTGGCCATATTGTATCATAAACAGAAACATGCTTGCAATAGTGTTGCTGTACTGAATAATAACCCAGCTGTGATTACGAGGCTGTATCATATTTGTGCTTATACTGTTAAAGCAGGGATATTTCTGTTTGGAACATAAGACTTCAGGTAAATTCACAGTTTCGGTCACTATTCACTTTCATTGTATGAAGAAAGATGGCATGAAAGTAAATGGTGACTGAGGCTGTCAGTCATTTCTGCCTGACATCTTTTGTGTTCCTCAGAAGAAAGAAATGTGTAGAGGTCTGGAACGACATCATGACTTTTCATGAATTTTGTTTTTTAGGTGAACCATCTTTTTACACATGAAAAAGCTCTTTAAATGCTCTGAGGGGATGCACACAATATGTTCTTCTGTGTATCAATTTATTATTTACTAACTCTGTCACTTACAATGCAGTGTTTCGGGATTCTTCGAGGAATATGCTATCTCTAAGTCTTTTTTTGTTTAATAATAAGAATTTTCTAGTTTTTGTGGCAGTCAACAACCAACCGATTTAACAATCATCTCGCAAGTTATAAAACATTAGGCATGTGATTGACTCGATGGGTAAGAGGTCAACACGCAATCTATGTTCTGTTTGAGGACATCCTCACGGGAGCTCGTACCCTCGCGCGCGCTTTCCACTCGTGTCATGTTGAAACTTGTCCATCGACCTGAAACGGGACATTGATAACGTGATGTGTGATTCTGACAAGCCAACCTTAATGTATCGCCGTCACAGGCTGGTGCTTGACCAATTAAACTAAATCGACACCATCTGACGTCTTTTGTCGCATTTACATATCCTGTGTCTCGCTGAGCAGTTGGAGCAGATTGAGTGAAGTTGCTGTCAGCATAGTTCTCTTGGTAGTTTATCATGTGCGGTCACTGATCGTTTCTGTTACCGGTTAGCAATGCCGCTGTAAATTTTCCAGTGGTCAGTAAATTGGAAACGCATCTAGACTACATGCCCACTTCATGATGTTTTTCAGTTGAAGAAATCCAGTCGATATTTTCAATTCACCGTTTCAGGGTTAGACATCAAATCAGTGCAAGTCTAATCTCATCAGAGCACGCACGCGTGAACACGTGCTCTCTTAGAGTCTAGGCGCATACAAAGGTTAAGGTGTTTATTTCTTTAACACTCTGTGAAATGTAGTATGTTAAAGTTTATGTGCACAGCGAAGTGAGTATTCTCTAGCGTTTTTAGGTAACTCAGTCGAAGGGGGCAAAAATTCTCAAGGAATCCAATGACGCGCGCGATGCCTTTTCAGTACCACGGACAGCTCCACGCGCGCACAGCGTCTCCGAGGCGCGCGCTCAACGCAAACTTCACCAGCTGATTAAAACCTGGATTCCACTGCTGGAATTCAGCCATATATTATAAATGCAACATTAGAGCAATACTAAAACTGTCATCAAGAATACGAAGAAAATATACGGACTTATAACCGGATGTCTTCAAGTAGATCCGCCTGGAATCTGTCGATGAGAGGTGAACTGGACAGGTCAGGTAAGACTGTTATCATCTGAATCTAATCTGTTAAAAAATAAATGTCTTGTGTGAATTCTGGAAATCGGTTAGTATGAAAAATGCAGATAGGGATAAACTTAGCGTTGCTAACAGTTGGTTAAAAACATGCATTAGGCTATATTTTGACACCTGACACAATCAAGAAATGCAACTAATAATATTAAAAAGAAATGTCCTTTTAAATGAAAAATGTGTTGCATTGGTTTTTCATTTGCAAAAGTGTTTCGGTTCGAGACGTTTTCCAAAAGGCAATAAAAGCAAGCGTCAGATCTGATAAACAAACGCACAGGTAACATCTCATCATATTGCTTTGAATAAAACACTCCGCTCCGGGGTGTGTCTGTAAACGCATTCCTGTCACTGTGGATGTAGAAAGCATCTACCCATGCTAACTTTATATAAAATGTGGTTTGTTGCGGTATATGTTCAACAGTTTCGCGAAGTCAAAAGCAGTGGATTGATTCAGTTGAACATATCACAAGTTTATCGACGCTGTTTACGTGACGAATTAAATGGCTACATTTCAAAGCTTGTCGACTATTCACACCACCCTGGAACTCCGTATTATTATGAAGTCCTACATATTTGGACATTTCTAACATGTTGTTTTATAGAATTTTTTAACATAATAAAGTATAAAATAATGAACATACATGTAGCCTACATTGTATTATATGTACGTGACAGTAGCCTATATAAAGGCTGTTTATCCGTAAATATAGCCTAATTCATACCTTTTCTTCTAAAATGTTTACAGTAGCCTAAAACCTGCCAGTATAAAATCAAAAAATGTTTACAGTAAAATGTAATGTCTATTATAGGATACATTAATGTTATAGCCTATCCTTTTACTAGTTTTACTGTAAAACATTTTTTGTTTCTTTGGAGTTTTTACAGTGTTGTGATGTTGTTTTTCAACCCAGTGAGGAGCGAGTGGTAGCTAACTGTTAGAAAAGTATCTGTGTGCAGGTGAATTTTTTTTTTATCCATTCATGTTTCACCTTGCTCTCGAACCACAATAATAATGGTGTTTGTTCATGCCCTCGCGGTTTTGATTGTTGCCTATCTGAAACGATCAAAATCATGGTGGTTGTATCTGTGATATCCTTCCATCACAATGTGCAGGTTTGCCCACGTCTGGTAAAATTAGGCTAACTGATGCCGTTATTCATCGATTCATGTTTTCGCCCATTTTTATGAACTGTGTTAACAATGAATGCACGAAATGCAATCAAGATGGGAATAAATACACGCTACGTGTTTAGCTTTGGGCGAGCAGGGCAGCAAAAGATGTGGCTTAAAAATAACAGAAACCCAAATAGAGGCGAACAACCGTTAGGCTGGTTAGTTTTAAATAATTCAAGCTCGTGCCGGACATGCTCTTATATCCTCGTGCTGTGAGGACTTGCGCGAGAGTCAAGAATCGCACCAGCATGCAAGTCTCTGCTCAGAAAGGTTGGGAAGCGAGAACTAACTGGTTCCTTTTTTGACACCAGAACAGAATGATTTTCATTACGTTCGGTTCGGTTAACGGTTCTCGAACGTGCATCGTTTTGTAGATGCGGATTGAAATACGTAGAGAGAACCCGATTCCCGAACGAATGACTCTTTTGACTCGGTTCTCTAGTGAATCAAAAACATGTTATGAATCAGTCAAATGTGTGCAAATGTTTTTTTGTTGTTATAGCCTTATCAGTACTACATTATTTAAAAATTCTGTATGTGTATGTTTGATAGTATTTTTGTTTAATTTATAATTAGGGACACTTATTTGATTGTATAGCCCATGTATTCTGCCCCCCAAAAAGTGTAAAATGTCAGTTATTACATTAATTTCTCAATTGTTACATCTGTTTTGATGAAATCTGAAATGAGCAAAAGTGAAATTTTGTAAAAGAGATCAATAAGTAAAAGTAATTTCTTCAGGTCTCATTGATCCAGCAAAGTGGAGATGCCTCTGTGAGCACGGCGAAGCTGCGTTATCACCACCAAGGCATGTAAAAGTGCCTCCTTATCTGCGTGTAACACAACCACATTGAAAATTGATCAACAATAAAAATGAGAATTGATATAACACAGAGTTCACCTAATGGCTTTTTAGACTGGACAACGAGGAGAATTTATGGCTGTGGGAAAAGTCACAGTTGCTGACAAGCGTCTTTGGTGGGAAATACATTAACCTCTCGTGAGATTAATCTGCTGTAGGGGTGATTGATAGGTTACAGCATCAAAGATAGTAAAAGTAATGGAGGTGTAAAGTGGGGTGTCACAGTGGCTTAGAGTGAGTACTGTTACCTCACAGCAAAAAAGGTCCCCTGTTCTAGTCCTGATTGAGCTGGGAGACTTTTCTTTGTGGAGTTTGCATGGTCTCCCTTCCTCCCATGCTGTTCCAAACCTCCACGATTTTCTTTCTTCTGCGGAACATGAATTAAGATTGAATTAAGCGTTTCTAAATATTCCCCCTCAATGTCTATGCTGGTTACAGCCCTGTATGGATGTTTAGAACCAATTCGTTTTTTTCCTTTTGAACTCAGTAACCTAAATTTAGGTTCCCAGAATCACTCAAATGTGTAATAAACATTCTATTATGGTACACAAATGACAGAAAAAGCGTAGTGAAATTTTGCATTGCCTCTCTTGGGCCTGATTTCTCAAAGGACAATGGGCATGACAACTGAGCGAGTGTTTTCATTAAACAGATATCTATCTTATCACATCTAAATCCCAGATAATCACACATAATTTTATTAATCTACCACATGATTAAAAGATTAAATGATTGTTGTATGGAATGAGGTGGATTCAGATGAAAAAGTGATAGCTGAATAATGAATATAACCCACTTCTTCTTCACAGTATGGTTAATTGTGCATTCTTATGGTGTTTAACTTACCACAAATAGCAAAGATCATTGATTCAACGTGGATTCAATGTTGAATCAATGATATTTGCTCTGTGCAATGGCATTTACACCAATAGCAGCTTTTTGTCACATCAACTGAACTCTTTGTGGTATAAAAGTTCTACATGAATAAAGTCTTAATTTTCACTATGGCTGTCTGAGAAAATGCGAAGATCCTTCGGAATACATCAGACACATTTGATAGCAGATGGTGTGTTTCTTGTCAAGCATCTGGTAAAGGACTTACAGAGAATCTCTGTGACCATGCGGATCCCAGGAGAGACTCGTGCACAGAGACAGGAGGTTCCGTGTGTGTTTTGTGCATCCGTGCAATGGGGAGGGAGCGTGTGTATATCTGTGTGTACTTCTAATAAAAAGGGAGGTAAACTAAACAAATGCAAATACTAAATGTAGACACGTAGTTGTGTTTCATCACAGTGGGTCTTTGCTGTGTACTTTTTCCAAGAGAGAGAAAGGACCATATGTGAGTTCTCTCACACTCCCGAGAGTATGTGTCAGATAAATACATAATGTGATGTATTAGGGTTGCATTAAAGTGTTTAAAGGCAAAAGGGAAACCCTGTATGCAGCATCTTACAGGTCTCCAGTGACTGGGACATGAATAATGTACAAGTTTAGAGAGGGAAAGGAGAGACCATATAGAATGCAGAGAAGAAGCTTTCCTTAAGTCCTTGTGTTTGTCAAAGACATTACAGACAGTAATTAGAGAAAGTGAGAGATGAAGGGTGAAGGATACTGTATATACAGGCTAAACATTTGAGTAAAAAAAATCCCTTTTCGCAACAGAGCAATCTCTTCATCTTCTCCACAGCTGATTTCACAGTAGTTTGGTGTGTGGGGAATATGATTGGCAGCATTTTAATAGCTGTTTCCTGTCTTCTTCATGCTGTACTGGATGGATATCATTTAAATTTCTTACCGGGATCTGATAATAAGTACCCCATTTTGTGGTAAATTGCACCATTTATATTTTTGGGTGAACAATCCCTTTTAACATACACAGCTTAACACATACAATAATAGAGTAATATACTGCATGTTTAGTGTTTTTATCTGATACAACTTGCACTTGCTTGGCTATTATTATTACTATTAATAAAGTAGCCATCTTTTTCTCAAATGATCAACAAACACTCACAATGAGTATTTAACATTAGAACTATCTCTCTCTCTCTAGGCTATTGGTTCTCGTGGACTGAAATAACTGAAAGTAATGTCTGACTAGAGGACTGGGTAAATGAGTTGTTATTAACATAGAATGTAGAAAAAGATGGACGACGCACCTTCACTGTGCGTCAATGTTCAAGGCTGAATCCCAAATGGCACACTTCTTTGCACTTTTGGTCTAGTAGACTTACAATAGCTGCCACGTGCGTGTCCGTTAAGTCCACAAGACCGTAGGGTGTCCCATTCATCATTTTAGCTTTCAGAAGGGTGCTCACGAGCGCCCCATTTGTGCCTGCTATGCGCCCTCAAGTTCGCGAGCTACGCAGAGGACTTTACCCGGCAGACAAAGCGGCACTACGTCACGAAAGTGCGGACTCAGAGGAAGACCGTGAGGGTTTAGGGTGCCATTTGGGACAGGGCCAAAGCTACATTACGTCACGAAAGTGTGGACTCAGAGGAAGACCGTGAGGGTTTATTTCTTGTTCAGTGTAGGAGTGAAAATATTGTTCGCTATTTACATTTTCAAGTTTTTCTTTGTTAGCCCAGACTAACAGTTACTTCATAGGTTTGCAATAAAATATCTGCTTGCTTTTCTATGAAAAAAATGAAAAAAAGAGGTTCAGGGCAAGCCTGCCGCACTCATATTGAAAACTGAAGCCAAAACGTCTCGATCGCCCCCAGGTGATTGGTCCCAGTATAGCTCATAACCCCTGCCCCTCCATGTATTCTAATGGACGCAAGACAAAATTAACAATCAAAGTACACTTCAAATAATTTTTTCCCAAAGATGGTTTCTGTCATTTTAGGCAGTTTTTATCACGCTGATTTGATTTCAAGTGTTCATTTTTTAAATAAGTTTGGTTTTAGTTAGTTATTTGATGCTATAAAAACTGGGGGTGTGACATCATGATTGACAGCTGAGATTGACAGCTTCTCTGAGTGAAGTAGTCACTGAGGCACCAAAGGACTTTTTTTCTGGATTTTCGGGAGGAGATTGGAGCTTTAGCTTTAATTTCTAAAACTGTTTATTTCACACCGACATAATGAACTCTTCTCCATCTGCGAGAGTGAGGGCAGGCTTTTCATATCGCGGCTCTACTTCCGGCTCTCTACTGCGCAGACTCTGGTCCCGAGGTCACTACTGCGCAGTCCCAAATCAGCGCAGGATGTAAGTGCCATTTTCAGACGTTGACGGCTTCACTTTTCTTCAGTGGAAGGTAGTGAAGACGTGTCGTCCATATTTTTTTACGGTCGGTTTAGGGTGCTATTTGGTATCCTGCCCAAATATGGTGCGGACATCGTGGAGCCCGAGTCTGCGCAGAATTGGTTAGTACAGACAGATTATTGCAGAACAACTCATCATGTTGGTGTGAAATAAGCAATTTAGTGTAGAAATTATTGTTGAAACTCCTCCTGAAAATCCCCAAAAAGTCTGTTGGTGCCTCATTGACTTCGCTCAGGGATGCAAAAGTTCTCTGCGTTGAACGTGAGTAAATTTAAATATGAAATATTTTGTCTTATTTTTTAATTAAATTTTTTATATAAGAAATATAACAAGAACAACACTGTTGTATTGAATATGCAAATTTGAATCCCACGCCCATATTTGTATTGCCCAATCAGAGTAGAGGACCAGAACTATTTAAAGTCACCATGAAATCAAAATTGCTGAATCTTATTTTTTAATAAAATATATCAGTATTTATTGTCAATTATAAAATAACTTCCCGCCCTCTCGCTTTTGAAGTAGACATATTTTACAATCGTGTAATCTGTAAAGAGAATCATTGGATTGTTTCCTGGTTTGACTTCCTGCAGAGTACTCAGTGTGTTTAGCCTTCTCTAACAGTCATTTCGGCCTCTTGAAGTAAGCTGTTGTACACACTTGATTGCAGTTCCCCTTCAAATGGTGGTTGATGATGTGGCCGCTTGAAGGGCCCTGAGTAAGGTGTTCAAAACCTCTTTTGGACTGCAGCCACCGACTCTTTGGATGATTATCAAATAGCATGCCTGCTGGGTTGTGGCGTTACTCACACTCACAGTTGTTCGAATTGGATTTGTGGTTTGGAGCTCCAAATTAAAAAGACATTTGTCAGCTTGTCGAAAAGTGTACTGCAATCCAGCGATTAGCAGAAACTGAAGTTGTAATTCAGTCAGCTTATTGTTTTCAGCTTTATCACTGCCAGAATGGACTTGGCACAGCAACGGCCCAAATGTAGCGGGGACCTAGAAGCTGTCATTTCTTACGAGTGTGTAATGTGGCTAACTGAGGAAATTGGAATTTAAAATTGAATGTTCAGAATCCGACGGCTGTGATGGCATTTTAACCGATGAGTGATGTGGGCTACTTTAAATAAAGCAACAGGTTGGCAGCATAAGAGCGTGGAATTCTTGGATCGATTTAAAAGCGTGTACTCGCAAACAGCAGCTTAGATGCTATGTTTCCCTGGAAATTTCCCTTTTTTTCTCATCTGAAATGTTGCCTGAAATTCATTTACATAGTGTCTCCTCTCTAATCAGTGCAGAAGAGCCCTTGTATGGAATTCCTTTCTTACCTTTTCCTCCATCTGCCCTGCAGATACATAAAGATGACCTCTCTCCTAGATACGCTATTACCATATTCATTCTGCTCTTTTTGCCAGCATGAGATTGAAAATACTGAAATGGATTAACTCTTTGCGAGAGTTTGCCCAACTCCTCCTCCTCCTCCTTCTCCTTAATATTGCTCATTCCTTCCTCTCTCTTATTTGCGTTCTGTCTCTCCCTCCGCGCTCTGCCAGCATCTCTCAGTTCCCCTGTGTCTTCACACTGCGTGGCTGGAGCAGGCTTGAAGACTGGCAAAAGCAGTGCCATCAAATTGAAGAGGCCATCTGGTGAAGCGGAAGATACAAGCAGTAGTGGAGAAGGAGTGGAGAGAAGAGAGAGAGGGGAAAGAGAGTGAGAGTATTGAACTGGATATTCAGGAAAATTTATGGGTCTTTAATTACCATGTATTTACATAATTTGAATAAATGTAAATGTTACATTCCACTTCAGCACGGTTACACGGTGGTTACAGCAAAGTGGCATATATCTAGTGTAAATATGCAGACATCTCAGTAAGTGGAGATAAACAGCTTAACGGTCATTCTATAATTAGGGGTGCATTTGGAAGTTGACAATGTGAAGAAATCAAGTTTTCTTTTTTTCCAAAACACAAACAGGACCTTACATAAAACGCTTAAAATCAAGTAAGTATTCTATTAGGCAAACTCAGAGGTTTCCTGGGTTTGGATTTTTCCCCTCCAAAAAGCGGATGTTAGATATATATTCCGTTCAACTATGTTACGGACAAAATAAATAGCTTTGAAAATACCTACAATTTAAATAGTCACCTGACTGACAGATTGAATATCCACTTACCAAATAAAAAAAATATAATCATTAACACTTTATGGAAAAAATATTTAGAGGTAGAATACCTCTCTATTTTCACAAAAATAGTTAAATGGTCCTAACATTTTCAAATCTGTATATAAGTCAAATTTGTATATGTTGTTTTGGAAGAAAGAAAACCTTGATGGACAAAGGACACCTCTGGTAATCTCATAACACTAAACATGTTGCACAGTAGGCAACTGGGTATTTTTGAATATTAAAAACTAAGCAGTAACACAGTTGACCACACAAAAACATAGTTGACAAAGGTTAAACAGTTGACTGGACATGAGAAATGTTTACTTCCTTTGTTTAGTTCCTGTCCTTGGCTTTGTCCGAAATTGCTCAATAGGGTTTTTTGCTAGTTTCAGCCCGACGCAGTTATCATTTTCATGTCCTGCATCATGTTGTTTAAATAGCAAATGCACTTGCGTCCATCTTTTCGCCCATGGGCGTGCTGGTCTAAAAACGAGGTGTTTTTGTATTATTTAATGGGCGCGTTAGTAATATGTGTCTATAGGCGGGTTCACAACGCGTGTGAAATTTCATGAGTTCACACTTTAAATTAAATAGAGTAAAGATTATGCCTATTTGGCGTGCTGTCTGGGGGAGGGGTCCGGGTAAAGGCTTATTGCATTTTGATGTTGTCCCGTTTTTTGCATGCATATGATACACACTTTATGGCGTATTATACGCACAAACCCCAACCTCCCCAAATCCCCATCCTACCAAAGAGTGTGTCTTATACACGCCGTAAAGTGTGTATCATATGCATGCGAAAAACTGCGTACCATATGTAGATTTTGGCATATACATTCCACGCCATTGCACACTCATACTACTGATACGCATTCTCATGTGATCGTGTTGGGATAGACCAGGGTGTCAGACTTAAGAGATAGTAAACACCCCTTTCACAAATGAAAATCAGTGGGTCCAGTGCTGTTTGGACCCCAACATTCTTCAATATAATCTGCATGGATATTATCTTGTTCAGTAGAAGAAAGAAAACCATGCACGTTTGGAGCGACATGCAAGTGACTAAATAATGACAGAAATGTCCTTTTTGAGTGAACCTTTAATGCTGCAAACATCTTTCTAGCAACAACAGCATACTGAATACCGACTCCACCCTAGTTTTCTTCCACTCTGCTTTTTCATTTGCCCCAAACCTGATTCCTGCTCACAAATATGGGGCATTTTCAGCACTTTAACATTATATACCGCACACCAATCCTAGACTGACTTCAATTGAACCTCATCTCACTTTCACAATACTTATAGTGTCCGATATTACTAAAGCTTATCATCCAATAAATAAATTCTGTTGTGAAGAACAGCGATCTCAAATTATCTTTATGTTTCCGAAGGGATGCGAGTATTAATCCTTAAGAGATGCGGTTCAGGGGATGTATGTCGTAAAAAGATATAGCCAATTTACACCAGCTTTACAAGAATTCCCATAGGAACTGCACTCCCATCCTAGCTGACTAGATTGGCCCTTTCAGCCTCACTTCTCTCTCTCTCTCTCTCACTTCCCCTTCCTTTCACTCTTGTCTGGCAAGTTTCCATGGAAACAAAGGGTAGGGAGAAGACCCTAATGAGTAGGTGTGTGTCTCACTGAGATGAACACATATATTGTTGAGATATGGATATACACATACACACACACTCCAATTCCAAAGCACTGTCTCTCCTGCTGGTCCTATCTGGACTGTTGTTTGGCTCTTCATTCTTGATTTTTCATTTGTTGTTTATGACACATGTCCTGTTGAAAAGAAATAGTGTCATTTACAATGTATTTTCGCCCTCAGGTTATTTATAGTCTTTATTTCTCCAACATGGCGTTTCACTAAGACAAACAAAAAGGGGAGGCGTGTGTGTGTGTGTAACCTCTTTTGTTTCTCAAAGTAGCCAAAGACTTTTTAGAAAGTTAATTTTCTATTCATCATGGCAGCAGTAATTAATCTAATGATTGAATGATGACAACTAGTGTTATATCCGAACATATATCGCAGATGCACGTATAGAACACACTTTTGACATTTTAAACCGCTGATTCAGCATCCTCCACAACTTCTCACTCCCAAATGGCCTTCAAACTGGGGAATTGTGCTGTTCAAATGGCATTCAGCACAATTTCTTAAACATGTTAGTTGCCTGATTTGCATAATTCCTTTAGTGAATCGAAACAAGTGCCAAAACAATTCAGACAGCGAGTGCAATTCATTCTTAGTGAATTCTCCCCTTGAAGTATCGACAACTGCATACTTCAATGTTATGTATGTTTTTATATTAACCGAACATGAGCTTTAAATCAGGGTTTATTTCTATAGTTTATTTCTTATTTCACTCATTGAAATTCCAGTGGTGTACAGTTGAAAAGTCATTGTAATGTAAAAGTATATAACCACCTTAGCGTGCAGTCTCGCTGCACATACCCTCTTCACACACACTCCAAGAGCCGAGACTGCAAACCTCATAATTATATCGTTCACAGCATCTGAAAGCTAAACTCGACACCTCTTAGCATGTGTGAAATTAGCATGTATGCTCCCCATTGATGCCTGTGTATAAGAGAGAGATAAAAAAAAATACAGCGGGAGAGAAACAAAAATAGGCCTGTTTGGTAATTTTGCTTACTCTCTGGCATCTTTTTTAGTGCAAATATATGCAACCCTGCGTACGAGGACAAAATGTCCACACAAAGATGGTAATTTCCAAAAAACTTGTCATTGCGATGTTTCCATGAGGAATACAGCTTATAAATCAGACTGATGTTTTTTGAAAATGTAAAAATATATATATATTTTTTTGTGATGGGTAAGTTTAGGGGTAGGGCTAAGGGATGGAATACGCAGTTTGTACAGAATAAAAATAATTATGTCTGTTGGATGTCCCCATAAAACCTGTGTGTGTGTGTGTGTGTGTGTGTGTGTGTGTGTGTGTGTGTGTGGACTGGTAATCCCTACGGTATGGGGACAAAATGTCCCCACAAAGATGGCAATATCCAAATTTTTGTCCTTGTGGGGACATTTTTTTGGTCCCCATGAGGAAAACATCTTATAAATCACACTAAGTGATGTTTTTTGAAAAAGTAAAAATGCAGCATGTCTCCTGTGATGGGTAGGTTTAGGGGCAGGGGCAGTGTAGGGGGATAGAAAATACGGTTTGTACAGTATAAAATGCATTACGCCTATGGAATGTCCCCATAAAACATGGAAACACAACATGTGTGTGTGTGTGTGTGTGTGTGTGTGTGTGTGTCTGTGTGTGTGTGTGTGTGTGTGTGTGTGTGTGTGTGTGAGAAGCAGCTGTTGGCTTACAAGCTGTCTGATAGTGATCCTTTACATGAGTTCAGGCAAGCTAGCTTTACACTACAATGGTCACACTGTCCCCTGAGCATCAGGCCTGATACACATACACAGTTTTCATGTTTTATGGGGATATTCCATAGACGTAATTATTTTTATTCTGTACAAACGGTATATTCTATCCCCTAAACACACCTCACAGAAAACATTCAGCATTTTTACATTTTCAAAAAAACATAATTTAGTATGATTTATAAGCAGTTTTATCGTGGGGACCGAAAAGTGTCCCCAAATGATATTGCCATCCTTGTGGGAACTTCTCGTCCCCATAATGTGGGGTTTACCAGGACCACACACACACACATTGTTTTTGTGAAATGTGGGGACATTTCATTGGTGTAATGCATTTTATACTGGACAAACCGTATTTTCTATCCCCCTACACTGCCCCTGCCCCTAAACCTACCCATCACAGGAGACTGCAGTTTACTTTCTGTGAAAAAAACCTCATCCTGTGTGATTTATAAGCATTTTGAAAAGTGAGGACATGGGGAACGTCCTCATATTTCACTCTCTTTTTGTAATACCTATGTCATTATACACATTTGTGTCCTGATATTTCACAAAAACATGCCCACACACACACACACACACACACATACAAGCATTTACCCACAACAACACACAAGTGAACAAAGCTCAATGGACTAGCCAGGAGCCTAAGGGAAAGGGGCCTTAGGGAAGCCGTACCTAGCGCTGTGAGCTAATGAATCCAGCCGCCTGATGGAATAACAGAGAAATTCTGAGAAATTCATTTCCGAGAGTTACAGAAAAAATCAGTGAAGCCAAATGAGGATATTTCAACTGCTCAACAAATTACACTTGTCCCTTATTTGTGGATCTCTGTGCGGCTCACGACTACTAATAAGCAAAGAATAAAACAAATGCTGAAGTTTTAGTCAATTTTCTCCTCGGTTTTATTCCATTTTTAATTGGAACTAACTGTTTAAATTAACTGTTTGGATTTTTTATGGGTGATCTATTGAGTGATATAAATGTCATGGAGTCTTATTAATCATATAAAGAATTTTAAATAATTAAATTTAACAATGCAATAAAACAGCGGTATTTCTGATTGTTATACTTGCTATCTTCTAATTCCCCTGCACTGATCTGGATGTTCTGGAAATGTTTTTGATGATAACTTTCTGGTTTATAAGCAATTCAACATTACATGATTTTCAGTTACCTAACCTTCTATGGGATGGGACTAATTATGAAATCACAGCTAGATATATTTAAGACAATAAATCCTTTTCCAAAATTAATTTTCTGAATCTGACCTTTGACCTTTTTTTAGAGGGCCGCCATCTAACTTTGTCCTATTAGGGTCAATTATTTTTGTAAATTGTCTGACACACATTCAAATGCATTTCCGCTATCTGAAAAGCAGTGTTCAAAAACATTAAAAAGATGTATTAACATTCCATTTCATCTTGTATACTATATTTAATTTGGAACTCATGTGAAAATGTCAAAACAAATTGTGATGCAACTTCACTGCGTGAAAAGTCCCTATACACTAACAAGATTTTGACCTGTTTGGTCATCATTTTGGAGTATCCCTTCTTGCCAGTGTAGTGAGGCCAATAGGCAGTGGCATCTTTCCTGACCTCTGGCTGTATTGATCACATTTTCCAAACTGGCATAGGATAATGGGTATCCTATTGTGTGCAGAGGGAATTTGAAAGACAACCGTTTATCCCACCCCTCGGATTGAGCCCTGCCAATGGCGTGTTCCCAGACCCAATCCCTTGATGTGGGTCTGGCTTGTCAGGCTTGCTTTTCCTCTCTCTCTTCTATAAAATGTATAAACATCAACCTAAAACAAAGGCAAAAAAGCTCCCTGCCAGTGCTAAACAATTGTGCCAGCTACACTGAAATTATGTATCCCCTAAAAGGACTGTCATTTATGCATGATGCACAGATTTTCTGGTTTTTGAGTTATTGATTTTGCAAAATGTGCGTTAAAAAATGACCGGAATCTTTAGAACACACATTTGGATGCACAATTTGTATGAATTTATATGCATTTCCTGTCTAAAATGAATTCACTGTGGTGCCTTCGCAGCATGTGGCCTAACATGTGTCCTTCACTTACTTGTTGGCAAAAATGTCAAGCACATGCCACATCGATTTTGAGGTTACACTTTATTTGAAGGTGTCATTGTTACAGTGTAATTATATACTTAAGCACTAAGTAATATTAATTAACAAAATGTACTTATGGTTAACTATATGGTTAGAGTAAGATTAGGGTTTGGTTGAGGGTTAGTTGCACATTTATTATGCATAATTTACAGTTTTTCTATAGTAAGCACGTGTAACATGTAACAAGTACACTGTGTTACTGATTTTAATTTTACTGGCTGAAGGGGATGCCATATGGTACTGCTAACTGAATTCAGTACATGGCAATAAAACAAGACATGTCTTAGTAGCTCAATTTAATCTCTAGCCAATGTAGAAATAGTGCATACTAGAATGTTACTAGAAATGTGTTTTTTAAACCACATGTAATATTTGGTGAATAAGAATACGAATAAGTAACCCGACCATTGAACTGGCATTTGTACAGCAAATTTCTTTTTGAGAAAAGCTTCACTCTTTGCTTCAGTGACAACCCCCAAAACTCCACCTTATATGATAGAAAAGCTGCAAAATCCCAACACAGCAGAACATTAAATATGAATAGGTGTATGTTTTTTTCATCTTGCATAAAAACACATAAATTAACACTTAATTTCAACATTTACTCGCCCCATGCAGTCCCACGCAATGCATGCTGGGAACTAGAAATCCTTCATCCAGATTTAGCAATGCTTCCTTAAGGCAGATGGAAAAAAATTGTATATGGCTCCAACATAAATGGATTATGTAAACTACCTCTTGGATTGTGACAAAATATTCAAGAATTGTATTACCATTGCTCAATTGAATTAAAGGGATAGTCCAGCCCCCCAAAAATGAGAATTCTGTTCTGTCTTCTTTTTCTTCTGTGCAACATAGAATAAGATATTTTGAAGAATGTTTGTAACCAAACAGTTTTGGTTCGTTTAGCAGTAGCTAAAGAAAGTCATTTGAGTTTGGAATGACTTGAGGGTGAGGAAATGATGACCACCTCATTTTTGGGTGGACTGCCCTTTTAGTAGAAAAAACATGACAGATGAAAATGTGCATGGGACAAATTGGATTTTTATTGTGGGATGTACATGCCCCCACGCTTATTCTTCACCCTAAGAAAACTGTTCTTGTTAAAAACAAACCCAAGGGCAATGGTAAATCACAGCTCTATTACAGTGCAGCATCTAACGCTCGCTCTCTCTCTGTCTCTGTCTCTCTCTGTTTGATCCACAGATTCTGATCAAGCGGGAGATGGCGATGATGCTTGAGTTTGCCTACGCCTGCTTACATGCACACTGAATTGTCTAAAGTCTTTCCTTAGCACAGCTTAAGCACTATCCCTTTCCAACACATTAGAGGACCAAAGACTGCTAAACAGGGATTGACCTGCAAAGTGCCCAGATCTTTCCTCACCATGGCTCAGAAGTCAACTCATTTCAGAGGTCACGGTCCCTCCTGGCCGCTTCATCTCACTCTCCTGCTGCTTCTATTGGCCAGGACACCCCAGGCTTTAGCTATCCCAGGTTACAACACTGACATCTCCAAGAAGGAGATCATAATCGAGGGGGATCTGGTGATTGGAGGCCTGTTTCCTGTTCATCAAAAGGGGGAAGGGGCTCAGGACTGTGGCCGTATTAATGCACAGAGAGGGATTCAGAGACTGGAGGCAATGCTGCTAGCCCTGGACGAGATCAATCAAGATGATCAGCTTTTACCCGGGGTAACGTTAGGTGCCCACATTCTGGACACTTGCTCCAAAGACACGTACGCGCTGGAGCAGTCGCTTGAATTTGTGCGCGCTTCGCTTACGAAAGTGGATGATAGTGAGTACACATGCCCCGATGGATCCTACGCCATCCATGACGATGTTCCGCTCGCAATCTCCGGAGTGATTGGAGGCTCCTACAGTGATGTATCCATACAGGTACTGATTCCTGTCTCCTATTTTAACAGTGTTTATTCATGTTTGTCTGTTTTCTTCCAGCAACATTTCTTGATAATCAGATTATATGTCGTGATGTAGAGTCATAAATGTGCATGAGGATTCATTTGCATGTATATTGTGTTTATCACACTATAGCTGTCATTCAGCCATATACACAAGCCTGCAGTATGGTTTACTTAACCCTCTAAAGCCAACTGCATCATATTTGATACACAACGGCTTCTAAATTATATTTTAAAAAAGCCTTTTAGTAATTCTTAACTTGTTCACCTTCAGGTCGTAGTATAGGTGTATGTATTTTTGCTGTAAAAAATCTTTACTTATTTTTATCATTTAAATGTAAGAATAAATGTTATTTTGTTATGTTAGTTATATTTCAAGATGAATACTTAATGGACTGAAGCAACTTAAGTTTAATTCATTATCCAAACGTTTATAATAATGATACTCAACAAAACATGTTTTAGATCGTTTCTAAATGAGTTAAACAAACTGGTTAGTTGAATGATTCAATGACTCATTCATAGAGACAGTATTGTTGCCAGATTAATCAGCATAATTGAGTTGATCGGTTTAATCACAGTGAAAGAATTCTGTTCTGTCCAAATTTGTATACTTCCATAGGTGAAAAACAGTATGTGACAAAAGAAGTATGGCCAAATTCACAGTACTCATAAGGCAAAAAGTACCCGGATGACCTATTACATTTGACCAGATTCTGAAGTCTTCATATGATAGATAATTTACTATCCCATGAGGCCATGAGAGAGGCCTGTGAATGGTAGTAAAGTGACGCAACTGATGCTAGTATGAGACATGATAATGACAACATGGTGAATGAAGTGTGCCCGGATTAAATTCATACTACACACATTAATACTATATAGAACATACTTTTGTAGCATTCACAAACTAAGCACTTATTCAAAATAAGTACCTACTATTTCGAACGCAGCTAGATGCAACCAGACACACACACAGTTTCCTTCCTGAATGAATTAGTGTTTTGAATGAATTGGATAAATAAAAGATTCACTGACTCACTTAAATAGACAGTATCTTGCTGCCACCTACTACTACTACTACTGGCATAACAATGTAACTTGCAGAAAGAGTCACAGTTTTTAGTTTTTTTAAAATTGCTAGACATGAAAAGTGGTACTTGAGGCCCACTCAGTGAAACCATTCATTCATATGCCTAACCTTAAGACCAAGTCTGCAAAACTGCAAGTATTGCATTTGTAAAACAACCTCTTTGCAAAACTCTAAACACAGTTCTTTACATTACACACATCATTCAAAACGAACAGCTCTTTTGTTTCATTTGGGAAACACTGCCATTTAAATGCCACACTCACTTACTGATTACCTACACCTAGTGATTGTGTGTGAAAATGCTCATACATAATTTGTTCACTTAGAAATCTCTTTTGCAAAAGAAATAAAAAATTGTACCCCCTTGCATTTCTGTTTATCGTATAAATGTATACTTTTTTGTAATATATATATATATATATATATATATATATATATATATATATATATATATATATATATATATAGATATACACACACTACACACACACTTTTATTTCTAAAGCATTCCACAATCAGATTTCAAATCAGCTTCACTATAGTAACAAATTCTAATTCTGCTGTAAAGTAGCTCTAACAAATCAATAGTGTAATTTTTCTGCTCATGTCAGTTCAGTATTGATTCAGTTCAGTTCCGTGTAAAATGCATCAGTTGTGCATCCATACTGTATATACAGTGTATTTGTGCACATTCTGCACATGTACGTCTAAGTGCTATGACAAATTCTTGCAATCTGAACCAGCAAAAGAAACAAGAGAGTAGTCTTTTACATTTTTTTCACACCTGTGTTTGTGGCTTATCATTTTATGTTTGAGTGTAGAGTTAAAATCCCCTTTTTAGAAAAGTTAAAATAGCTTTGAATGACGTTTGCTTTTGCAAGATATTTTGGACGTTTTGCATGTTGTGTGTGTGTTTTTGTGTGTAGTTTTGAGGAATGGAGCCATAGTTTCAAGAACTGTGTGTTAGCACTTTTTTAATTGTAATGCACAGACTGACAGTAATTATCTATATATTTTTATCTCACTGTGAACATAACTAGGTGTATTTAAAAATCTCACTTCTGTGGGTTTATACTGTAGCATTTAATAAGACAAATTTGCAGTCTTTTCATAAGAAAAAATAGTGGTGGTGTCTGGCTACCTGTCATCCATATGCTCAACCCATCCAATTCGCCACCAACCATGTGGCGTTTCCTGACACTTCCTGGGATGCCAGGAACAGACGTGCTGCAGATGTTAGCTTTAAGGAATCAAGACAGTGACAGCTTTATTTACTCTCCACAGATCTGCTCTCTGAAGATCTAAATATATTAAAGAGAGAGAGTTAGAATGATAATTAGAAGAAAATGTCTAAGATGCATAATAAATGGACTGACTTGATCAACAATCCTGCTTTATGAAAGCTTCTGCACTGATGAAAGTTCGTCTACACTCTGTCGTGAATGAATCAGATCGGAAGAAAGACTATACCTAAAGGCACTAATCAGAAATTTACCACATTCTGGCTCTTTACATGTTCTCAATATGTGTCTTACACATTCATATCTGTCAAACATTCTGCCAGAATGCTCTCATATCACAGGGGATATTGTAATTTAGAATTCAGTTTGTCCTTCAGCTTGTGTAGTTTTCTTTTGCGCATACACAGTTTCATGTTTAATGCAAGTGTGTTATAACATTTTAAACCTTTATTCTGTATCATAAACTAAAAAGTTAACATTTTTCTTTTGCGCATACACAGTTTCATGTTTAATGCAAGTGTGTTATAACATTTTAAACCTTTATTCTGTATCATAAACTAAAAAGTTAACATTTAGTTTAGTTTCTGTTTTTCCAATTATAGTTTTATGATTTTATTATAATTAATAACAATGCTTTCATTAGTTTTTATTAATGACACCAGCACTGCATCCCACATTATTTGTGCCACAGACATCAATTCTGTGGATTTTTGAGGAGGCGTAGTATTACTTTTCTATGTTTAAGATAGAATCATCCAACAAAACAAACAAATATATATTTGCCCTGAAGGAGGCTCTTTTGACCAGAATCACATAGCAACATCTTACCAACCACCCATAACACCCTTGTATAGCGGAGGTGACTTTTGCAGGGTCAAAAACAAGTCACATTTTCTTTTAAAAATGTATTAAAAAATATATACTTTTTTCTTTATTATTGTAACATTCTTAAGTCATCGCTTGTGGCGTGACAGGCAGTGTTGGGGTAACACATTACAAGTAATTTGAGTTATGTAATCAGATTACCTTTTCAAGTAACTAGTAAAGTTACTTAAGTAACGCAAGTTACTTTTTTCATTTATTGACTGACATCTCTCCTGTCTCCATTTTGAGAGAAACCGCGTGAGAAAGTGCAGAGGCGTTGTCAGCGTCAACTCATCTCGCAAAAAAAACAGATTCAGTATTAATCAAAATTAATAAAAAAGTGAAATGCAATCAAGCAATAATGAAATATATAAAATTACACAAATATACTTTATGTATTTAATCTCACTTTATTAATGAAAGTCTTTGTTGTTGTCCATTGCAAGCAAGCCCAGCCCAGGTGAGAAAAAATAACGCAATTAGCTAAGTAAAACAATTCGTTACTTTTTTTAGGGAGTAATGCAATATTGTAATGCAAATAACTTTCCCCAACATTGGTGACAGGTAATGAGGTGCTTGTTAAGATCTACTGCAAATACCAAATGGTATATTTAACAATTAAAACCTTACTGAACTGAAATAACAAGTTAATTATGCCCCCTCCCTCCACTCAGAATGTTGGCTGATGAATGGAGGCTTTAAATAACACATTACAATCCATGGCAGCCAGATACATGCTGCGGTTGGACTATATGAGTCACTTGGTGAGATGGAGACAGAGATAGGGAAATATGTTCATTCTTAAGGATTCACGAGCATAATTACTGCAGTGCCCGCACAGGGACATGGAAAGCATTAATAATGCAGAAAAAACAGACAAGGAGGAAGAGAGAGTTGAGTGTAGAAAATGTTATTTTATCACTGTTCAGAAATTTCCTTCCTCTCCCTCTCCTTTCTACTCGAACTTTTGTTTCCTCTTTTCTCTATGGGTTTATTGATAATGCGTATCTTCCTGTTTTTTTGTGTTGTTTTTTGTTATCGTGTCTCACGCATATGTACACAGACACACTGTCAGAAAAAAAGGTACCGTGCTGTCACTGGGGCGGTACCCTAAGGTACAAAACCGAAAAGGTACTAATATGTACCTTTAAGGTATTAATATGTACCTTTAAGGTACTAATATGCACTCTTAAAGTACTGATATGTACCTTTAAGATACTAATATGTACCATTTAGGGGTGAGTAAAGTACAAAGATGTACCTTTTCACTTTTGCACCTTAGGGTACCGCCCCAGTGACAGCACTGTACCTTTTTTTCTGAGAGTGCACACACATGCACGGTTTCTTTCCACTTAATGTACTTTAGTTATCCAAAAGTATTCCTGAGGTCCAACTAAAGATATATTTAAGTATATTTGATTGTATTAAAAATAGGAGCTGCGTATAGCGTAAATTTTAATTTCCCGTCGGTCTTAGTACACGATGTAACTATACACATCACAACATGTAAATATATATATATATATATATATATATATATATATATATATATATATATATATATATATATATATATATATATATATATATATATATATATATATATATATATATATATATATATATATATATTGGTGTTATTCTGAGCATTAGGCACGCATAGAGATGAGAATGGTACGTATGGACTTATCTAACTCTGGGGGATACGGTGAATAAGCTAAAGTCCCAAAAAGTTGGCATGTTCCTTTAAATTAATATTTTTATTCTGCAAAGATGACTTAAATTTATCAAAAGTGATAGTAAAGACATTTATAATGTTCTTTTGAACTTCAAAGAATCCTGAAAAAAAGACCATGGTTTCTACAAAAAAGGGGAAAAAAGAAAGAAAAAATTCAAGCAGCACAACTGTTTTCAACATTGATAATGATAAAAACTAAAAATTCTTGAGCACCAAATATGCACTCAAAAAAAATGATACGTTGGATTTACTTTTTTTTTATGTCAACAGGTTCCATGTAATTGGGTTATGTTGAATTGAATTAACATTGTTTATGTGTATGAGTAAGTTTAAGGGTAGGGTTAGGTGTAAGGGAAGGGCAGCAGTGTAATTATAAAGTAACTACAGAAATAAGTTACAGATGTAATTGTAATGTGTGACTAAAGACTGGAGTAATGAGGCTGAAAATTCAGTTTTGTCTTCAAAAGAATAAATTACATTTTGAAATAAATTAAAAAAGAAACAGTATAGTTTTATAGTTTATAGTTATTATAGTTTTTATTTTCAACTATAATAATATTTCACAATATTACTGTATTTTTTATCAAATAAATGCAGCCTTGGTGAAAGTTTAAAACTTTAGGAAGTTTGAATTGTATTGTAGAAATGTGTATTTAATATATGTTTTATTATGTTTAAGGACAAGAATAGGACAAGAATAGAAGAACACTACATTTCCCAGAATGCATTACCTGTGTTGAGTTTCTTTGAACTAAATTCCTCTTCTTGACATTCCAAACTTCCTGTGCATTCCAATTCCAATTCAATCGAAAGGGAGTCAATTTTGTTCACTACTTTCTATTCAGTATTATCCTCATTCTTCTCATTCTTTGGAAGTTTTCGCCTTTATTTGGGTTATGGTATAAATAACCATTATACTGTACATTCCGCATTCCCAAAATGCTCCTGAGTGCTTTCCCGTGTCACACTACAAGCTGATAACTTTGTATCCCTTCCTGAATTTCTAAGCTATAATTTTTGCTCAAAGACTTATGGCTGTGAAATGAGAGCAGGCTTGTTAAGGTGAGACTTGCTTGACAGCAGTGTGAACTCACTGGTCGCTATGTAGAGTCGACTGAAACAGACGGGAGGTTGCTTCGGGCTTTTAGAGGTTCTCGTGTTAAAACTCCACTCTCCTTTATTGGCGTTCTCTCCTGTGGACCGATAAGAATGGCGGGCTTTGACAGCACAGACGCAAAGCTAAAGAAGCTTTTAGGGCATAAGAGTGAGCAAGAGAGAGAGAAAGAGTCTGATGAACGAGATGTAATTTTGGTTGAGGTCGGTATTTGGGGCCTTTCTCATAAAAAGTGCATGTCCTTGCCTGGCAGCTATTTATGGAGTTGCTGTTCTAAAGTGTCCGCTCCAAAGCACAGCCCCAACACCCTAAATCTGAAACATATATCATCTGCTTGACAGTACATCAAAGCTGAAGGAATGTCGACGGGTTTACAACGTAATATGTGGTTCCACAGACATCGCTCCAGAAATTTACATTCTTACACAGAATGCACAAATGGCATGTAACTGAGACGTCTGATGCTAAAAAATGCAATAATTCCTGTTAATTATGGCCCATGAACATGCATTCAATTCATTAATTTGAATATTATGATGAGATGAGACTAGGGACATGCTCTGTCATGCCTCACTTATCCTCTGCTCCTGAATTTCCTTCATGTCTTGTTCCACCTCATGCTCGTCCTCCTTGTGAAAGAAAGAAGTCGTCTTTTAGTGGTAGTCGATTCATAAGTCATGGCTTTGTTTGATGAGCTTTCTCTTGTTGAAATTGCTCAGACAATCTTTTGTATTCTTCATCAAACTTTGCACTGAATTATTGATTGTTTGCATGAAATGTTCTTGGCACTCATTTTAACCAGACCATTTTTCTACCCCAATGAGCTTCCAGTTTCAGATAAATGAAATCAAATTTAAAGTCCCCCTGTAGTCAATCATTTTATCTCTTAAAACTCATCTTTGATCACCAAAAATTACATATTTGACAAAATATGTTAAAATTTCTAAAATAACTCTGTAAGCTTGCTTCATTTAGTATACACGGATCCATGAATATGCTAATTATCCCCACCTCCACTCATTCTTACTGCAGTAAACGCTGCACAATGTGATTAATCTTGACAACGTCGGACACATAATGGTAATTAATATGATAAGCCTTTTGCTTGACTATGTTATCAAACAGCTAATAACGTGTTGCTAATGTTACACAAACAATGTTCCCGTTCGCCATCTCAGAGTCGGACAGCTGCCTTCTAACTATCAGTGTTCTTAGAAATGCTTTGAACAACTCAGAACGTCAAGAACGTGGAGAAAGGCATATAGTTCATCATAATGTCGAAATATACATCATACACTTGCTATATTGCTAAATCTACCCAATTTGTTTATATCAACAGAAAAATAGAAATATATAAAAATATATGGCTTCTCTTGAGAGGTCTCTACTTCAGAGCGGTCATAGTTAATGATATGCTAAAGCCCGCCCGCACATGGATGTGATTGGTTACAAGGTAGTTTGTAACGTCAGAAACACCAGTGATTTCAAACCTTTTTCTTTGGTTCACTGCAGTTTTAAAGAGAAAATACTCAGCAATAATGTTGACATGAATTTCAATCCCCAAACTGTTCCCACAAAGTTTGGGAGCATGAAATTGTCTAAAATGTTTTGGTATTCTGAAACATTAAGAGTTCCTTTCACTGGAACTACGGGGCAAAGCCCAACCCCTGAAAAACAACCCCACACCATAATCCCCCCTCCACCAAACTTTACACTTGGCACAATGCAGTCAGGTACTGTTATCCTGGCATCTGCCAGACCCAGACTCGTCCATTGGATTGCCAGACACATGATTTGTCACTCCAGAGAACACGTCTCCACTGCTCTAGAGTCCAGTGGTGGCGTGCTTTACACCACTGCATCTGACACTTTGCATTACACTTGTTGATGTAAGGCTTGGATGCAGCTGCTCGAACATGGAAACCCATTCCACGTGAAGCCACAAAAAGTCTGGAGGTCTGTAGCTACTGACTGCAGAAAGTTGGCATCTTCTGCACACTGTGTGCCTCAGCATGCGCTGTCCCCGCTCTCTGATTTTACGTGGCCTTTTTAAGTAGCTGTTGTTCCCAATTGCTTCCACTTTGTTATAATACCACTATCAGTTGACCATGGAATATTTAGTAGTGAGGAAATTTTACGAATTTACTTATTGCACAGGTGGCAACCTATCACGGTACCACGCTTGAATTCACTGAGCTCCTGAGAGCGACCCATTCTTTCACAAATGCTTGTTGAAGCGTCTGCATGCCTAGGTGCTTGATTTATATACCTGTGGGCATGCAGTGATTGGAACACCTGAATTCAATGATTTGGTGGGGTGTCCTAATACATTTGGCAATATAGTGTATAAACAACATTTGATTTTAACCAACATTCATTTCTGAATATTCTCTGAATATTCAAAGCATCCAGTTTTTTTAATGGTTTAAAGGTTATGCAAACGATAAAGGAACATTTTAGCATTTTGCAAACAGTATGGGAATGTTACTCTGAAACAATGAGTGACATTTAAAAAACATCCAACTAAAACATTTCAAGGAAAAGTCTTCCATGAACGTTGTATAAATAATGTTTTTGAGAACTTTAAACATATATTCTATTAATTTTACTGGAAGAAAGTTTGTTCATTACTTTGAGAGAACCTTTCCAGAATGTTTGGCAAAGAAAATATACTTTTTATTTCACTAGCTAAAAAAACATTTTACTTTTAAGTGATCAGACTTTTCACCTGGCAGATAATATAACAGAATATCGTACAGTATAGAGACTTGAGCTCTATTGATTTTGGGCCGATATGCAGATGCCTTGCAACCACCCAAAAACCACCTAGCAATGTCATAGCAACTAAAAAACACTCTTTGTAAACACCTACTGCATAGCAAATGTCCTGCCAGCCACACAGAGTAGTTTTCCTGAATCTCTTTGTGTTGGTCTCAAAGCTGCGATGGCATTTCCCTGACAGCAGCAGTGAGAAAAGTCTGTTGTTTGAATCCGTAATTAATTTTCTGGCCTTAGTCCTGCTGAAGATGTCCTGCTGGTTGGACAAAGCATCTCTGGCGATATATTCAGCTGACCTCACCACCTTCCTGTGATTCAGCTACTTTGTACCAGGGATTGATGCCGCTGGACAGAAGGCTTAACTGGGAAAACTCCCACCGGTGCCTTTGGCCTTCCTAATGAAGCTGCTGTTGCATGTGAACTATGAGCTGTGAACATCGTTTATTTGAGTTTCTTGATGATTCAGCATAATTGGTGTATTATTTTATTTAGTTTCCTGGTCTAAAGAGTTTGCTTATGATCATTGCAATAATATAGGCCTACTGCATTTTATTTTTTATACAAACAAGAAGAGAAATTCAAGAGCACGACAAAGTGCTCTATGGAAAGTTTTGGTTACAATGAACTAAATAATTAACAACAATTTTCAATCCTTATGCAAAGCGCTGAATGATATCCTATCCTATAGAAGTTGACTTCCTCTCTGAGAAAATGCTCAGAGCTCCATGTTAATTGTTGATTGCCTGCGTTCTGTAATCATACTGAGGAACATTTAGCCTCAGGAATAGCTAGTGATTAATTCATACTGGCAACTACAGCTCTATTCAGCTCATTGGAGTTCTTAGCTTTCTGTGACTAATAATGAAGCAGTATCCTGCACTAATGCTTACAGACTGACGACAGATAAATCAGAAAAGCAGTTCAGCAATGAAATCTCTGAAATATAAAAGTCTAACGTAGTTTTTTTAAACCAACAGTATTAAGAAAAACACTTAGGGCCTAGGTAATTGAGCATTTCACAAGATAGGCTTAGAAAGATGAAAGTCAATTGACTGTGTTCACCATTCTTAGCGACAATGATATACTGTAAGGACCTTCTCTGGCTGTTAGAAACATACCATTACCTCTGTCTGCATGACAGAGATTGTTTATTGGCGTCATAATGAGCAGCAGTTTATCTCTTAAAATGCTTCATCAACACTCAACATCTGTCTGGCAAAATAACTCCTTCCAATTTTGTACATTAATCTGTGATTTTGTCCCTAAAATGGTTGAATGAACTCAATTGAGTATATTTTTACATCATTGTTTGTTCTCATATGATAATATTTTTGTGTATATGAAGTGCATTCTTAAAAAAGAGAATACACACTCCTGTTTAAAAGTTTGGGATCTATGAAAGATTGTTTGTGCCCCGGAATAAAACATTTAAAGATAAAACTGTGAGAAATAAAGTCAGAATTGCAATAAAAAAAAATCAAAATAAATCGAAAATTGTTTTTATCTGTTGTGGAACCAAGCCTCCATTGGGGACAGTAAGAAAGAAAAGAAGAAGAAATTAACAGTTTTATTCACCGAGGATACGTTAAATTGTTTAAAAGTAAAGACTTTTAAACTGTTAAAAAAATATATTTCAAATTGTTCTTTTGTATAAAAAAACCTTGTTTACACAAAAATATTAAGCAGCACAACTGTTTTTAACATTGATAATAATGAGAAATGTTTCTTTAGCAGCAAATCAGCCTTTTAGAATGATTTATGTATAATAATGAGACTGAAGACTGGAGTAATGATGCTGAAAATTCTGATTTTTCCAATATATTTTTGCATGTACACTACACTGATGAGCAGATCATGAACCACCAGATAACAATGAGATTTTAACCGCTTGCTCGTCACACAGGCTGCATTAAATGTTCACATTTAGACTATTAAAACCATGAATCTGTAACTCATGTACTGAAGGAGAGTTGAGATTGTGAGCGCTAGTGACTTTGATGCCACCTAAAGGGCACATGAAAGTAAAGGCTCCTGTTAGAAAGAGAGCAAGCGTGAGCAAGAGAGTCCTCTGTCAGGCTGGGGTGAAGGATCAGAGTTAGATTAGAGCGATCCTCTCCTCTCTAACCGGGTCACACTTCCACCTGACCAAACACATTCACAGCTGTTGCCTGGCAACGGAACTCTTCAAAATCCCAAATGTGGAATCCACCTCCTCTGATGTAGAGGCAAACAAAGCTGCACAAAAGATGTCACTGCAGTGTTAGTTCATCAGTCCAATCATCCTCCGTGTCACTAATATTCACATTGTCAGTGCCGGCGATGTCATTCTTCATCATCACTATCACTGATGTCAGCAGAATTATCATAAATGTTATTTTGTTGTCATCATTATCACCGCATTTATCATAATCCTCATATTGCATTTCTCACATGCACCATGTATACTGTATATTGTTGTATTTTTCAATATGTTTTTATCTATTGAGCATGAATGCAGCTGTGGGTTGTGTTTGAATGTGCGTGTCTCTGTGATGTGTAGTGGGAATGTGACGAGACCATCTCTAGGGACAAACAGATGGGTTTTTCATGTTGAAAAAGTCATGACATCTTTATGAAAGCAGAAGAATCACGTCCATTCAAAATGAGGGGGGAACATTCTGAAGTGGTCTTAAATACAACTCTTAAAACATTATTTGTACTTTTGAAAAGTTTCACAATAACTGTACCAA